>NW_004624795.1:8021855-8045197 GCF_000247695.1 Heterocephalus glaber | reverse complement strand
GTAAAGGTACAAGTTCCCAATGAGAAATGTAATTGTGTTGTATACCTAAAATGTACCAATAAAAGAATTTAAGAAAAAGAAAAGTGCAAGAACTGTAGAGATTCAGCTTGACATGATCACATTTATCTTGATCATAATGCCATTGGCCCAGAAGGTGACCCTAGCATGTGTTCCAAACCCTATAAGATAAACAGCATTGATAAGATAGTCAACACAGGTTTTTTTTGCTGACCACAAATAAGGCCTGAATTGTTTCTTAATTTTTGAATGTTATTAGTTAACAATCCAGAAAAGTCAGGATTGGCTGGGAACTACCTTTGCCTAGTTGAGCATAAAAATCCCTTCCCTTTCCTTTGGTCACAGAGAGCTTTATGTCTTACTGCTGTCCAAGGCACACTTCTGTCCACAAGTTCCTACTAAACTGCTGTATGTACAACCATGGGTCTGTCTGCCTCTTTCTTCAGTCTTTCAGCTGGTTTCCATATGCCAGGACTGGATTTCTCTGAAACAATAAATCACGTTCTATTTATATAAATGTCAAAAACAGGCCAAACTAATACACAGTGTTAGAAGTCACCATTGTACTTGGCCCATTTCCAGACAGCCCTAAAGCTTTACAATCACCTTTAAATCAATTCTTGTTCCACTACACAATCCAGACTCAAATTTTTTACCAATGACAAATTTATTTATTTTGGTTTTCTAAAAGAAAGAATTAAGACTTCACCAGTATTCATGTGGCATGGTAAAACATTGTGTGATATTTTATTCAGAAGTCCTGGGTCTGAATCCTGACCTCAATACTTACTCTCTGAATAATCCTTCTCAATTTATTTAAAATCAAGGAGATTCAGGTCCCCCATTTATATGACTGGGTCATATAGCTTTTTCCTTCTTCTCAATTCACATGTTTGTCAGAGTGAGTTTTAGGGTTAGAATATATTCTATTGAGTAACAGTATCTGGCTCAATAGCTTTGTTAAACAAACTGGGAACAAGACCATAAGGATCTGAGATCAGTTATTCAAATCACTGGTGATGAACCTATGGCACCCATGGCACAGTGAGCTGTGTGCATCATTAAAAGCTCTGTTATTGTGCTTTTCTCTTAAAACAAAAGATTATTTTTTCTAAACTAAAACCTTAGTATTCAGGTTTAATTGGTGTGTTGGTACTTTGTGATAAATAAGTGGGTTTTGGGCTGTAGTTTGGGTAGTCAGTCTCTGAAAGTTTTGCCTATATCGCTGATATAGTATAATAAAAATTAATTGTCAGCTTTTTGGTTTCCACATATAAGGGGAACATACAGAATTTCTCTTTCTGTTCCTGGTTTATTTCACTTTACATAATGCCTTTCAGTTCCCTTTGTGTTGCTATGAAAGCCAGGATTTCATTTTTATGGCTGAATTTTATATATTTTTTTTTCATTTTTTATTCATCTAATACAAAGACAACACTAGTAAGTGTCTGAAGTGGTAAATATGTTAATTGCCCTGATTTGATCATTACACTTTGGATACACGTATTGAAATATCATATAAATACATATAATTAGTCAATTAAAATAATAATAATTATTATTATTATTATTATTATTATAAAAGAAAGAGATGCCAGACAGAGCTGGGCTTGTCTTCAAGCCACACCTTGGACATAGCTTTGCTCTTCCTGTCTTGTACCCCTTTGGACCAGCAGCCTTTTCAGGGCACCTTTTTCTCATGGTGATGGATGAATTCAAGAGTAGACTCCACTACTTCTGGACTCCAAAGACACTGGGTGTTGAGGCTTAGATAGTGGTCCCACAGTGACTAAGACTGAATGGGATGAGGGAACTATTTATACTGTTCTTCCATCTATTATCTACTCCTCAGAGTTGGCATTGAGGTGTAAGGTGGCCACATAAGATGCAATCAACACTCATTTCTATCTGCTTGGTAAGGACTAAACCAAGGCTTGAGATTGAACACAGGGTGTTCAATGTGTTTCTTTTCTACAAATGTGGGGCTAAAGCTAGAGATCATTGGAAGTTCCATACCAGAGGAATCTGACCAATCATGTCAAATCCATGTCATCGTTCAAGGAGCCAGGTTATGCATTATAGAAAGATTTTGACTCATATTCTTATTCCAGTTTATTTTAAATGGCTTGTTGGATTTTAGATTGAGAAAGATTTTGAGATCATGCTTAGGCTAAGTTGGAGATAGAGCCATGTCTAATTGCTGATAACAACCACAGACATGGAAGTAAGAGTAAACAAGGTCTAGACTGGGTAAGAGCACAAATAGAACCACACTGGATCTCAGAAATCCAGGAAATGGAAAGAGGTGTATAAGGTCAAAAGAGGTGAAGCAGAAGACAGCATCCAACACTGTAAGATGTGGAACACCTACACTGCAGCTACACAAGGAGAACCATGCGTCCTTGTCGAAGAGTTTGGAAACAGAATTTAATGACATCCACCCCCTTGAAGAGATAATGGTCCAATGAGACAGTCAGAGAAGGGAACAATGACACTCAACCCTCACAGACATCAGAATCAAATAGGAAAATTTTTATAAATATAGATGTCAAATACAGCTGACCTACAGTGGGCTAGGGACCACATTGCTTAAAACCACTCCCTAAGGGCCAAGGATTTAGCTCAGTGGCACCATGCCTGCCTCAAAAGCTCAAGGTCCTACATTCAATCCCAGGTATCACAAAATAAAATAATAATAATAATAAAATAACCACTCTCTAGTAAATTGGAGATGAAAAGGAAGCAATGATGCCTGTGGATATTTTGGATAAGAAGAAAAGAGGCCATCAAGCCAAAATGAAAGCAGGCATGAGGTTACGTAAGTGTAAACTAGCCTAATACCTTCAAGGACTTGCTGAAAGTTTTGTTTTGCATAGCTGCCATTCTGTGTCTCTGGAGGAACACAGGATCTGATGCCAAAGACTAGATAATAGAAAGCCTCTTGTGAGAAACTAAAGTGTTTGAACGTTTGCCATTTGTCTATGGAAAATGCTCTAAAATCTATGAAAGACTATACAAAAATAAAACTTTCTTTTTTATATTAATAGCTAAAGGTAGTATTCTGAGAGTCTCTCTCTCTCTCTCTCTCTCTCTCTCTCTCTCTCTCTCTCTCTCTCTCTCTCTCTTTCTCTCTCTCTCTTCCTTCTCCTCCTCCCTCTATGAAATCTCTGTGACATGAAACAGAGATTGCCCTTCAGGAACTGAAGGGTAAACTGCTTGAAAGAGAAAAAGGGAAACAGCCCAGTGCAGAGGGTTATGTAATAAATTACTTTTTCTCTGTAACTCTACGGTCCTCTACATCCACCTGGTACTGAGGCAGTACTGGAAGTATGTTGCTTGACTGAATGAAGATGGCATAGAATAAGAGAGAACAGTTGTCCCTGGAAGTCAAATGACTTTGGCTCTAGCTTTGGCCTAAGGGAGATGCTATGTATCTATATCTGAACCTCAGCCTTCTCATCTATAAAAGGAATTAGTATCTACCCAGCTTTTCTAGCTTAACTTCTAGTGACTTACATTAAACTAACATTTACTGAGCTTGTGAGACCTTCTATTGTGAGATAATGGGATAATCCATATTCAAGTACAATAGAAACTTTAAACTGCCATACAATTGTTAAGAGATGGTCATTGCTAATAAGCACAGTAATTTACACAAACTGCTCACCATTTAGGGTCAAATTACAATCCGGTCAAACACTGATGAAGCACGCCATTAAGTATGTGTCAGACAATTTCTTGTTGTTTTATTTGACCGCAATACTAAATTGTTTATGTCTGTTAAATATCATTTGATTGTTGCCTGGATCACAAGGTGTCTGCTCACAGCTTCAAAAATTAGTGTTATTCCTCCTTGCATTTCTCTGTGAGAGAACAGGCTTGGTTTTAGAAAATCATACAGTCAGCCAGTGGTAAATATGGGCTGTCACGAGCAGTCTCTGAATTCTGAGACTGACTTAGCACAGCACGTTCCTGTGTTTTTAAGAGTACCTGAGACTCTGCTATGCTGGAGCAGAAAAGACATCAACTTTATATGTGATGCTTTTCTAAGATTGGGTAATGGGTAATTTTGGCACTTGAATCTTTACCTTCTCTCTCCTGAAGTCTTCTGCTTCATGTTCTGAGCCACCTTGGGAAACTGAATTATTCCTTCTTTCAGGCAATGACTCTTCGTCTTGCCTCTATGGAGCAGGTGTTTCTGAAATTCTGTAGGTAAGGAGGGGGAAGTATAAACTTTTGTTGTTACATTTATTTACCTTTTAGGAGAAAATATGCACGTTCTTCAGATAGCTCAGGTCAAACTCATATGGGCTCAAAATAAATGTTGTGAAGATACCAATAAAGAGCAAAACATAATCTCTTTTCTGCTATGAGAGCTACCAATTGCCAAAAAGTGCACGGTCGATAGTTTCCTGTTACCTCTGTACTCAGGCAGCCCATATTTGCTCATGTAGTTGCTACTTCTGGGCTGTGGCACCTCATTTTCCTCTAAAGCTTTCTTCCTCCATCTAGAAAATGAAAAGGTGAATAGTGCCTACTACAGAGGGTTGCTTAGAGAACTAAATGATACCATAGGCTGAAAGTGTGTGGCACATAATAAGCATTCTGAGGTTGTGTGCTTTTATCACTGCTGTCATAGAAGCGCTTTCACACTCTAAGCCACAAACAGTAATTTAGGGACAAAAAGCAGAGATTGGACCTCTGTTTCTAGTAGATGATATCAATCCCACTTCGACGTTAAAGTGGAATAAAGTACCAGCAGAGGAAGTATGACACTTGGAGATTTAGGAGCTTAGGTTTTAGTTTCCCTTCTATCATTAGCTTGTTGTGTGGCTTTTAATAGATTGACTTGATGTCCAGTCTGGTCATCCTTTCTCGGGCACCATGCAGAAGGGGTAAATGCACAGAAGAAAACAAAAGAACCCCAGTGAGTGAATAGCTACAGAGGGTCCATCAGCTCTTTATTCTATTATCATTCCAACGATGAATGATACAGACCTGAGGCTACAAAAATATTGAAGTGCATTGTCAATCCTAATCCTAGGTGTGCTGTATCAGTAACCTTTGCCTCATCAGCATGGAACAGTTGTGTCCCATCTCATGACAATCTTATACCTTTTACTGAAATTTTTTTCCTACTAGAAGTCTCTCAGCTTGCTGGAGTTGGTTATGACATTGTCCACACATCTTACCAATTCCATGTAGACTTGAGAACCAACTGACATCACAGTTAAAAGTGGATCTATTATTGCCCTTAAATCCTAGTGATAATATATTATTTATACTGATGAGAGCTCTTGCTAGGGATCCTAACCCTGCCCTACTGGCTGGTATTATGGACTAAATGCCTGCTTCTATCCAAAATATATATTTGGAAGCCCTGACATATTGTGGTTGTATTTGGAGATGGGGCTGCTATGGAAGTAAGCAACTACAATTCAATGAAGTTATAAGCATGGGACCCAATCCAGTAGAATTAGTGTCTTTACAAGAAATGACAACAGCGTGATAGTGTGCTGGCCCACTCTGCAGTCATCTCCAATGCCACCATCACCACTGGATACACACAAAGAGCAGGTCCTGTGAGCTTCCAGTAAGAAGGCAGCTGCCTGCAACTTAAGGAGAGAGCCCTCAGTAGATATCAACCCTCCTGCAACTTGAAAGCAAATATATTTATGTTATTTAAGTTTCCCAGCCTATAACATTTTATATCTTGTTATGGCCACTGGTCATAGTCCATTTGGGCTGTTATAACAAAATATTTTATCCTGAGTAATTAATAAACAACAAAAATTTCTCATCACACTTTTGGAGGCTGGGAAGTCTATGGTCAAGGTTCCAGTAGGTTGGGTGTGTGGTGTTTTGATACTGCAGCCTCACCTGCTAGAGGGGGAAGAAAGTTCTCTCAGGCCTCTCAAGACATTAATAATCCCATTAGTGAACTCAAAGCCCTTGAGAGCCAATCATCCCCTAAAAGCTCTACTTATTAATACCACCAACAGAGAAGATTAAGTAACAACAAGAACTTTCATTTTTGAGGGGCCCAAACTTTCAGATTATAGCACACCCTTAGAAGACTAAGACAGCTGTCTTGGACTCTCTTGGAACTGGTACTTGTCAAAACTAATCTAAAACTGTGTTTCTGTTAGGACACAGCAGATGTGTATATTGCACATCCATGAGAGGGAGAAAATAAGGGTCAATCAGAGTCTCTATGTTACCTGTGTTTATGTTCCTTCACCAACTTGGGAATCCAAGTGGTAATGTCCAGTATCAATCTTGATATTTTAGAGCTGCTCAAGATCTTGAGAATAATGATTGTTTTCATTATACAAATTACAAATCATTAATCCTTTACTAGGCATGTGCAAAAAATGAAATTAAAAAAGCTGAATTATGGGATTTGAGTATCAGGGAGCTGTGATTCTCTCCACCTTAATGCAAACATAACTGCAAATGTTATCTACTTATTTACCTAAAATAAGCACTTTGAAGAAGAGAGAAAACAAGGAAATGACCAAGGTTTTGTTTCTTGCCTACTGGGAAATCAAATTTGATTATCTGGCAGTTTGTGAGAAGCCAGTTTCCTTATTTTCCAAAAGGATTCTCGGCAGAGTGGTAGATGAAAGGAAATTGTAGAAACCCCATGAAGTGTCTAGGTGTGGAGAGGCAGTAGGGAATAGTCTCCAACCCAGGACTTGTTCTCAAGATGCGTTATTACAGCACATCACCTCTACCCTGGCTGCACTTTCTGTGATCTGGAGACTCCTTCACAAGTGCTTCTCCTGAACGGTTCCCATTTTATCCAGCCATCACCTTTCCTCTCACCCTTTCCCACTCCCACCCATAGAACTTCTTTGAGGAAAATACAGAACTTGAGCTTCTGAATCATATTCCCTCTGGCCTGAAATGTGTGTTTTCTATAAACTTTTCCTAACTTTTCTTTTTTTGCCTTTCCAAAAGAAGATATTGACATTTTCTTTCTAAAGCTGATGCCCCCACCTGTCTTTGCAACTTTTTTTTCTCCTGTAAACCCTTGCTGCATCAATTATTCTGTCTGTTGGATATTTCAAACCTCCTCCATTGGTTTCTCCTCTTGATCCTCCAGACATGTTGAAATATCTACGATCCTTAAAAAATTCACACTAAAATCCTATCTCAACCTTGTTCCCTCTAAAGTCACTATTCCTCCTATCCCTTCTTATCTAGGTTTCTTGAGAGTCTATTCTATTGTGTGTGTAGTTCTCTCTAATTATTTGCCTTATAGCTTCTACTCCAGGGAATTACTGAAAATGCCTTTTCACAAGGGATAGTCGCCCCTAATTGTTAAGTTCATTGGCTTGCACTTTTCTTATCTGGACTTTCCACCATGTTTTATGTTGAATGAATGCTGTGAAACCATCCATTCCCTTGGATTTTGGAGCCCAGGTTCTGTAAAGCAGGAACTTGAACTTGACTGGCATAATACTGTCAGGTCAATATAATAGTAAAATATGATTTTCTATTGTAATGCACTGATTATTTATGTTTACCCCTCAAAATTTTCATTTCATAGGAATCAATATTAGATTTTTTGCAAATTGGAACTTTTTTAGTCACTGCTCAATTCCCATCACATAGTAAGTACTCAGTGAAGAATTGGTAAGTATAGCTTGAGGGCACTTAGTTTCATTTAAAACGTAGGAAGGTGAAAAAATTCAGTACACCCATTTCAAGATCTCATCTTGAATAATCTCCCTGATAATTTGTAAACTGCCTTATCCATGCCACACCAGCTATCACTTGAGTACCTAAAGTGTACCAGCTTTTCGGGAGGGGGCAGTAATACAGTGGATAGGACAAACACCCTTTTATCTTGGGCCTCGTAGACTAGGCAGAGGAAATTTGGAGTAAAAATGTTTCTATTAGTTCAGAAGAATCTACCTAGATAAATATAAATGGACATGAAAATGGCCAAAACTCTCCTATTCATAGTGCAGGCATAAGGGGAGAAAGCCCCACGGAAAGGTTGAGACCTCAGATGAGCAAACTGCTACTTTATTTCTAGATAAATTTGGAGATCATGGGGGTTGACAGAGATGACAACACATACAACACATGATGATGTAAGGGCATAGTGCATCCTCATGGAAATTAACTTCCATGAATTTATCTTAACATTAAAATAGGCAAATATTATCAACTTCAAAGGGATTGGAGAAGAGTTAAGAAAAAAAAGAATGAATGAATGAAAAGAAATATATATATACATACAGAGCATGGCTTATAGCTATTGATTAAATATAAATTCTTTTCTTTTTTTTTCATTCAATACTTGCTAAGCACCCACAATATGCCAGAAATTCTGATTATAATAAGGATTATAATATTAAAACATACATATGCTCTTCCCTACTTGAGCATAGAATGGTTGGGAATGATTGTGCTCATAAATATTAATTATGACAGGGTCATGAAACTATACAGCACAAAGGAGAAATCGCAAAGAGCCTGGTTTTACTACAGGGTCAGAGAGCTCTGCCTGAGGAAGTAGAATTGAAACTCAGATCTGATGGAGGAGTAGGCATTGCCTGGATTAGGAGGAAAATAACTTACTTGTGCAGTAAGTTCCAAGGCAGTATGCAAAGGTCTAGACAGAGTGAAGGCATAAGGGGGAATGCCAGAAGGCCAGCAGGACTAAAACATAGAATAAAGGGAAAATGGTGAAATAAAGTTGGAAACAAGCAATCAGCCCTGGCCGGTCATTATCTCTGCAGTTCTTGATCTGACCATGGCCAACATCTGTGATGATTTCTTAACTGTCTCATGCAAGCTCAGCAGATGTAGCTCAGTGGCTCCTTGCCTGCCTCTCAAACGCAAGGTCCTGAGTTTGATCCCTGGTACCAAAAACAAAACAAAACAAAAAAGAACTATATATATTTTATCTGGAGACTGCATCATGTTACATTGAGGCTATAGCACTCACTCCTTGTTGGATTCTAAGTTCCTTGAGGAAAGACAAAGTTTCATGTAACTTGTTTTCCCACAACACCTGGGGAAAGGTAAGCATTCATAAAGGGAAGTGAGATGAATTTACAGATAGATGAAAGTTGTGTCATCTACTTAAAGAACTTATTGTTAAATAAAGAACATTATAAGTTGGTTCCTAACCTATTTTAAATGAGGAAGATACCTTCTAACAGCAGGTAAGAATAGTATCTGTGGTGATTTTATTTCCTGATTCCCAAAGGAAATAAAAATCAGTTTGAAATTTTTTATCATTTGAATATGAATACTTCATGAAAATTTCAATGGATTATAAAATGTTTGTCTTTTCCCCCACATATTTAATGCAAGAAACTATAAAATAAACAGATTTTTTAAAAGTTTCCCCCCATTCCTTTTGAATTCTTTGGGAGGGGTGCAGTATTGGATATAAAACCCACAATCTCACGAGTGCTAGGTAAGAGTTATACCACCAAGCCACACCCCCAAAACCCTTTTGAATCCTTTATCCAAAGAATTCAATGGCAGTTGGGTCAAGAAACTCCTTGTTCTGCAGCAGAACCCTTTGATCATAAAGCCAAGCGCTTGATGATGTATAGTGGTAAAGGAAGAACTCGGGGCAGATTCTATGATCTCGCATCCCACCTTTACATCTGTGCATAAATTCTCACATAAATGCTATCTCTTTCACAATTAATGTATGCTTACTTAAAAAATATATACCTTTCCTTTGGAGAAAAAAAAGGTGCTTTTTATTTAAATAGGTAACAACTGCTAAAATTTTCAAACGGGATCATAAAAAAATAAATCAAAAGTGTACTTCTCTGTTGTTAGTTACAATTTTTTTCTGTCATGAAAGAATGCATTTGAAAATAAGAGCCTTTTTGAAACAGTATCCAAATCAACATAACAGGGTTAATTAGGAACAGTTTAAATATTTAACAACAATGGAAGATGAGTAAATAAGACTCAAGGATTAATAAAACTACTCATTGACACAAGTGATTATAAGGAATTCTTATGATATACTCAATGAAAATAATAAATGCACATATTTTTCACTGGCTCATGTTCATATCTTGCATGCCCACTCTTTGATTATAACAGTTGGCAGGAATCTGCAGTAGGACAAGCATGGCCCCTGCAGCATGCTTTGTGCCCTCAACCTCAGTGGTTCTCCAAAATAATGCATGGATGAATGGCAACAGCACTGCCTGGGAATTTGTCAGAAGAGTGTCATCCTGAAGCCCATTTTGAGACTGTGAGTACAGACATTCTTGATATGGGGAGCATGTTGCTGCTGATGTCACCTATGGATGAATACTCCAATTTCTTCCAGTCTTTCACTGTGATGAATAAAGTTGCTATGAATATCCATGTGCAAGTGTTCAGTGGATGTTCATCGTCATTTCTCTTGGAGTATAATTGCTACATCATAGACTAGAAAAATATTTTTAAAAACAGCTAAGCAGGTTAGCAATTTTCTAAACCAGTTATACCATTTTACACTCCTACCAACAATCTATGAGTAGAAAGTAGTATTTCATTGATTTTAATGTACATTTTTTGATGACTAAAGATATTGATCACTATTTCACATGCTCTTTAACCACTGATGTATTTTTCTTCATGGACTATCTTTCAAATTTTGCCCTTTTTTATTGGGTTGTTTTGTGTTAATGTGTTAAGAGATTCCTTTATACAGATGGCTCTCCATTTCTATGGGCATCTTATGCACTCATTCAACCAAACACAGAGAGAAATATTTGAAAAAATAATTGTATTTATACTGAACATGTACAGACGTTTTCCTTATCATTCGCTAAATAATGCAGTATAACAACTGTTTACATAGCATTTACAGTGTATTGGGTACTAAAGGTAATCTATAGATGATTTAAAGCATAGAGAAAGGTATGCATAACTTTTATGTAAATATCATGTCACTTTATATAAGCAGTTTGGGGCCACTTTTGCTGTGAGAGGTCCAGGAACAAATCCTCCAGAGATAGCAAGGGACAACTTTATATCTGACTTCCAGTTATCTGTCAAATACTATGTATGTCATGAATATTTTCACTCAGACTTTCCCTTTTCTATTTATTTTCTTGATATGCATTTTTTAACTTGGAAGAGCACTTTATCAATATCTTCCATTTAGTTTCTCTTTTTAAAAATAATTTCCAAAGATAAAAAGAGCAGTCATTTTTTAAGGTTTTGAAGGTACTCTTTTAGGTTTTATTTGGAAATTGTATATACATTTAGCACTTACATTTATGTTACATTTCAAATAAATTCCACTGCAGGCTGTAAAGTAGGTTTTGAATTTCATTTATGCACGGAGATTTCCAGTTGCTCTTTTATATCCACTGGCTCCATGTCCATCTCAACTATTTCTTGAGAATGTTTTACACCATAAATGAATCAGCCATGATACCTTTGTAATTTTACAAATATATGACAGTGCATCTTTAGACATTGCATTCTATTCCTTTAAATAATCTCCTTTTGGTAATGCCTGTTAGCCTGGATTATATTAGCTTCATAGTAACTTTCAAAATCAGATTACATAAGTCATATAAAGTTTTTGTCCTTTACAAGATCGTTTTTGGAGTAAAGGATCAATTTTAACATATTTTGCATTCTCAGATGAACTTTTAAAAAAATTTTAACACTTTGCTAATGGAAGGATTTTAAACTATGGATTCAGTTTTTTAAGTATATAGAACTTATTCTGATTTTAACATTGTGCTTTCCATTTCAGATTTAGTAAGTTGTTCTTTCCAAAACTGTTTTATCCACCAAGATAAAGTTTGTCCGATTATTGTTTTAGTGTTTGTAGGAACTGCAACAATATCCTGTCTTTCATTCCTGATATGGTAGACTGTATTTTATGCTTCTTAGTCAGTCTTGTTGGATTTTATTAATTTATTTAACTTTCCAAAAGGTTTAATTTTTAATTTTGTGTTTTTGTCTATTGTTTGCATATTTCCTATTTTTAAAAAATTTCCTACAAATTTTATTAAAAATTTTATTCTATTCATTTGCAATTTGATTAACTCTTCTTTCTAGTTTCTGAAAGTGGAAACAGTTCACTAATTACAGACCACAAATTTTTATTTCTTTTTTTAATACAGTCATTCAAAGCTTAATTTTCCTCAAGTGATTCCCCTAGATTTCGACATACTGTGTTTTCTGATTTCCTGTCCAAGATTTCCCACCTACCTGCCCGCTGCTTTTAAAAGATGTTTCCACCAATGATCAAGTTCAGGGGCTTATGACTCCTCCCCCAAGCTTCCTCCCCCAAGCTTCCTCCCCCAACCACTGCTTGCTAGCTCTGCCTCAATTTGACCTTAATGTGACCCACCTGGGATGGCAGTAGTGAGCAGCCCGAGCCTCTGTCTCCAGCGGAAGAACAAGCAAAGAGCCAAGGCACAAGGGATTGCTGTTTCAAGTTCAAGTGCAACCCCAGTGCAGAGAGCAAAGAGCTAACAAGGTGTGTGCAAAATCCTGGGATCACGTGTTACAGCTGACCATGCCCCTGTTCTAACACACCCTTTTTTAACTGTGCCAGATTCACTCCTCAAGTTCTCAGGGAGCAGTGGGTCTTGCCGCCTAATCTGTGTACCATCCTTATGCTCCAGCATAAGCTCTAATAATTCTGTTCAGAGGCCACTGCTTGCCTCTTCTTCATGATTTCCATCTCAAACTGGGCACGAAAACTCAAGGTTAAACTGGAAATTCTAAAAGCTGGTAACTCAGAGACCTGACAAGACTGGTAAAAGGTTTTTAATGAATTGCATGAAATATTTAATACTTTATTACAAAATGCCCTCTGTGTCAGAAAGTTTTGCCCATTTATAGGCTAATGTAAGCGTTCTTGAGCATGTTTAAGGTAGGCTATGCTGAGGAATTATGTTCCGTGGTTTAGATACATGAAATTAATTTTTTGATTCATGATACTTTCAGTAAATTATTGATTTATCAGGATATTCATAACCTCATCTTGAATTGAGGACCATCATATATGAGGACTTCTTTTCCTATTATTCACTCAAATTTAATGCCATTTTCAAAGGAGAACAATCTCTGTGTGAAGCTGCACATTGGAAACATACTGAGATTTGTTTCATGGCCCAGCATATGGTATAGCTTAGCAAACACTTGATGTGCATTTTAGTAAAAAAATTGAATTCTCACTCATTTTTCCACAGGTCACTTAAGGCTCTGTCTCATATCGTTATCATCCTGAGACAGAGATCTGTGAGGCTGATTTTCCCATGTCACAGGAAAGGAATATCAAAACATCCACTGACTCCTAAAAATTCTACCTCAGATGACATATACTTGTTTCGTCCGCATTTTATCAGCTGCAAGAAAAGTAACAAGGCTATTCCTGATGTCAATCCAAAATAGATGCATAACCCTCCAACAAAAAATGAATAATTTCAACGTATATATAATCCATGACAAAGACATACTAGATTTATATGAGCTTTGGCACTATCTCCAAGTATCTCTCCAGTCACTCAGCTCTCTGCTTTCCCATTGCCCACACTTTTGTTCAGACCACTCTCAGTCCATCTGGATTGGTGCAAGGAAGCTTTTAATAGATCTGTCTGCACGGCCACTTTGGTTCCCTGACAGCAGTTATAGTATTCAACAAAAATCTGGCTATGCTATGCACTGTCTCATTATCTCCCAGGCCCTGCATTACAACCTCTTAATGGCTTCTCAATGCACTTAGATTAAAATGCAGTCTTTCAATGTGGTCTACAAGGTCTTGCAGAACACAAACTCCTATTGGCCTCAACTTCCCAGCTGCATGGCTCTTTCTGTGCTTTGATGGATCGATCTACTTACAGCATCATGGACTTTGCAAAGGCTGTTCCTGATGTCTGGAGTGCCCTTTCCTTTAGCTTTTCCCTGGCTCAGTTTAACAGCCAGGGTAGAGCACCGCAACTCTGCTTCTTATAGCATCACATCATTTATCATACTTTCTAGTGATGTATTTATTTGCATAGTTACTTTTTTTCTCTTGTATAGACTGCAAAATTGCATTAATTATATCACTTAGTTCAAGAATGCAATTATCTACAGTCTGTGCTTGACAAGTTTTTATTTTGCTTTTATCCAACATTATTGCTTCACCCCCTTTCCCCTTGTCACATTAGCTCACAACTTTAATCCACTTGAAGGATGTCTTTTCCAATTTCATTCTATATATCAACTTTTTAGACACACATATACACACATGCACATGATTTTTGTGTTTTCTGATCCTTCTTTTCCTCCCACAGCATCAAATATCTGAAATCTATGTTGTTAGGTTAATATAAAGTCCTTCCTTTCTGGTTAAACCCTCTATGGTATTATTATCACTTTACAGATGAAGAAAGCAAGATTCTGTGAGGCTGAGCAGCACTTTACATTTTCACAGACAGAGTTTTACAGGTTCCATGAATGGAACCTGGTTTTATCTAACCCTAAAAGCAGTCCTCTACACCTCCCTTTCTGTCATACCATCTTGCTATCACTATATCTTTTTAGAAACATAGAAATTTAATATTACAAAGGACAAATGGTAGAATGAAACTTAAGACCTGCCTTCTTCTCCTCCCATCCTCTTTTGCTTGAATTGCTATTCCCTAGACACATTGATCGCATTCAGTGTTTACTTTTTTGCCCTGATTTGAGCGTCCAGACTCCGTTTTGCTCTCCTGAAGATAAGTGCAGCAATCTACTGCAAACTTCAAGCTCCGTGCCAGCTTTAGCTTTGTGTGAAGCATTCCTGTTTGCCCCGGCCTCAAACCAGCTATTTGAAGTCAGCAGCGCTATTTACTTTCAAGCCTCCATTGTCAATAGATCAAGTAGAAACATTGATAACTCGATGCTCCAGGCAGCCTGCCCATCAGGAGCATCAACCTGATACATTTCTATGTACAGGAAGCTTTATCTCTGAAACCTAAGCAAACAACAATTCCTGATTTTGATCCAGAATGAGTATTAGTGTTGTCCACCTCTGCACTTGGCAAGGAAGTGAGGAATCTGTACAAGCATCTCTCTCGGCTAAAATAGGCTTTTAGACTGTCTGGTACTAATGGGCTTAGGGCTTAATGTGCATGAACAGCTTATAAGAACAAGGATGAGATTCTTGCATCATTGGTGAGAGTAGCAACCACTCTCTCTCTCTCTTTTAACAAGTATTTTTGAGTGTCTACTATGAGATAGGCACAGTGCTAGATACGGGAGACATTCGGGGTGGAGCACAGTGTCCTTGCATTCAGTGTATACATAGTCTACTCAGAGAAATGAGTGAAAAAGTGAATGAGGTAAAACAATCCCAGCAATGCTATGCATCCTCCTCCAGTGATTGAGATCTAACTCTTACCTGAGAAGATAAAAGTGGCAGTGCTGCCGAGAACAGAGCTGCTCCTGGTGGCCATTTAGATACATCTTGAACACCTCAACCAGCTAAGTGGAAGCGGATCATAAAGCTGTGGGACTGAGATTAATTGGTGAAGCTGCCTGTGTCAGGCATCATGGAAATTAATTCCCCAGAGTGTCCGAAAACATATTAAAACTTCCATTTCCTCAATGTTCTTAAGAAAAAGTAACTTGAGTGACTCTTTCTGCAACTTAGCAAGCCATATGAGATGATTCAGTGGGGCTATTATGTAAACCTAACCTGGTATTTATATACATTTCCTTGTCATTCTGATACCCAGGCTTCCAGGAGATGCTGACCTAGTATCTTTTCCTCTACTTCTACAGTCTTTCTAGGCCCCTCAGCAGCATCCTTTTCTGCTTCCCCATTCCTCCTCTCCCTATTACTTTTTTACCACTTACTAGAGCAGGCAAAGTTTTTAAATGAATATAACTCATATTTTTACTAGATAATTTCAAGTTGTTCATTTTAACAATTTATTTTATAAGGAAACATTATGTTTTAGAGACATAATATTACTTTCAGGAAGTTTTGTATTTGTTTGTTATTACCCTTTAATCCCTATTCTCAGTCTCCTTAGGACACAACCTACCTCTTCTAGGAGAAAACAATTAAAAACAGGCATGCCTAAGCCCAGGTCATTCTTTATGTTTGCATAGTTTATTTCAGGTATATATATCATATACCTTGCACTTGTTCAGTGTACAATTTGGGCAGCTGTATTTGCCAGTCATGTCTAGACCTACTTCTATTAAAGAAATTAATAAGAGTAAGTGGTTAAGCATGATACCTAATGAATGGATTGAATAAGAGTGGACCTAAGATTTCTTCCTCTTCTTATATCCCTAAGATTTTATGCCCTTGAAAGAAACAGCTCATGACTTAGTGTTGTAGATAGCATTGAATCTAGAAGGCAAGATTGAACATAAGAGCTCTAAGAACTGATCAGGAAGCATAAGGACACATATCATACTGAGCTGGTCCATATCATGTCTCCATATTTAAGTGTGTAGCCAAATCCTGAAGTTCTCAGCCAGACAAGAAAGACATGCAGGAGACAAGGCCAATGGTTTGGCTTTGGCTTTCAAAACCATTACCAAAGCGAATAAGTGGTAAGGAAGGCATCTCACTAAGCAGCAGTGTTCCCTAACCGTGGCCATGGCTGGATCACTTCTCTTTCTCATTAGGTAGCTCACATTGAGAGGAGAACTCTGTACTCTATGCCCTGCTGTCTTTCCTTCTTTCTATGTCTTCCTTTCAGAACATTAATGATCATCATTGGCATATTAAGCATTTGAAAATCCTGCAGTCCATAACATATTCTAGGTTTATTCTGCTTTCCCCACTGTTTCCCCCAAACTGGTAGGAGCATAAAATTGCTTTTTGCAGCCCACATATGCATATCTCACACACTCTCAAGTAATTGTCTGGACACCACTGACCCAAGTGAGGTGGTCCTACTTGCTTACCCGGTTATAGATCTCATTGAGCTGACAGTCCTTGTCCTTAGGTCACAGTGATGTGCAATAGGGTTCATAGGTAAAGAAGGGCAGCTGTGCTGGAAATAAGTTCTTTTTTGTGGCACTCACTTCAACACCAGCTAACTGTTAGAACCACAGCCGAAAATCAAAGGGTACAGATCAAAGTTGCAGAAAATTGTTAGAAAACTTCATGGTGGCTTGGCTTTTCTTCCCATCCTCTGTATCAGGCTTCATTCCAAAATCATTTCCTCCAGGCTGTACTTAACCCAGATGGGGAGCATCCCAGAGTTGGGAGCTGTCCTTCAAGGGGTGAGAGGTAGAGGTGAGAGCAATGAGAGAGTTACACAGAGCAGAGCATTTTCCTCTTCTGGTAACTATTATTGACCATTTACTCATTTTCCCATTTTTTTCCCTAGCTCTCTTTGCCTGTCTCCTATACCCAGTTAAACTTGAAATTTAATACTAGCCTTTCTAAATCTCATTCCTAAGGGTCCTACTTCAGTCCTATTACCAAGCTACTATTTTCCTCCTCCAGGGTTGAGAGCCTCTGCAGCCAGTAATATATATCATTATCTAGTCCCAGGCCATGACTGGTACTTTTCCATGCCTCTGGCTTCTTTTTTTGAAATCATCCTTGTTTTTCATGGGGCTGTGATTTTTTTTCCCAAAATGAATACAGGCCACGGAGAAAAAAAAAGAAGAAAGATGGCATCCTGTGGACCCAGGCATGCCAGCAACCCTGTAGCATCTCAAAAATGGAACGAAACGTATTGTTGTCACTCACTCCCTTAAAATTCTACAAATGTCACCCGCAACTCAAAATATTAATAACATTGTAATTAATCCTTATTTAGATCTCGAATTGTGTGATGCGCTGTATTGAGCACTTTAATCCTCACAGCAACCTGTAAAGTAGATATAATTGTTATCCTCATTTTATGGATAAAAAGACAGTGATGTAGGGTTTTCTAAAGAAACAAAATTAGTACTTGATAGACAAGAATTCAAATTAGACAGTCTGAACAGTAATTAGTCTTCAGCATTAGCAAATACTGTCTTAAATGAGAGTGAAGTATTAAGAACTTACCTTGACATATTTAGATCCTTCCAATGTATATCTGAAATTGCTTTCCATATACTTCACTCTTGCTTATGCATCCTACATCCATTCACTCATAGAATATTTACTGAACACCTCCTCTATGCCAGAATCTGAGCTAAATATCACATGATAGACACACAATTCTAGCAGTCTTAATCTGTCCATTCACTATAATAAAAATAACATAAACTGGGTAGCTCATGAAATATCAAAAAAGTATTTCTCAGAGTCATGGAATCTGTGAAGTCCAAGATCAAAGCAGACTCATTATCTGCTGGGGCTCATTTTCTCTCTGTAACCTCACATGGCAAAAGAGTAAGATCTCCCTAAGGTTTCTTTCACAAGGTCACTCATCTTATTTATAAGGCCTTGATCTCATAGCCTAATCACCTCCTAAAAACCCAACCTCATAACACTATCACCATGGGAGTTAGGATTTTAGCAGATGAATTTTTCTGTTTTGTACCAGGAACTGAACTCAGGACCTTGTGCCTGAGAAGCAGGCACAGTGCCACTAAGCTAAATCCCCAGCCCCCCAGCAGATGAATTTTAGAGGGACACCAATACTTACAATATGGCACTGGCTCTACACCATAAAAGTCCTACACATGTCTGGAATTTTATATGAACAGTGTCTTTGTTCTGTTATGAGCTTCCCTCCTCTTTCCATTTCCCTACACACTTCAACACTCAATGCAAATTTTTCTTTCTCTATGACGCTTTCTGTATCTCATTCATGCTCAATGCCTCTGAGGCTAGCATTGAAATTTGTGGACACTTCCTATATACTCCATAAGTGAGTATCATCTATCTATCTATCTGCCATCCCTCTACCTTTGTATTGGACTTTTGCCTAAAGACTTGAGCCCCTTCTCTCTAAATTTTCTACTTACTTAGAGAATGTCAGGCATATAATAAATATTCTAGAACTGAATTGATCTGCTACTTTAAAGTCTGAGATCGTAAACCATATTGAACCACCTAAGGATTTTTATTTGTGAAAACTTTTAAGATGACAATTTTAAGAGGTTTCCCAGATAGAAACCATCTACAAGGGTCTCTGGACTAGTAAGAATTCTCACCTACATACACACACAAAAAAAACAAAGCTTGCTGTTAGACTGAATGATTGTGTCCCCCTCAAAAATTCATGTTAATATCCTCACTTCCAATATAATGACATTAAAGAGGTCAGGCATTTGGAAAGTAATAAAGTCATGAGAATAAATCCTTCATAAATAGAGGTATGCAGTGCCCTTACAAAAGACATCCTAGAGAACTCTATCCCTCTTTCTGCCATAAGAGGAGACAAGGAGAAGTTGGCCAAATGTTTAGCTGTAAAGGTAACTTTGTTGATACTGTAGAGATTAAAATCTTTGGAGAATGTTGAGTTTGGCATCCTGGAGACCCTTAACTTCCCTCCTTTATGCATGTACAATTGGTTTAAAAGCAATAAAGCACCCCCTAAGTCAGGAAGAACAAAGTTTTCCCCTGGCTGATGCTGCTCCTGGGGTCTTTTGGTGGAGACTACTTCTTTCCTTGCTGTCTTTTTCTCTCCCATTTTGCTTCCTGGAGAAATTTCAGAGCTTACTTTTTATACACACCCTCTATTTAAAGAAAGTTTAATCATCCTTATCTAAGTCCCCAATGATTTCTAAACTTTCCATTCTCTGAATGCAAAATATAAATCCCTTATTCTAAAATATTCTTTATCCATTAGGAGAAGGATTATTTTGCTTGCTGATGACAGAAATTTAACTTAAATTAGCTTATATAAAAATAAATTTAACTGCTTATGTAATCAGAATACCCCAGAGGACTTTATCTGGTCAGATACAGTTAGATACAGGGTTTCAAGTCATCAGCAGCAAGATTTCTCTTCACCTCTTGGCTCTAGCATCCCCTGAGCCTTACTGTCTATACACACTCTCTTCCTGTGGTAGCAAAGGTGTTGATCAGCTGCTCTAGGCTTACACTGTCCCTGCAGACTTAAGTTGAGAGGAAAATGTATGGTTCTCTTCTCACTATCATCCACACAAATCCTTCACAGTGGTCTTTTGTGGGGATGTGCTTATCTGATTATGGACTACTACAGTTTGAATCTGTCTTGTCGTCTCTGGAACTCATGTGGAAGTCTAGACTTCACTGAGGAGGATGAAGAGGGTAGAAATTTAATCTGACTATGGAAGTTAGAGATGGCCCTTTGCGAAGTGGTAGAATTGGATAAGGTAACCATGGAGGAGCCTCATAATTGGACACTGGTGGCTTTACAAGAAGAGGGAGAGAGGGCAGAATACACACATCATGCGTGCTCCCTGGCTTCCATGGTGTGACACCTGTACCGCCCTAGGATTCTGCCAGCAAGAAGGCCATCACTAGGTAAACCAGAACCATGAACTGTGACCAGCCTTACCCAGTCTGTGGAACTGTGACATTTGTCAGAGTAAGCAAACCAATACATGGACGAATCACTGTATCCAAAGGGACTAAGCATAAGGTCGGTCTGTTGGCAGTGGCTCAATGATGCTGGCTTGTATAAAGCTGCCAAAGCCAATTCCATGCTCCTCTCCCCAACACTACACATAGAAATGTCATCTAGGTAGCTTGAAGTCAGTCGCAGTGGGACACAGGAGTGTTTCCACCAATGTAAAGACAAGAGTTGTACAACAGGACCTGCCTGTTTGGAAAAGCCAGTTATTGGCAGGAGATGCCTTTTCCCACCCTAGGAAATTGTTTCATGAATGATATCCCCACTAGTATCATGTGGAGTAGAGAAATTTCCAGAAGAGAAAGTATCAAAGGTAGATCAAAAAGTAGCTGGCATGTATCACATTTGAAGCTTTCTCTTTGTTTCCAGTCACAAAAGATAAATTCTGCTCTTTGGGGGAGTGAAAGTACATTTTTCCATGCCATTTCATGTGTACATGTCCCAAGAATCTACTTATAATTATTTTCAGAAAACAGGGAAAGGAAGGAAAGAGAAAGAAGACACTCTTGCCACTTTTAGAGCTTTTTCTTCCTAGAAGTGACTTGCTAAAGAAGATGAAGAACCATACAATTAATCTTACCCAAGAGAAGCACCACTCAACACACAGTGGAAGTTTAATAAGTATTTCTTGCCATGACCAATAGTCATTTTAGGTCTACCAGATGTGTTGCATGTGTAGGTTTTGTTGGCTGAAATAGAGCTAAGTTAGCACTATGTCGACTAAAAGAACATCTCCTCTTAAGATATCTTAGAATAGCTTAAGGTTCAAGAAGTTATGGAGATAGCAAAATACGTACTCAGAGTTATCCTTTGCTTTGATTAGAGTCCAGGGATCAGATGAAAAAGGCGTGAAACTTATTTGAAAATATTACTGCTGCTAAACTGTTTCCTTTCCCCTTCACAAGCGGAGAAGCAGATGACTCAGAAAATACACATACCCCATTATGACCTAAGAAGAAGACAATGAGGGAAGTCACATCCTCTTCTCTAACCCTAGATATAACTACCTGAACCAATGCTTGCTTTCCCACCAGTCCTACCATCCTAGGAATCTGTTTTGTCTGGACAAGGACAAAGATTACATCTATTACGTAAAAACCTAAATCCCCTAAGAACCCAAGCAGCTGTGCTGTTGAACCTCTCAATGGAAAACATAGATAGAAATGGCATGGAGTTTGGTGACATGGAGGAGAAGCTGCTCAGGAATTAACAGTCCAGAGGAGATAACAGTGATGGGGACCCAACATGCACACTGTATACATGAGTGGAAGAATTGTAGCACAGCAAGTAGTAAGATGTCTCTCTGATCCACCAAACAGCAGAGGGTCCAATAAAAGAAAGTGCCATAATGAATCACCAAAATTGGGAGGAAGCTCTGAAAAGCCTTTGGGATTCCCAAGAATATTAATAGGGGGAAATCTAGAAAATCAGAACTTTTCTGCTAGGAGATAGTGTATAAGAACTCAAAACACCTAAATTTGGGTGCTTATTGTAAAATGTGAGTACGGTTTTAATCCCCAGCCAGAGAAGACTGTGACATTTATTTAAAATCCACTACCACTTAAGTAGGTTTAAACAATGAAAATAATAATGGCATCCTCTATGAGTCTTTCTTTCCCGGTAATGAAACTTGATGCTGTACATTCACTTCCTTGTATAATTCCGTGTTAAAAGCCTCTTACTAGTTGCTTGGATTAGTACCTCTACATTTTTAGCATGCATCTTCCTTTACTCTCACCTCTGTTCTACATATGCTGAAACATGGTCATGTAACTATGAATATATGTCTTTTTTTCTTACCCCACCCCATAGTGTGTATTGAACCAGGGCCTCACAGATGCTAGGAAAATGCTCTACCACTGAGATTTACCCTCAGCACCTTTTTAAGAAATTTATTTTGGCATGGGTCTCGCCAAGTTTCCCAAACTGGCCTAGAATTTGTGATCCTCCCCTTTCAGCTTCCAGAGTAGCTGGGATTACAGGAATGTTACCATGCCTGGCTCCTCTGCTGCATAAGCCCTTATCCATTTTTTTAAAACATCTTGTTCATCCTGTAAGAAATAATTTAATTTTCAGCTTCTTCTAATCTCACCTCCTCCTCGACTCATCCTCAGTTAGCACTGGGTCCAGCCTCTCCAGTCTCCTTCGAAGTACCCCTGTAAGATTGTTACCACAATATGTTGAGTTTATACACATCTCACCAATGATATCACAAATTATTTGCAAAGTAGGGTTTTTTTCTGATCCTTTTCTACATTTCTGAAGCCTAGCATTTTGGGGGATACCTAGTAATCATTTACTAAATACATAATTGATTAGTTTAAAAATATGATGTTTTAATGCTTTGAAGATGTTGAAAACGCCACAAAAATATTTTAAAATGTTTAATGTTTTAAATAGTGATGTGTATCCAGACTTTTAGAATGCATGTTAAAATTTTGAATTGTTCACAAATGCCTATGTAAGGAGATAATATAGAAAACCTAGTTGTATTATGTTTTTTAACAACCATTCATCAAGCAGGAATCATGCCCCACTGTGGAGTAAAACACATTACCAAATACTATAATTAATTGATTCTAGATAAAGCAGACACATTGAATGGCTAATTATGATGTTCATGTCAACAGAGCAATGGCCATTCAGTAGATAAATGAGTAGGAAAATATCTCTTCAGCTACATGAGAAAAATATGACCAAAAAAATTCCAACTACACGAGCAATAAATCATAATAATTTACAAATCGTTTCAAATACCAAAAGTGCAGGATAATTTTTCCCAAGAAGAATAAACATTAAAACAAAATTACATTTTGGAAA
>NW_004624795.1:7989876-8021755 GCF_000247695.1 Heterocephalus glaber | reverse complement strand
TCAACAATTAGTTACATGTTATGAAAAACATGAGTCAATTCAGTATTGATCTAATGAACACATAAGAGTCATAGTGTTAATTTTCAGAAGCAAGGCAAGTTAAAATTAGAGGCTCTATCCACTGTTTTTGCTATTTTTATTTTCTAGTGTACATTGTGACTGAATCTTGAATGTGAGAGGCTCATGAAATATAGTAAACGAATGGCTCACTGAGCTGCCCTTCCTGAACACTTCACTCACTGGCACTAATTCAATAAAAAGCAAAACAGTGCTTGGCTGGGCTCGGTGTTGCATGCCTGTAATAATACCAGTGCTCTGGAAGGCTGAGGCAGGATGGTCTCAATATTATGACAAGGCTGGGCAATTTACCAGATTGGTGAGAGTCTGTCTCAAAATAAATAAATAAAAAGTGCTGGGAATGTAGCTCAGGGCTAAGACCCTTGGTTCATTCTCTAGTACTGAAGTGGGGGTGGGTCTGTGGGGGGGGCAGAAAACAAATGGAGACTCACTAGTCACACTTCATGGCTCAAGTACTAACCTCTCCCAAATTTAATATTGTCAGACTTACTTCCTAAGTTCAAATTAAGTGTTTACCCAGCTCTCAATATGAGCAAGTCGTTATGTAGAATGTAATGATAAATGAGACATAATCCTTTCTCTTGAGAGGCACATAATTAAGAAAAAGAGATGATCACATTTACAAGTTTATTTCAACAAGCATGTATCAAGTATCTTCTGTTCCCAAGGCATTATATTATATTCAAATCAGAGAAGTAAAATGATCCAATTACTGGACCTATTGTTCTGATTGGAAAGTTTCACAATGTATTGTATAAGCGCTTAGATAAAGTTGACTCCTTCTATAATGATCTTATTTAAGGTCCCAGAGAAAAGACTTTGCTATCCTAAAAACTAGGACTCATCAGGACACAGAAGGACTCAAAATAATGAAGTAAGTTCTGTAATTAATGCTAAAGTCTACATGGGACCGAGTCATGTCTGTCAAAGTCATCAATGACTACAGATCTAAATCACTGCAAATGCTTTACAGACAGGATATGTCTTGTACAAATTGTGTTCAAAGTTTCATGGCCAATAAAGATGGAGAAAGACAGATCTAAATAACAAGCTCAATAGAGCTACAAAACTCAATGTGGCAAAACAAGAGATTAATACATTACATAGTTAAGCCTGTGCTATGATAACTTTGGTCCTGTAATCTTTATGGCTTAAACCAATAAAGATTTATTGGTTGTTCATACGCATTCTGATGTGAGTTAAAAGAAGAGATCTCTAGGGAAGTTGTCCTGCTCCAAGTGACTCTATGATTTATACTGTTTTGAACTGGCTAGGGTACCATGTCAACATTCTTTTTCTATGTGGAAAGGAGGTTTGATGGTTGAGTAGCAACTCTTACATATTTTATCCTGAAAGTGACAAGTCATCTCCCCTATATTCAACTGGCCTAAGAATTAACATGGCATTCCTAAACTTAGAGTTGCTGAGAAATATACAGGGATGCTTTGCTGTTCAATAAAACAGTAAATATTTATGTCACACTGGCCAGGTGTGGTGGTGCATGCTTGTAATCCCAGTTCTTGAAAGGTTGAGGCAAGAGGATCGCTGTGAGTCTGAGGCCAGCCTGGGCTACATAGTGTGTTCAAAACCGGCCTGAATTATATAGCGAGACTCTGCCTCAAAACTAAATTATGGCACATTGACAATTAATATCATGTCTAAGAAGAAATAAGGATGGACTGATAGTTGCTTTGTTGAAATGTCAGAGATGAGCATAAATGTCTGCTTATATGAAGTATCCAGTGTAGTCAAATTCAGAGAAACACCAAGTAGGATGGTGGTTAATGGGGACTGGGGAGAATAGGAGGAAAAGGGAGTGGTTTTCTGACATGTGCAGATTTTCAGTTCTGTAAGATAAATGTTCTTCAGATCCACTCCACACAAATGTAAATATAAAATCCCATAAGCCAGAGTCTGTGGAGTCATTCCTACATCAATTGGTAAATACAGTAGTAATCAAAAATAAATCCTGTGACTCAATCCCACATCTCCAAAGCGAAAAATGCTTACTCTAACAAACTCACTGATTAAGGTCAAACCAATCAGTATTGTAAGTCTCAAAGAGAATGATTTGTACCCATGTGATTTTAAAAGTAAATAATGATGCATAATATTATTTTTTACAAAGCACAGAAACCAATAATTAGTCATTACTTTTTATTTTAGTAATTGCTTTAATGATCCTCTCTAAAATAATTGATGACAATTTTGAATAGGTACAATTTAAAAGATGAATGAGGAAAGTCCAAATAGGAAATAGGTGATACCCTGCTAAAATAAATTACACCAAAAATAATTTCTAACCAAGGTGTAAATAGGATTGAAGGAAGGCAACGAAGGATTGTGAAATACATGGAAATAAGAGAAAAGTAAAACTGTCATATAAATACACATGGGCCACATCACACGCCCCTGCTGAAGTGGTAACGGGAAAGAATGATGCAGTCACTCTGGTAAAAGCCAGCACCATGGACAGGGACCCATCCAACAAGAAAGAGCTGCGGCAGGGATAGAGGAATACAAGGATCGCAACTACCGGCAAATTGCAGTGAGGCAGAAAGAAAGTGGAAAATGCTCCCTAGTATTCCACCTACCAGACAAATTCAAACATAAGCCATAGTAAAAGAAAGTATTGGTAATTTCGTTTAGAAATCTCATCCTCCTGGGTCAAAAGCAGAGCAAAGAGCAGAAAATGCTCAGGGAAAGCAAGAAGAGACTAGAATGTAAGCAACCAAAGATCCCTGGAGAAACACAGTGATAAATCACTTTCAACTGCCAATGCTACTTAAAATTTGGACAAGTAAGTCTACCTTTTACATGCCGGGTAGGTCAAAAGTTTACCTGTGACTGACCATGTTAGCAGTGTGTGTGCAGGGGGTGTATACAGCCAGGGTTTGTAGCACTGGATTCTTGAGCTCTTATGTCCCCAAATTTTCTCTGAACTGTAGAGACCATTTTTATTGCCATGTTTTCTTTTAGTGTATTTGGAACATCTTTTCTTATAATTTTATTGTCATTAATAGATAACATTTTCTCAATGGTTACTTTTACTTCTTTTTCTTTGTTGCAGAACTGGGAATTGAACCCAGGGTCTTTGCACTGTGCTACACCTCTAACTCTTTACAATTTAAAAAATAATTGGGGGATGATTAAAGTCACTCAGGATAAAGTTTCAGTTCCCTCCACTTACTACTTGACAACTTTTTAAATCTTTCTATGCCTTAGTCACTTTCTTTTTGGAATGAAGTAGATAGTTTAGTAAGCTTTTATTCATTCATTGATTCATTCAATTCATTCAACAACTACGATGGTTTCCTGGGCACTGCACTAAGTGTTGGGAATACTGCAGGCAACATGAAATAAGTGTCTTCTATAATAAAAAAAAAAGTTACAAAAATTATGTTTGAGCTTCCATATGAGCTCCTGGACCCATAGGAGCTGGCTCAAAGGTTCTTGAATCAGTTTCACCATTGCAATCATCTAAGGAGAGTTGAAAATGTGTGGCTATCTTAACCTCTAAAATTTTGTCTTAGGAAAGCTCTTGTAATTCAAAGTGTGCTCCTCTGGCATCAGATCCACACCTCCCAGGGTGGTTAGGAAAACAGGTGATTAAGCACCAACTCATGTTTCTTTATCTGCGATAACACTTAAGAAACACTCTTCTATGGAGATTCTTGGGCCTTAGTTTTTCTACAAAGTCATCGGTGATTTTAATTTGTAATTATACCTTAAATAGCTTAATTTTATAAAGAGTTTTGTTTTGTTTTATTTGGTTTTAGGGAGTAAGAAATCAACTCTAGGGAAAAGGTTTAAATAACTTGCATGTTTAATAAAAGTAACAAGGGTTCATAATTTTTAAATAATATTGCTAAATGTTCTAGGTACCTGGGGGGGTATCAGCAGGCCTGATCCTCTGAATAATATGCTACCTACACAAGCCATTATCTGCCTCACTGAAACCTGGTCTCATTCTCATTATGTTTACAAAATGAAAAGTCCTGAAGATGTAACCAAAGGCTCCTGAAGATCTGTTAGCAGTTATTAATTATATGTATAGGGTTATTTTATTAGGACATAGAAAACTGTTGTGGGAGGCCCCCTGGAAAAATCCATTCACAAAAATCAAATGGAGCTGGAAACCCAACCTGACCACTTAATAAGTGATCACATTTATGGAAACCTATAGAGGTAATAGTTATGATGTTTCCATTAAAGATAGCACTACAGTGTTTAGAAACTGCTAGTGAGAGTGCAAAATAGTGCAGCCACTTTGAAAACTAGTCTGGCAGTTCCTGACATAAGCCCAGAGTTACCATGTGATCCAGTAGCTCTATTGCTAATTACACACTCAAGATAAATTCTAAGGTACATCTACCCCAAAACTCATGTGCAAATATTCATAGTAGCAGCATTCATAACAGGCAAAATGTAGAAATGACTCATCTCCATAACTGATGAATAAAAAATTGAATGTGGTACATCCATACAACGGAATATTATCTGGCAATAAAAAGCAATGATGTACTAATACATCCTGGAACATAAGTAAACCTTGAAGACATCTTGCTAAGTGAAAGAAACAGATTGCAATTATATAGCAGGGACATGCTATCTTACCCCAGTTACATAAAATTTACAAAATAGGCAATATAGCAAATAGGCAAACTGTACTAAATTGGTAGTAGCTAAGTGATAGAGAGCATTTTAACACTAATGAAAATGTTCTAAAATTGATTGAGGTTATGGACACTTAACTCTATTAATATACTAAAAGATATTAAATCATGTAATTTAAGTGAAAGATTGTGTGGCATATAAATTATATCTCAGTAAAGCTATTCATAACAAAATAATATTTTCTTGAGTGAATTAGCAACACCTGTTTAATTCCTGTTAACCTGCTTTATTTAGAGATCTTCCTCTGTAACATGTCTATTTTCACAGATAAATTGCAAGTGACCTTATCCCTCTGCATGACAAATGACACCAAGAGAAGTGTAACCGGACTTCACTAAGTGCACAACTTCTGCCCTGGATAATATAATGAAATTCATGACATCACATTCTGCATTTCCTGAGCCCTTCTCCTGGGCTTCCACACAGGTGGGGGCACAGGCTCTGGGCAGTCTTTCCTTCTACTTTATTATCAAAGATTGTGGAAAGCTCTACTCACAAAAGTCTCAAAAAACGTCAAATCTTACTTTCAACCTTGTAACCAAAGACTGCAGAAATGTGATAGATATGGTACTTGATAGGGAGTTTGGTGTGTGGGAAACTCTCTGCCTGCACCTATCTTTTGTGTTCCTGAAATTTATGTCATATGATGGAAGAAAAACACAGAACATATCAAAGTATAATCCAGCTTAAAGAGGAAAAAACTATACAAAGTAGATTCCTTTCTTTATTAAACCATTCATGCCTCACATGTGATCTACAGTTTGTAGTTTAAATCTCAAGAACAAAATTGCTTCTTTTATTTATGAGTTGTTGGTGGTCACTTTGATGCTCCTTCTACCTCCTCCTTTACCTACCTACTGCAAAACTTTCAGGACCTTGATTTTAATGAAGTTGACTTTATGTTGCTCTGTGGTCTTCTGAGTGGATTTGACAGTCTGCCAATGAGTCTGACACCACTAACCATGGACTTCAATGCACAGGATGGACTGGGCTTACCTAGGAGTCAGGGTGTTATCAGAGAGGGGACATCTCCTCCTTCCTTGAACTTGAAAGAAATTCAAGCTACATTAAAATGAACCTAGTACGTCATACAAAGCAATAACAATGTAAAAAATGAGCCACCACCTACACACACACACACACACACACACACACACACACACCATTTTAAGTGTCATCAAGGAAAGAGAGAAATATTTTTTGGCCCAGATGCAAGTGGAATAGAATTTTAACTCAGAGACTCCACTCACACAACAGAGATTGGGTAAATACAACATAAGAGGACAGGGGAAAAGTCAGAAAATTGCTTCTTAATCTAAACACAAGAAATTAAGCTCCTGTTTATACTGATCCTTGATTTGGTAGAGAATATGAAGCCCCACTGTAAAGATTAGTGCAAATGCCTTCAGGAGACCACTGGTTTCAAAGTGGAGAGAACTTGTAATCTAGGTGTCTTACGTTGTGTCTCTGAGAACTCAGCCCTGAAGAAAACACTCAGGTACTTGGCTATGCTAACTGGAGAGTGGAATTAGTACAATAGAAGAAGTTGTTCAAAATAAAACATCTGGAACAAAATTGCGCCATAGCAACACACAGTTATTCTATGAATAGATTTGAAGGTACTTTTCAAAGTTGTGGCCAGGTGAACATAGTTGTTTCTAAAATTAACCTCAGATTTCTACATTTTATGCTCTACCAGTCATCCTAAAATTAGGATTTTCATATTTTCTTTTGTCATATAGGGAATGAAAAGAAGAAAGAAATCCATAGAGAAGGCAGAATTCATGCTCTGGGGGTGAAGTGATTTGGTTTTGGAAAGTGAGAGGTGGCTTAGGACCAAAGGAATTTCCTTGGCCTGTGGCCACAACTCAATTACCCCTTCTCTCATAATCTGTCATAGGACATCTGGAGGGCATTCTTTTCTTTCCTGAGACCTAATTGAGGAGCAAACAGAAAAAAGTATAAAATGTGTAGATATTTGTGAAGTAGACTTTTATGTGCCAATGCTTATCTCCTCAGTCTCCTCTCCCCTCCTCTTATATATATGATCATATATATATGATCTCTCAAGTGTGATGTTAGACATGTAAGACAGAAAGAGGAGGGGAGAGGAGACTGAGGAGATATATATATACATATATATATATGATCTTAGAAAGGGTACTTGCGTCTAGATGTCCCCATAAAGCCTCATGCAGTCATAGGTGGGGCTTTTCCAGAGGTGGCTGGACCTAGAGTGTGTGATGCTGGCATTGATTCATGGTGCAATGCTAGGCTCAAGGGAATTAGGATTAAGGGAGTGAGTGCTGCCCACCTTAAGTAGCCTGGATAAGACATAAGGGACAGAAAAAGCTGTGGTCACCCCTTTTGATTTGCTACCTTCTGCCCACCATGAACTATTTCTCCTCTGTGATGCCTGTCTGCCATGCCACCTCTCCTTGGAGCCAGCCGATGATGGACTGAAATCTCTACAAATTTTGAGCTAAATAAACCTTTCCTCCTTTAACTTTAGGTGTCAGGTACTTTGACTCAGAAAGGAGAAAAGTAACTAAGGCAGTACTAAAATTCTCAAAAATATACATGCACATACAAATGTATAGATCTATATCATGTACACACATATATACCTTCATCTCTCTGTATCTGTATCTATTTACTGAGAAGTACAGTCCTTTTGTTAAGATTATATGGAGATAGTGAGTTGTCAAATTAGAATTTGTACTGAGATAGGCTGAATATCAAACACTTATCTTTCCAACATAACAAATTCCAAATTGATTTAAAACTTTTTTTCCGTTTATCCCAGTATCATGAACTAGATTAAGGAACTCTGCTTTTTAAAACTGTGAGTCCCTCAGGAAACTCTGGACAATGACCTATAAAGTCCTAGAAACTGATAGCAAACCTTTCAGAGCTTTGAATGACAAATTGGCTGCAGCACACATGACATGGGTTCGCTACCATGGCCCTAGAGTTTCATGGAGCAGAGAAAACAATCACTGTTCAAAGGGCTGTGCATATTGAATTCACAATCCACGTAAGTGATTCTGAGACAGACCTTGGAATATCTAGTGGAGTAGAATTTTTTTTTTTACTTGAAGTAACATTTCTTTTATGCCTTGTATGCAAATGAGATGAAAGGTAGGTAATTTAAAGAAGAAAAGGAATAAATTAATATCTGTAGAGCAATTATTCTGTGCTAACCACACCTACTTCTTCATTTAAGTTTGGCCTATGCTTCCCCATGAGAGCTTGAAGCCCTCCTCTTTGCCACGATCTGCATGAGCTTTGAAAGGGGCAAATTGGTCAGTGATGTCATAGAGGGGGAAGGTTACCCATGTCTCAGATAAAGAGTGACTGGAAGGATGCTTAGTGATACAAATCTGCCGTGGATTACACAGGGCATTAGGAGTCACTCTGGTAATACCCAGGCAACCATATGTAACCTTGAATAAGTCTATGTTGAATTGTCTTTCAAGCTAAAAATAAAACAGAAGACAGCATAAGAGAAACTGGTAAGGATTACAGTTGAGACAAAAAATAATTTTGGTCAAATAAACATGAAATAGGGGAAGGAAACTAGAAAACCCTTTTAAAGTGTTCATATATTATTTAAGTATATACATTTATACCAATAGAGCTGGTACAATTTTAAATATAAAACTTGATTCTGCTTTTATAAAACCATGCTTAGCATTCCCCATGGCACATTTTGTGAAAAATTTGGTCATTTAAAGATGGACTGAAACTTGGGAAACAATCACTTTGCTTTAATGGAAATTTTATTGACTTTGAAATTAAACAATTTTGAGTACAAATTTACATGGAGAATGACAACCAAAAACTGGGGATTATCCCCAGGCTGACTGTTGCCACCTTGAAAGTAGTTGGAAAATACATAATTCAGGGATGTGATGTGCATAATGAGTTCTATCTATTATTGTTTTTCCTGAAAAAAATTAAAAATAAATTACATGGTTGATAAAGTTGTACAATACAATTTGGCAACCGGATAGAAGATGGCTTTTTTTTATTTGTCATTTATAATTGCCTCTTAGACCATGGCAAGGAAATTATTCCCAGTTCTTTAGATGATGGGAATTAAGTCAACATGAGCATCAACAGCAAAAGAATGAGTACATGCTTCCACTGGCATGCATTTTGAAAGGCAGCACAATTTTGGATACTTAGGTGTTAGAATATTGGTTTAAAAAGTAGACTTTGTGCTTTACAGTCACTTCAAGCTCCCAGATGGAGACTCAGTGATAGATGAATCCATGCAGAGCTGCCTCTGAGGAACTGACCTGAGGACCTTCACAAACAGGTACAACTTAGCCATCAAGATGTTACAGAGCACAAGACTCTCAATCTACAAGCATGGTACTTCCCCCAGCTGAAAGGGTTTCTCTGCATTTATTCTTCTTCTCAGGGATTTACACTCTGATCTATTTGAGGAAACTGCATAAGCCACCCAAGGAGAACTGAGGCCACACGGATGCAGTCACAGCAGAGCCTCCCCTGTTCCAGGTTTTCTGAGTGACCAAGATGGCACCCGTGTGATAAGAAGCTGCCTCACACCCATGGTGGTGGTGAGGCTGTGTCCCAAGGTTACTCAGATGCTGCTGGTGGAAGAAGTTGGAAAGGTGAGGGAGTCAGGAAGGTGAGTGACACTTACCTCCTCTGAGGCAGGTACAGGGTGACAATAAGGTCACCCCAAAGTCTCAGTGCGTGTTACTACAGCAAGGAAACAGGAAATTACAGCCAAACTTCACCTTTGTGACGGTGACTCCTAACAGTACTCTCAGATTCGCTTCAGGGGTTTAAAAAGCTGGAGTCAAACATAAAAAGGAAAGGACTGACCAGACTTGCTAATAAATAATGAGAAATCTTTCACATGCATAATATAACAGTTCACTGTATAAAGATTTCTGTCCAGTCCATCATCTGTCTCCATGGGGTTTTTATTATAATTGCTCCTAAATTCAGAGATGAAGAAAGCAAAACTTTAAGAGCGTCACGGACTTTTTTAGTTAAACTCAACTGGAAAGTGTTAGTGCTAAGACAGAAATCCAAAGCTCTGAAAATCCATTCTTGACTAATTTCCCTCTGGCATCTCCTTCTGTTGCCAGTGCTGCAGCTACAATCCACTTCTTGGGCTGCTCCAGGAAGCTGTCTAGCAACAACAATAATCCCTAGCAGTAGTAGTAATATTAGTGCAATAATAACATTTATTAGTCATCATGTACTATATGTTTATTGTATACCAGACCAAGTGTTCTGAACTTTACATCAATCATCCCATTTAACCCTTAAAACAGCATTGAAGTAGGTATGATCATTACCTTTATTTTAGAAACTTACACTGAAAGGTTATATAAAAGTTTGTAGTTTCATATATAAAGGTTATGAAGTCGTATGAGATCATAAAGCAAAGGTTCAACTCTGGTTCCAGGGTTCAGAAATATGAATCTTAAACTCTCATAACCAAGATGCATCCCACCCTTCCTCCTGACCCACAAGCCCAGGGATGTTTTTAGGCCATCACGGTAGGTCTTCGCTCCCCCTTTGCACCTCCCTTTCATCTTCCGCTTTCCTGTGATCCACACATGTGGCATCTGCTCGAGAAATTAAGAAGCAGTCACAGATATTCAGATCCAAGTTTTCCAAAGCCTCCCCACAGCATTTGTTTCTTTACTTTCTCCACTGTGTAGCAAATATTTTTTCTCCTTTTACTCCACCAGGTTGCTATATACCTGTCTGAGGGATCCATGAGCTTCATAAAATAGCCCCAAACAATGTAAAAAAACAATGCCAGCCCAAAATGAAGTGGTAGAAAACAAAACTGCTGGCTTTGAAGGATTCTGTGAGCTGGTTTTCTTCTTGATGCCTTAATCACTTATTCTTCTCTGTGAATCTTTGCACCCCTATGGCTGGCTCCAGCGATTATTTCCTTCAGTGTATCACCAGTGGATAGAGATGGTCTCAGGGCTCTGAAATCTTAATGAATGTAATTTTGTGGCTTTCCTGCGTATTTTCCTGCTACCCTTCCTATTTACTAAGAGGTAGAAGTCACAATAAGTCTTACAATGAACTATATTCCCCTGTGGGTCATGGTATTTGAAGCCTGGACATTTAGACAGATAATATGGGTTTGAGAAGCACCAGCTTAGAACCCAGCAGCAAAGCTGAGTAGTCTAGAATCAAGGGTTCTGGATGCCAATCTTCTGCCTGTGAGTATCTGTCTCATTTTGTTCAGAAAACATGGATGGTGCGGCTCCTCGTCAGTGACTGTGCTACTAGGTATGTGAGCCTCTCACTTTCCCCTCCCTCCCCTTTGCTCTGAAATGGTCAGGCTGGGAAATCTCTCGGGCTCCTTGCAGCCGTCACATTGCTGGGTTCCTAGTTGGAAACTCGATGATGGTAAGAATTGTGTGTAGTCACTTTTTTAGATGGGGGCTTTATGTATTTCTTGGTAGAGGAAATAGTGGAGGACAGGTTTGAGGAGAATGCTATGGAGGTAAGGAGACAGGTGAATTTCAACCCCACAGTCCCATCCTACTCCTTTGTTTCCTAATTCACTCTCTCAGAATGGTGCGTCACTGTCACAGTGGGTCTATCCCAGGGTAGAAGTAGAGCAACGACCATCATCTCCTGAAGCCATAATGAGCAAAGAGGCTCAAAAGTCCACTTCCTCTACTGAGAAACTGGGGAAACCACAACAGTATGCTTAGAGGGGGAGCTCAGGACACTGAATTACCCTTTGTAAAAACTTGTGATCCTCATTTTCTCATTCTCCTGCCTTTACCTTTCTTTAGGATCTTAGCAGTTTATTCCCATATTCATATAAGAGAAATGAAGTCTAGCAAGTTTTCCAACTTGTTCACTGCACTGGTCCCTACTCCTTGTAATCCACAGTATTTTTCTACTTTTAAAGTCAAGTTCTAAATGTACAAATAAAGCTCTTCGCTGGCTTCCTATTTCCTTCCATCCATCTTTCTCCTTCAGTTCCCCAATGGACCTGCCCCTCCATCATATACTTTCTTAACCCTCAGAGCTCATTTCCACCTTCCTCCCCATTTCTACCAGGTATAATTCTACCCACTCCTGAAAGCCAGTTCTAGGACTCTGATTCATCATGAGGATTACTCTATTTCATAGCTTATCCGTCTTACTTTTACCTGAACCCCAATTGAAATAAACTTATTAATTTACCCATCAGGATTAAACATGTGTTTTAGAAGCTGATGATATTGAAAAGGCAAGGTTTTTTCCTTTCCATGAGTTTAACACATTTCATTTCAAATAACCTTAACCTTGATTTCAATATGCACATGGTATGTGTGGAATTTAGTTTTGTTTATTTTTCTTGAAACAATATTGGTAATGCTTAACTCCTTCTGCTTCTTAAAAACTGGTAGACAAGTAACACCTTGCTAATAGAAGTGGGCTCTGTGAAAAAGCAGCACTTCACTGAGGGACTTCTTAGAAGTCAGAATCTCAGCTTCTGTCCCGGACTTACCAAAACAGAGTCCACAGTTAGACAAAGTCTTTCCTGCTTCACATGTGCAGGAAAGTATGAAAACCACTGAGGAAACAAAGCACAGAAAAACACAGGAAGTGCTGAATAGACAGATGCTTACAGGTGGAAGAAAAAGAGCAAAATCCAAGCAGTTAACTTTGATGGGGCCCAAGCCATGCACTAGGTTCCTTCACACAACAGCACTCCCAGCAACCTTTCGGGTTAGTAAGGTAGATGCCATTTTCATTTTCTGAGAGCAGAATGAGGCTGAGGGAAGTTAAGAGACTTAGCCTAGGTCACACAATTAGTAAAAGACAAAAACCACAGGCTGGGAAAACATATTTGCAAAACACATTTCCAATAAATAGCCTATATCTAAAATACTCATAGAAAATTAAAACTCAACAAAACAACTCAGTTAAAAATAGGTGAAGTATTTAAACACCTTTCATCAAACAAGACATATAGATGGCAGATAAGCATATGTAAAGATGTTCTACACCTTACCTGAGAGGGTAGCAAATTTTAAAAATATGAGCTATCACTCAATGCTTTTTAAAGTGGCTAAAAGCAAGAACATAACAACACTCAATGCTGGAAAGGATGGGGAACAACAGAAATTCTCTCCCATGACTGAATGAAAAAAGGTATTGCCATTTTGGAAGATACAGTCTCTTGCAAACTAAGCCTGGTCTTCCCATACAATCCTATAATCATACTTCTAGATATTTGCCCAAATGAGTTGAAAACTTACTTCTACATGGGAAAGTTATGTACTCATACACATAGATGTTTATCACAGCTTTATTCATAATTGCCAAAACTTAGAAGCATCCAAGATGTCCTTCAGTAGGTGAATGAACAAACAAATTGTGTACATCCAGAAAATGAAATTATTATTCAATGGTGAAAATAAATGCACTCTCAAGCCATGAGAATGCATGAAGAAAATTCAAATGCTTGTTGCTATGTGAAAGAAGGCAAATGGAAGAACCTGTATATGATTTCAATTCTATTACTTTTTGAAATAGGCAAAACTATAATGACAGTAAAAGTTCAATGGTTGCCAAGAGTTCTAGAGCTGAGAAGGCAGAATGAATAGGTGGATTACAAGATATACTTTTCGTGGTGAAACTTCTATATGGTACCATAAAGGAAATACATTCCTTTATACATTTGTTGAACCACCCAGGAAGAGTGAACACAAATATAATCTAGGGACTCAAGCTAATAATTGTACACAAATATTGGATTATCGATTCCACAAAGGACCACACTAATGCAAAAAAAAATGTTAATAGTAGGAAACACTGTGTAAGGGACAGAGAATTTTCCACATTAAAAAAATAAAGTTTATTTTAAAAAATCAGAAGCAAAGATAGCATTTGAGCCCAGGTCTATCTGATATGAAAGACTACCCTGCAAGAAGATACAAAAAGGACAGAAACTTCAGGTGGGTAGAAGTTAAGCTTCCCCCAGGTGAGGGATGGTGAAAACTGAGTGGTTGAAACTCTTAAAGTTTCTAGGCTTCGGATGATAAATTTCCCCTGAATGAACAGTGTTGTAGACTGTGAGTGAACACCCATGAAATAAATCTCACCAAGAAACAAGGAAACCAGTGCTACACATATTCTTCCAGAAAGTAGAAGGAACTCTTCTCAACTCATTTTAGGACCCACTGTAGTCCTCCGATTTCATATTCAAAGGCAATTATGAGACCAAAAAAACTCAGAGAAAAATTTTGTGATTCAAGAGACCATGACCTCTCCTACTTTTTCCCCGCAAATGTTCACACATTGTTCAGAAAGACTCTGACAGGGAGTCCTGTGAATTTCCAACAAGATAAACTCAGTTACCAACAAAAACAGAAGGAACAGCAGGAGTGACAGCACCAATAAAGCCTGGGAGTCCTCAATTCATGAGAGCGAGAGAATATGTGAATAGCATAAACCTCTTGGGCTTCCAGACCGTGGGTCACCATCACTAACACACAGGCTCCTCCTCCAGCCAGGCAGAAAGGACACTCCTGCAGGGCTCATGGGGCCCCTGAGAAGATAAGATACTTGTGCGGTGGAGCTCTGTGAGCCAGACCCCCTACACCCACGCTTCTCTCACCTTGCAGTCGGAGTTCGTGTTCCTAGGAATTATTCCCATTCTGATTGTTCATGAAGATGTGAGAGTGCAACTTTACGCCAATTACGTTTACCACAAATTCAGAACTTCAGAGAAACTCGATGACACATACAAGGTGGAAGTTAATGTCATCATATCATTTAATCACAGTAGAAAAGGAACTTCTTTCAGCAATTTGTCTCTTCCTGGGTTATCTGAAGGGAACTGTGAATGGTTAGGTTTTCCGATTTCACTCTACTACATTGAAGGAGTACGTTAATTCTAAATTATAACTGAGTTTACTTCATAGAAGTTAGCCTACATAAGCTGCATGCTTAAAGAAGTTTCAGGTCTTTGGTAAGCCTCACCCCGCCTTTCTGGTACAACTAGGCTCATTTCTGGTGCTGCTCCTGCACTGAGTCTTCTAGTCTTTCTGAATGTCTACTGCCGACCCCCATGACTTTAATTTGTAAGTTGAATATCACCTATTCCATATGCTTAACACTTGACGTGTTTTAGATTTCAAATTTTTATTTTTGGATTTGGGAATATTTGCATATACAAGGTATGGTCAAAATATACAGTGACTTTAAATTTTTAAGTTATTACAATAAAAGGCACATTGCCATTAGTCCCTCTCAAAATAACACCACACACACACACACACACACACACACACACTCTCTCTCACATTGGTTCAAACATACTTGTCCCATCCTTCCTGCCACTTCCTAGAGCAGTTCCAGAAGTTCTCTTTCAGGAGTGTCTTTAGTTGGGCTGTCATGGCTGCTTTGATGTCCTGAATGGTTTCAAAATATTTACCACCATTACCGGTCATTTTGACTTTAAGAAAGATTCAGAACTTACATGGTGGCAGACCTAGTGAATAAAGTGGTTGATGACAAAGTATAATGTTTTTATGAGACTGCCTTTCTATTGGAATGCACTCAACAGGAGTATTTACAATATTTTTAATCACACCACATAAAGACACTCAGAATTGCATCAGAAAATGGAGAGAAGGGGGAATGTGTCTTTTACTGGAATAAATGATTTTAATTTGAGAATTCACTGTATGTTTTGACCACCTCTTGTTCATAATGGGATATTTTGCGAATGATATACAAGCCTAAAGAGATCATTCATTTACATTTCATAAATACCCTATACACATAGCCTGAAAATAATTTTATGCAGTAATTTTAGTGTGTATGTTTTAGACTATGATCCATCACATGAAGCCAGGTTTGGAATTTTCAACTTCTGGTGTTGTGTCATCACCCAAACTGTTTCATATTTTAGAACATTTGAGATTACAGATTTTCATATTAGAGATTCTCAACTTGTATGTTTTCTTTTTAATTCAGCTCATTAATTGTTAATCAAATGCCAGACATGTGCTCTGCCCTGCCCTTCTGCCATCACTATCAATACCCTTCTCCACCTTTACTCAGCTCACTGACACCACCAGCTCCTCTTTCCCCAGATGTAAAATCTTCACCTCTCCACTCAAGGAAAAAGTTTGGAGCCAGCTTTGGAGCAGCTATATCTGCTGACAGTGAGGCTGTATCTCAGATGGTCTGCAAGGCCCACTAAGACCCACTAAGGTCAGCAGTAAGTATTCCAAGTTAGAGTTTTCTTGAGCTCTGTTTATTTCAGCTCAAGAGTTCATAGACACGCTGCAGTACTGGGTGAAGATATACTGTGTACTGTCACCTAGAATCCCACCTTGACCCCATGAGCAGGACATAAATGTCTGAGTCATTCATGACTCTCTTACCATCTGCCACCCTCCATCACGATCTAAAGGACCAACAACCAGTGCAGTGGGGTGAGTACAGCATGGGTACATGGAGCACTCCGTTTGTGAGCATGACCCTGTATCCTGCATGCCTCAGCAGGAAATAGTGCCAACAGGGATGGCATAATAGTGCCCTCTAGTGACAATCAAACTGTGTCCCAGAGTGTGAGACAGAAGTCTAGAACCCCTATTTTGCTCCACTGAAAACAAAATGGTTTAATCTTGATGTCTGGGTGCCCCCATATCTAGTCAAGGACATGTGCCCTGATAGTGAGCCAAGTATTGGAGACTTGCATAATTCATCAGACCTTTTCTTCATGTACAAAGTCTTCGGGTGCTCTTTTATTAAAATAGTTTTATGGAGATAAATAATATAAAAGATCATCTATGATATGTAAACAAGTCCATGATTCTTTTCAGCATATTCATAGAATTCTGCAGCCATCACCACAATCTCATTTTAGAATAGTTCCATCACCCCACAAGAAATCTCATACCCACTTGCAGTTCCTCTCCATTCTCATCTCCAGCCCACCACATCCACTAATCAAGTTTCTGTCTCAGATTATTTGCCTCTTCCAGGCATTTCATACAAATAGAATCATGGGAAATGTGGTTTTTCATGTCTGGCTTCTCTTTCTTGTCATAACACTTTGAAGGTTCACACATGCTGGAGCATGAATTCAGGTCTCCTTCTTTTCTATGTTCAAATAGTACTGCATCATATGGATGACAGCATTCCATTATATGGATATACATCATTTGTTTATCTATTCATTCCATGACATTCTTCAAATAACAATATTTATGAGCTGAGGCTTCAATGGAGTCACCATCTCCCATGAATTTTAAATTGATTCTGAAAAATTCCAAAGGTGGACTTGTCATGAGGGTAGGAACACTTCCCAGACTCACCTTTGCCAGAAGGATGGTGGTATTTTGTCTTTGCAACATCCCTGTTCCCTTCAGTCTTTACCATGAAGCCCCCCCTCAAAAAAAAATTTGTGAGTGTGTTATATTGAAATAAATGTGAGAGAATCTCTGCCCCACTTATCTGGACTCTCTTGATTGCATTCTCAAAGTCACTCTCAGGCTGACAGTAACAACTGAGGTCTCAGAAGTGGACTCCCCATCCATCCACACAGCCCTCCCCTGCTACATCCCAGAAAAGATTAGTCCTTCAGGAAGCCCTACCTGCTCAAAATTTTCCACATTTTCAAACATATACCATAACTCTGTTATCCATTTCATATTTCAATTCTCCAACAGGCCTATAACATAATATAAATGACCCTAAAGAAATGGAGCATTTCGCGCATTCCCTGGAAGCCACATTAGTATTCACATAGCTATAGACTCAGTCCTACCTCTGGTCTTCCACGGGCAAATTCTGATAAAGCCCTACCTTGCATGTTTCAGGCAGGCCTCTTGATCAGCATTACTCCATTTTATTTGAAAGCAGGACCCCAGTTTCCCTGAGATGGAATATCCTCCCTTATTACCTCAGTTCCATACCAATGTGGACAGCTAGGCTAGTGATACCAAAATTGTCTGGTCTTAGTGAAAAAGAGTGTGGCCTATTCAGAAGACACAACAGAAATTACAGTCTGTCATAATTCAACCAAAGGCTTTGGAGCTTACATAAGCAAATGAATAACTATTTCTTTGTAAGAAAACATTTATTGAATATTTCACAACTGGATAATGGCTCTTGCCTACTCTGCTATAGCTTCACTTTGAAATAGAAGCCAAAATATCAGACATCTGTGCTTTTCTGTTTAATATTGAGATTCAATAATTCAAAGTGGATTCCACAAAACAATGAATGATTCTTCTTTCAGTTTGTCTCTTTTCTAAGGAAAGTAATGAAACAGAAATCTGGGCTTCTGAAACAAGGTTATGGACAGCACCAGCATTCATTATAGAACCAGCTACAGCTTCGTGGTAGCTCTATAATGTGGTGCAGGTGACTCAACTAAAAGTAAGTTCAGTCGCCTTAACTGAAAAATGGGGAGGAAAATGTCTGTCTCAGTCATTTTTGCTAGAACTGATGAGAAGAAAGATTGATGGGTAAGGTTTTATGATGGCCAGAGACAGGGATTTCAGACACCGGGTTTTATTCTTAAGTCAAAAAAGACTTGGATGGATGACATTGCAAGGACCCTTTCTGTATCTCCGTGAACAGCTTGGGCACAATAATGGAAAACTGCAAGGCAGCCCAAGTGGTTCAGATTTCTCTTATGAGGGTAATAGCTATGACTAAAAATCTAATAGCAATCAAAAGTGAGTCCTGGGGGGTGAATTACCTTCCTTCAGTGTTGCTGAACAATAGCAGCAGCTCTTTGGATGCTTGAGAGCTGATGAATGGCCAAGGTTGCTGCAGAGTTGTATAACGAAAAATGGCAAATTCACTAAGCTAGATTCTAAAAAATAACGGGGAGCTGAGCAGCTGCAATCAGCATGTAATATAAGAACAATGAGCCTGCTGCCATCATTTAGTTTTGTGAGGCTCCACAAAAATCCTGCCTCTACCTCCATAACTTTTAACTGCATATCTCTCTTCCCATCGTCTCTCCCTCCAAAAGGAAAAGTAACAGGGTTACAGGGAGATGATCAGCCTGCATTGGTAAACTGTCAATTTATTTGCAATTTAGTTTCCCAATCTGATTGCAATAAATAAAGAATAATGAAACATTTATAATAAAAACCATTACACACTAATGGCTTTAAGGTGACATTGTTTTACTTAATTTTCACTGTAAAATAAACAGGAATTTAAAAGTTATTAGTAGGGGCCAGGGATGTAGCTCAGCAATGCCATGCCTACCTGGCAAGCACAAGGCCCTGAGTTCGATCCCTCATACAGAAAAATAAATAAATAAATAAATAAAAGTTAGTAGTAGTACTATTTTATAGAATAGGAAATGAAAGACCAGCTTATGTGCAGTCGTATGACTTGCCCAGAATTATTCAGTTAGTAAATAACAGAAATATAACTTGAGCCCAATTATTCTGACTCTCTAATTGCTATGGCTGCTGGCATCCCATATTTCTAGGTGAATTTTGCTGAAAGCACATTTGATATACTGATTTCCTAGTAGGTATTCGATAAATGTTTACATTTCCCCTTTTTGCCTCTTTGCAATGAACCAAATCTGCCTGTTTAATAAATCCCTCTCATCATTCACACAGTAATGACAGTCCCTTTGAAGGAATTTGAACCAATACTTGCAAAACAAATTGTGATCCAGACCTGTTCGCAGCAATTGTTGACCGATTATGCTAAAAGAGTAGCATTTTTTTAATTTAGAGAAATTCTGAAACCGAACAGCGAAACACTTCCTCTGAAAGATCATAACACGATGTTAGGTGTGATGTTGGAAAATGTTCCCATAAAAATATCCAAGTATGTGATATAATGTCTGAAATCTAAGAGGAAGAGTTAGGTAAAGGTGGAAGAAAGTCTTTGGAGTTGGGATGAATTTCATGTCCACTGGGAAGTACACAGCCTATCATTCCTCCAACCTTTAATGGTGGCATTATTTCTTGAAATTGGTATACATTAAATGTTTTTAAAAATTAAATTCTGTGTCTTTACTGACCTGACATTAGATTATCAGAGATGAGGGTCTCAAGCAAACCTGGTCCTCAAGTATAATCAAATCCCTATTTGAAGATTCAGAAAATGCCACATTTAAAGGTAAATAACCTGTATGTCTGAGTGAAATACTGCTGTTCTCAGTGTTCACCTGCAGCAGTTCAGACTTAGCTTTAAGGAGTGGAAGACCAAACACAGAAGGTGGCAATGGAAGACCAATAGCAACCATCAGGCAGGCAGCCTCCTGTGGATGAGGGTCCATCCACTCATCTCCAAGGTGTGCTGCCTGAGAAGTTTATTTGAAGTAATTTAGCCCTGGGAAACCTGGTTTAAACCAATCAGACACACATGGGATTGATGTGGTAGTAGCAAGACACTTTAATAAGTTACAAGGGAAAATCTTGCCTGCCAGGATTCCTCCTCTCCACAGCAGCCAATCGGTGCACTCCCTTTCCAGTAGGGAAACCTGCTTGTGAGCTCAGCTGCACCACAGGTACTTGCTGGAGAACTCAGTCATAAATTGACGGCAAGCCAGTGTCAGCTGATTATTCGAGATAGATGATACTGAAGAGAGAGAATCTAATGGACTATATAAACAATCTATTCTTCTAGATATTCTAAGTTGCCAAATCATCAGAACGCAAAGTGCTTGAACTATGTTAGCTCAACATTCCCCATCATGGAAGACAGATCTGCTGTCTCCCAGTGGCCCATATTTGCATTCAATGAATGAATATTGCAACCAAATAATCATTAATTCTATCAATAGGACGATGTGTAAAAGAGGAGATGAAATCTGTCTCTGAACACAATTTTTTTATATTTTGTATTGTTAAACTGTACAACACATATCATTAACTTTTTCTAAATGTTACTTACTCTCCAGGATGCTGAAATTTTAAAGTTGAGTAAGACACCATCTCCATCCTATGGGGAGTCATGGTCTATCAGGTCTATAAAGTCTATAAGGAATCCATCCACTTAAAACTGCAAACTTAACTGACATTCGAACAGGTAAAAAAAAAAAAAAAAAAAGGGTGGAGGCATTAATCTAGGCAGCATAGGAAATAGCTCAGGAATATTTTTGCAGAGGAATTATAAATAAATTAGGATGTCAAAAATGCACAGAAATATGCAGGTTTTCCAGGCAAAAGGAAAAAATAAACATGTTTTTCAAGACAAAGTACTTGTGGTTGAAATTAGACTACTGTGCAAAAACCAGGTTGGAATAAAGTGCATATTTGCTTATTAAACTAGGTATCTATGAGGGTATGAAATGTTCACTCTTTATGTCCAGTGCAGCTAAACCAGGCTCATCCACAAGGCCTTATCCTGAGAGTGCAACCACAATTTCAGGCTTATGTGGCCCTTTGCAGCATGTGGTCCTGAAGATATTAAGGGTGTCTTTCTCAACAAATTCCCAGAAATGTACAGGAAAGGACTCTATGTCTGTTATGGATGGTCTGTCCTCCCAGAGAAAAAGTAGGACATGTAGCACCACATGCCTGGGACACCCTTTTGCATTGCAAAGACTTGCCAAGTCCAGGGGACATTGTGAGTGCCCAGGGACTAGAGCGTTTGGATAGGTGCTGTCTGAAGAACACCAGGAACTAAGTAAACCAGTGATATTTGTAAAACTGCTCATCCTGCCCATATGGTAAATTAGCTGTTCCTGGTGATGTGGATCATACAATGGAACAAAGCAGGGGAATGATGTCATTGCTTATGTAGCCTAGTCTAGAAAACCCCTTTCTTTCCCTGCAGTAACGAGGTACAGAACAGAACACTATAGAGAGGAAAGAGCTGCTAGTCCAGCAGGCCTACCCTTGGACCTTGTGAATACCTTCTGGTGATTTTCTGCCTGGTTCATTGTCTCTGGATCCTCTCCTGTTATCAAGTCTTAAATAAACTCTGTCTCACACAACTTCTCCAGGTATTTTCTTCAGTCCCACGGCATCCTGTTGAACTACCCTAGCGCAACTAGAAGTGGACAGGACATACAGAATATTCATACCCAAAATAATTGTGGGTTCTACATGTCGAGACACTCTTAGCTTGTTGGTGGGTTTTGGAGACTGAAGAGGGTTATGATGACATTAAGTGAGGTGTTCCACATAGGAAAGAAGCTAGAAAGATAAACAGTTGTGCCCACAATGCTGCAGAGGTCTAAACACATAGAATGGGTTGGTGTGGTCAATTCAGGAAATAATGAAAAATTAGTCAATAAGGTCAGGTTGTTCTAATGAAGCTTTCAGAAGAGTACTACATCTGACAATATGATCTATAAATAGTTCAGGAAAGAGATTGGTGGTTAGTCCAACTGTCAGCAGTACACAGACTGGTAATTTAAAATGTGCCTAGTACCTTGTACGTAAATAACTCTCATGTACTTCATGACATTTATTCCCCGGGACTCCCTATAAACTGGATGCCATTAAGTCCATGTGAAAGGTTGACAAAGGTGCTTGGAAGTGAAGGGATATGTCCAAGACACAGGATAGAAATGTAGCAGGAACACAATTCAGATTCTGATCTGCTTCCAAGATCCATACTTTTTTAAATTTTCCCTTCAATTTATTTTTAACTGATACCTAAAAATTGTGCATATTAAAGGGGTCATAAATTATGTCTCAAAATGTATAGTTTTTTAATATTTTAATCAGTTTAAACATAACTACTTTTTCAATTATTTACCATTTGTCTAAAGTGAAGGCTTTTAATGTACTTTCTTCTAGGCTTAATGAAATGCACTTCATTATTTTATCTATGGTCGCCCTACCATACAGTAATAGTACATAAGAACTTCTTAATTTTACCTACTGTAACTGTCTACTCATTACCCCTTCCTCATCCCTGTCTCTTCAGCCTGTGGTAACCACTATACTACTCTCAACTTCTGTAGGCTGGACTTTTTTACATCCCACATACGAGTGAGATCATACAGTCCTTGTCTTTCTGTGCTTGGCTTATTTCACTTAACAATGACCACCAGTTCCATTCAAATTCTCACACCTAATAGGATGTCCTTCCTTTTCATGGCCGAATAGCATTCCATTGTGTATATATACCAACCACATTTTCTTACCCATTCATTGGATGATGGATACTTGGGCTGTTTCCATTTCTTAGTCATTGTGAATAGCACTGCGATGAGCAAGGGAGTGGAAGTAATCCAATTAAAAAATGGTCAATGATATAAGTAGTCATTTCTCAAAAGAAGATACACAAATGGCCATCAGGTATATGAAAAAATACTCACCACCACTAATCAGAAGAACATGCAAATCAAAACCACAAGGAGGTATCACCTCCCTTTAGTAAAAATGGCTATAGTAAAAAAAAAAAAAAAAAAAAAAAAAACAGTCTAAAGATAAGACCTGACAAGGGATGGAGAAAATGACACTTACACACTGTTGATGGAAATGTAAAATAGTGCAGACCTTATGGCTACTGTCAGCAAGACTAAAGATGAGATCTGTATTCTTTTTTTTTTTGGTACCAGGGATTGAACTCAGGTCCTTGCGCTTGCGAGGCAGGTGACGGAACCACTGAGCTAAATCCCTGGACCGAGATGTGTATTCTTAACCGCAGTATAAACACACACATATATAGTATGAGGTTTAAGTGAGCCTGTCTCCATAAAGATAAATAGTTCCAAAATATCAGGGCAGTCTCTACTGAGAGAAACAAATCACAATTTAAAACTTTTCAACCATCACCCAATGTGGCTATCTGGGTGACTCAACCAGACTATGTTTTTAATGGAAGAGTGGGATTTATCAATTAGCACAACAGGCCTTTAAAAATCCCCACTGCATAGGGAAGCCAGACCTCTTTCCCCTGATCTCCATCTAACAGGGCACAGGTTGCCCATCCCCTATGTGGGCCTAACATTTGGGTTTTTGAAAGCCTGGTTTGATTCAGGTTGAGCAAGTAATGAGGTGGTACTGATGCTCAGGTACATTTGGGGTCCAGAGTGCCAGCAGTCTTATAATTCAACATGTTTGCTAATCTGCATTGATTTTTATCCCCAGGGCAAAGGGCTAAAGTGCTAAATAAAACCACAAGGTATTGCACATGACTTGATGCTTAAAACAAAGTGCTGCTGCCCTCTCGATCACTGGAATACATACAGCCTTGGTTCAAAATGAGCAAAGCTAATTCCTTTCACCAGCTATTTCCTTTGATTTTCTAATTTCAAACTTTATTGTGGGCTTATTTACCCCAGCCAGTCTGAAAATTTTTGGAACTGGAACAGATTCATCCGCTGCATCTTAAAAATCCCTTTAACTTTTAAAAAGCTGGGATTATCAATTATCTGAATAGCTTTCTTTCCTAAGTTTTTATTTTTCCTGTTCTCTGGTAGATGTCTCCTCATTGTTTGTATTTCCTTTAGAAAGTTAGGACTATGTCATTTTGAATATTTTATGGGTCTGTTTGGAACCAACATTTATTTTCTTATTTTGTACACTTTCTCAGATAATCATTCTTTATTCGTGTTGCTCTAAGTGTGTGTTAAGCTTCACAGATTGCAGTAGAAATGTCAGTGGAAAGAAAGCAAACCATCAAGAATGAATCTATGAAGAATCAATAGGTGGTTGCATAAAAATCTGTCAAAATCTTCCCTAAAATCATATTAAGAAATGCCAGAGAAGATACAAATGTTGTGGGAACACTTTAATTGAGCCAGCTCAGAAGGGAAAGAGGGAGTATGATTTCAAGAAAGCTAGATAAATGTTATCTCTTCTTAGTTCTTTACAATGTTCCCCCTTTCTTGAGTTCTCTAATAATTTTTAAGCATCTGTGTATATTCTGGGAAGAACAACTGAATGGAGCAGATGTTTCCATTTTTCATAATGTAGAAATGCATTTCAACAGAGGGCAAGTTCAAGAATATCTATTTATTATGTCCTAAGATCTCCACATAAAAACAAAAAAGAATTAATAGTGTGGAAATCAAAGCACTTAGAAAGCACTGTCGATCTCCTCTCCCAGAGTAAGTGGAGAATCATCACATGCAAGAATATTTAGTTCTGTGTACTTCATTGATATCAAATACCCATGGGAGTTTTGTGAGTGTGAAGAAAGGATATCTGACTTCTAATCAGGAAAAGAAAGCAAATTTTCAGGATAGGAAGGAAAATTTAAGTTTAATTATCTGACATTTTCTTAAAGTTAATTTTCCTTGCCTTTGTCTCCGTGCACAGTTCTCTATGAGAGAGAAGATTTATGGGCATCTTATTTTAATTAGCAATCTGGAGGTAAATGTTCCGTGGACAGTTGAGTGTGTGTCCGCACTTCACCAGGCTGCAAGGGAGGCACATTTTGAAACACATCCCACAAGCTTTCTAATGCCACACGTTATATTTTCAGTTGTTTTTCTTTTTTCCAAAGAGGTTTAAATGTGGCCAGATATAGATTAAACATCAACTTAACAAAACTGAAGTTTCATAGCTTCTCCTTGGTACAGATGCATTCCAAGGCTCCAGAAGGGGCCCTCGCAGTGCCATGTGGTCATAATTTGTTTATAAAATTTGTTAAGTAAGATACACTTGCTGCCATCTTCAAGATCAATTTCTCTCCATTATAACTGGGTTTCATTCCACTCCCCTCTGTGCCAATTGGTAGTCAGGAATTTTTTGTTTGCTTGGTTTTGGTTTTTTGTCAGGAATGTTTTTGAAATACCCTTAATGGAAAATTGAATTGTAGTATGTATTTATTTTTCATTTATTGGGATATAGTTATATAGTGTGGAGTCACTTCTGTATTATTGACAAATAACTACTGCCAGTATAAGAATGGCTTCCAGAAGTATTATTCTTACCCACTGTGAAGATTCACTACACCATGATAGGAAAATGCAAGGCCAGAGCAGTCATCACCACCTGAAGTCCCCTTCAGATCTCAATACTGGCGATCTGGAAGCAGGGAAGAGACACAATGTTTGAATTTTATGTAACTGGAAGCTAGGCTCTGCAAAGTTCTTCCAAATTGCCCATGCGTAAAATTGTAAGCAGAGGATCTTTTTCTTAGTGATGGCTATTTATAAAAGAAGTCTTTCCATCATAAATATATGAGCTCATGCAACACATACACTTACAATGTAGCAGGTATCTTTATAATTATCGCATAAAAGTCAGCTTTATTAGAATTCTAGCTTTCATATGAGGAGGGTCTGCAACAGATATGCAAAAAAAAGCATGTACACTTGGGAATACATGTTTATGAATACCCAATATCTGTCATTTTTAAAACACTATTTTTGATTGTTTATCCTAAAGGAAAAGGTGAATTATTTGTACATCATCCACATAGAAGCTATTTTAAATTATTGCCCTTTAAAGAGGTTTTTATCAAAGAGTATATGGCCAAACTTAAAAGGTAAAAACAGTATGGTAGCACTTAATGAATATGAAGCACTTAATGAAAAAAACCACTATTTTTTTTTCTAGATTTTGTATATGTGATGTTTGTCAGCTCAATTTTGTAATGTATTATGGTTTCTTTGAAACTTTAAAATAGCTATTCATTTTCATAGATAAGTTTTATTCATAACTCTGGGTTTATATAGACAGAGTCCAAATGGAGTAAGCTTCCAGTCCCCATACACCTGGCTATATTTCTGTTGGCAACTTCTAGACCTGAGATCTGCAGAAAAAAAATAGACATTTCCTTTCTTGGAGGGTGCAGTTTTTCTTCTTTCTAGAGAACACAAATAGGATCTGTTCTAGAATGATTAACTTTAGAAAAATCTGTTAATATTATCTACCCTATTTATTCATTACAGGAGAAAAATCATATGCTCAACTCAATAGATCCAAACAATATTAGATGAAATTTCATACCCAGAAGAGATACAATTCTTAACAAATTGATATGGAAGGGATTGTCTTTAAGCTGAAAAATGTTGTCTTTCAAAGATTATAGCAATGATTAAACTTAAAATGAAATATTAGAATCAATCACTTTAATATCAGAAACAGAATTAAAATGTCCATTACCAACACTAACCAAAGCAAAAACACAATAAAATCCAATAAGAGGTAAAAGAAGGGATGAGGGTGTTGCTCAGTGGTAGAGCCCTTGATTAGCATGTATGAAGCCCTGGGTTTAATTTCCAGCTCCACAAAGTGATAAGCAAAAAGAAATGGCAAGGGAAGCACTTTCATAATGTACAAATTATATAATTTCCACCTCTGACTACTGAGTACAACCTATAGGAAAATGCCAGAAATAATAAACAAGACTGTTGCATTGAAGATACAAAAATTAATTACATTCTTATGTACTAGAAACAGCCTGTAAGAAAATATTGTAATTGTTTTTTAAGATACCACTCATATTAGCAACAGAACATAGAACATAGCCAGAAATAAAGCTATTAAAAAAGAGCAGATTATATGGAGAAAATGAATAATATCTGTACTGAAGCACATAAAAATCCCTCAATAAATGGAGAGAGATACTTTTGGTCATGGATGGAAAGAACCAATTTCATAAAGATGTCAATTTCTTCTAAACTCATCTATAAATTTAATGAATTCCTATCATAATCCTATCATAGCTCTTTGTAGACTGAAAAGCTGGTCTGAAATCCATATGGAAAATGGTATAGCCAAGAATGATTAATTTCCTTTTTTTGAGTTTAGTTTTTAATTTATTAGAACCAATAAGTAATGATTTTAAAAGCAGAGTTCCCATCAAATTAACACGTAATTCAGGGCAAAAATACATATAAAGAAAACCTAAATCTTAAGGCAGAAGTGAAACATCATAAAAACAGCATGTCTATTACAGACTGTAGAATGTCAGATTTTAAAGAGATTCCCATAGTATTTTATAGCACTACAATGTGTTAATACAGTCAAAAATATTATCCACTGGTCCAAGATTTTTTAGCCTATAAAATGCCTCAGCTGATAATAAGAATGGTTAATTTCAAAGAACAATAAGGAAGAGGGATTTTCCCTGTCAAATACCAGAACTAACAAAGTTACAATAATTAGGAGAATACTGATTCAAAGATAGATAAATTGACCTTTGGAACATAACACATTAAGACTCTGACCCTCTCAACTGTGAGGATACTATGTTTGGCAAAGGTAGCATTTTACAATTCTGCAAGGAGATTGAATATGCAATGGGTGACGCTGAGGCAGGATTAATATAAACAAAATACAAAAAAACTTAGGTATTTTATACCCATGGCTCTCAGTGGTGTACTTATGGCCCATCTGGGGATACCTGACAATGTTTGAAGTCACTGTAGATTGTAACAGGGAGGGGAAGACACAAACTGAGGTCCAGCAGGTAAAGACCAGGTATGCTGCTGAATATTCTGCTAAGCCTAGGACAGCTGACATCCCCTCAACAAAGAACCATCCAGCCCAAATGGCAGTAGTGGCATCACCGAGAAAGCCAGCTCCAGCTGAAACAGATTTCCCCAGGTGACACAAGACATCTTCCCTACCCCTCTCCAAAGATGTTCAGTGGTCGTCACCTTAGCATAAAACTGACACAAACCTCTCCTTTAAAAATTGCTGCCTTTATTCTTCTTCCCCAAAGCACTGGTGATCTCTTTTGCTCTTCCCTCCTCTTAATTCCAATGCACTTATCATCTTCTAAAAGCCAATAAAATGTACTTATTTATTTTCTTTATTGCTTATTATCATTCTGCTAGAATGTCCTGTTTTGTTCGCTGATGTCGCCCAAACACACAGAATAGTACTTAGCACACAGCAGGTAATCAATCAATATTTACTGAATAAATGAATAAAGATTTCCAAGTGCTAATTAGTATGTAGAGTAGCAGGATCCTCAAAAGCTGCTAGTGGATAGTGTCATTTTGTAGAGAAATGTAGCATTGTCAAGTACGTGCACTGCAGACACACATACCAAGAGAGCTTGTGTGAAGTCGGTAGGTGGAATTAGTGAAGAACTTCCTTCCCCCAATGCCAGGCCATATAAGCCAATTATCCAAACATCCAATTATTCCTGAGGAATAACTCAATACCTCCAATGCACAAATTCCAACAACATGTTCCTAAACAAAGAAGTGGGAGATTAAGAACAGAAGAACAGTAGCACAGCAGGGCTCCTAACTTCGACCCCTACACAGTCTTACATTTTGGACTTTTTTTCACTTTGTTTTTCTTTTCCGATAATAAATGATGATTCACATCTGTACATTTTTTCTTCTCCTGAATATGATCATTATGTATATCTAAATTATACAAATAAAATTTAAAAAAATAAAAAGCCTGCCTTTAAAAAAAGCTACTATGTAAGGCTGGGGTGGGACTTGGTTATGTGTAGCTTGCCTGGCATGCGTGAGACCCCAGTTTCAATACTCAGCCCTGGAAAAAATAACTAACTAAAAGAAAAGAAAGAAAGAAAAAGCTATTATCCAGAATCTATGTATGTGATTATTGCTTTGCTTTGTTTGTTTTTCAGCTGATTCTGATGATCAGCCCAGTTTTACAACTATGCATGTTGTAGGTTTTCAAACATGTACTCAGAAGCCCTGTGGATCTGAGTACAGGTGGAAATATTTTAGAAGTCATTTCTTGGGCAGTCTGAAAAAGAAGATGGTTCTATCTATCTATCTATCTATCTAATATTGTTTGGAGAAAAATGTACTCTCTCTTTACGGAAAGCTGGCAAGCCACTGATCCAGAGAAACATGGATGGTGAATGGAATGACCTCTGGGTGTGTGGCAGATGCTGTATGTACAGTATGGAACCTGAAGAATGAGGATGTTTTTCTTTCAGTTGTTGAGAGTACTGAGGGAAGATGAATCCCCAGGAGAATTGTTTGAGAATTGCCTCAGTCTAAGAAAACGCATCCAAGATCAGCCTTACTCCATGGAAAACTCTTATCTAATAACCAATCAATTCAAGTATAAAAAGTCTTAGCCTTTGTGTTTAACTCAAGACAACTTTGAACAGCCTTCCTGCTCCCCAGAGCACCTGTGGGGCCTGTGAGTCTTTCCATTAAGAAGTACTTCAGCTGCCTGGGCTAATCTGCTCCCTTCCCCTCCCCACTGTTAGATCCGCAGAGCAGTCCCTAATCAGCATCCTGTCCACTGATCTGCATACCAAAGCCTGCTTCTAAGAAACCCAACCTGCAACAGCAAGTGAACCTAAGCATATAATTGTATAACACATGGGAGACATGATCATGTCCCAAGTGAGTGAAATGACTAGATGACCGTCTAACGGATAAAAGAAAGAAAAGTGCATCAGAGGCTAAAATCAGGCTGTTCTGCATTCACAACACATGGAAATAAATGGTCTGCAAGGTGCGAGTGATTTAGCAAAACCAGAAAGCTTGCAAGGTGCATTGGCATGATGTTAAATGGCTATCCTTGGGTACCATTAGCGCAAGTGTATGCTTCCATTGTTACCTGCTTAACAAGACACTGTTTGGGGTCTCCATTTGTAACAAGACTTTGGGGGAAACAAAAACAATAGCAAGCAATTATTGAAGTCTGAAAAGCTAAACCATTGAAGAAAGTTAAAGAATTTGTTGTAAAGGGTTTAGTCCCTATATCTGAAAAGATATTAAATGATATTAAATCCAGAAAAGAATTAAATGAAATTTCACCTCCATTCCAATTTGTGAGTAACTAATGCACATGCAATTAATTAATTTAACCCTGGAAAACAATGGCAAAATAAATGCAAATATTTACATAGTGATATCAAGAAAAATTCCTAGCAAAGTTTTGGAGGTCAAGTGCTGATTGCAAATTTCCACTAGAATTGATGGGGATAGGCATCGTCTTTTTTTTTATAGCTCAGAAGCCTATTTTTCTTTATTAAAATCATGAATGCACCCCATCTGATTCCCTGCCATCTCCATTTTTTTTGTCCAAAGTGTCTCTTTTCTGGATTTGAGAGTCTGCATATTCCTTCTCTGCTTTCTTGTTCAGATGACGAAGAATGCACATTAAAGCTCTTCCTCCTTTAACAGCCTGTGGTCTGGATAAGAAGGTGGCTACTCCAGGCATTGTTTGAAGTATTTGATGAAATATTGCCTCTGTTTTATTTTCTGGCTCATCTGCATTTTTCCTCTTCTTTATGGTAATTTGAACCTGGTATTTTTTCTCAATCCAATGCTGAATCTGTTTACTCTTTGTGTCCAAGTCATGTTGTCCAATATTTGAAGAAAAGGTCAGTTCCTTTGTCACGGTTGGTCCAGTTTTGGGTTTGGCCTTTTCCTGCTCCCTGAGTTTTAGACGCTCCTGGTGGATCTGCATGCCCGTCATGAGCTAGTACTCTGGGGGCTCCACACTGGTGCTCCTCTGCACCAGCCTCAGGTCTCGCTCATCCATGAGTCGAATCACATCTGCCTGGTGCATGTTTCCCAAATCACTGCCCTTCTCGTCAAAGACTCGAATAATTTGAGCATGAATTTTCCTTCCAGTGATAGTCAAAGTCTTATCATTTGTTTTCTTTTTCCTGTCATCCTGGGTGTCTTCAACAGTACTAAAACACTTTGCATGAATTAAAGAGGTCAGCTTTGGGGCAGAAGCAGACAGGGACAACAGTGCTGGGACTGTCTTTTGAACTATGTATTTACTGAAACATCTTCTAATACACTTATTTTCAGTCTTTATGGTTTGCAGTATTAATTTCTTTAGAAGAAGAGCAGCCATCCTTTTTAGGAAGAAATGTACTCATCCCCTGTTGATGAGGAAAAGCTCTTCTTTAGAGGAGAAAGGCAGCTTTAACATTAGCTGCATGGGGGGAGGCGAATTGTCATGTCTGGCAGTAGAAAATGGTGAACGGGTTAGGCAGCCGGCATCATCTTAATCTTTCTGATCAAGGCACAAAACCACTGTGGGAAATGTTCTCTTCCACTTCCTTTATATTGTTCTGAGGCTACTGGCTCCCTGAAATCCTTGAAAATATTGGTGATGCACAGGTTTATTATTTTTGTTGCTGCTTTATTCTTTTTTTCATATTTTCACAAGTAGGATTTTATTTATTTTTCCCATTAAGTTTATTGGTACATTTTAGGTATACAATACAGTTACATTCATCACTGGGATCTTGTACCTTTACATGAGTATCTTGGTTCTTATTTTTT
>NW_004624795.1:7945370-7988521 GCF_000247695.1 Heterocephalus glaber | reverse complement strand
AAATAGAACCACACATATATGGTCCACTGAGTTTTGAAAGATTATTTAACATTAACATTTTATAGAACATAAACTCAATTCAAGAGCAGAGGAAAAGACAGTGTTTTCAGCAAATGGTACTAGAACACCTGTTATCTGTATGTAAAAAATTAACCTCAATACTTTATTTCCATACATAAAAATAACTTGAAAGGTTCTGTGAATCTAAATATGAAAGACTAAAACTACAAAACTTTAAGAAAAAATTATAAAGGAAAATGTTCATGAATTTCGGGTAGGCAAGGATTTCCTAGGATACAAAAAGCATGATGTGTAAAAGAAAAAAAATGATAAATGAGATTCCATCAAAATTTAGAACTTTAAATGACATCGTTAAGAAAAATGAAAAGTAATCCTTAAACAGACCATATTTATAATGCATATAACCTATGACCAGAATATATAAAGAACACTTACAGCTCATTAATAGACAATCCAATTAAAAAGTGGACAGAAGAAGATGATAAATAGCCAATACTGCACAAGGAAAGGTGTGCAATATTAGAATCAAAAAAATACTAATCAGTACAATAACAAGATCGTATTATACACTCATTAGGGAGATGAAGTTAAAAGTTTTAAAAGAACAAGTGTCAGCTTAGGTGTGAATCAGTTAGAACTTTCTAATACTGCTAATGTGAACGTAAAATGATAAAACCATTTTGGAAAACAATATAGAAATTTCTTGTATTACTGTTAAGAACCAACAGTTCTGTTCTTAAGTTTTTACTTAAGAAGAATGAAAACACACGTTCGCAATAAATTTGTACATACAAGTTGCCTATCCCTTATATGAAATTCTTGGGACCAGAAGTGTTTCAGATTTTGGTTTGAAATCCACTTGATCTGCAAAGAGGATAACTACTCCTGCTTTTTTGGGGTTCCTGTTATATGGAGTATTGATTTCCACCCTTCAACTTTCAGTCTATGAGTTTCTTTTTGAATTAAGTGTTTGTCTTGTATGCAGCATATTGTTGGATCTTGCTTCTTGACCCATTCTGCCAGTCTGTTTCTTTTGATTGGTGAATTGAGACCATTAACATTGATGGTTATAACTGTTACATACTGACTTATCATTTTCATGACCTTTTCTTTTTGGTAGATTCTCCCCCTTTACATTTAATTTCTTGTCGTGCCAGATGGGTTCATTCTGCTTTGCTTCCTGGGGTTGTGATCCTCAATGTCTGTTCCTAGGATATTGTGTAAAATTTTTTGGAGTGCTGGTTTGGTATTCACAAAGTTCCTGAGGTGCTCTTTGTCATGAAAGTATCATATTTCTACATCAATTTTGAAAGATAGTTTTGCAGGGTACACCAATCTGGGTTGGAGGCTATTTTCCTTTAGGGCTTGAAATACATCACTCCAAGCTCTTCTTGCCTTCGGAGTTTGCATTGAGAAGTCTGCTGTGATTCTGATGGGCTTTCCTTTGTATGCAATTTGTTTCTTTTTTCTAACTGCTTGTATAGCTTTGTTCTTCTGTTGTGTTTCTGGAATCTTAACTATTGTATGCCTATGGGTAGATATTTTTTTTATCAAGGCTATTTGGACTCCTATATGCCTCACTTATCTGTATGTCAAGTTCTTTTCCCCTGCTTGGGAAGTTTGCTGTCATCACTTTTGTGAAGAGTTTTTTACATTATACTCACTCTCTCCTGTTTCTTCATTGACTCTGATCAGTCTTACGTTATTCTTCTTTGGATCATCTAGCAGCTACTAGATAGACTTCTCATGGTCCCTTACAATTTTAAAGCAATTTTTCTTTTCCTGGTCACTAACTGCAATCTTATGTTCTATATCTGAAATTCTGTCCTCACACTGGCTTATTCTGCTGTGTAAGCTTTCAATGGAGTTTTTAATCTCCTGGAAATCTGTTTGCACCTCTTTTGTGGATTCCATTTGTTTCCTATGTTGGGATTCCATCATGTTCCTCAACTCCTCTGTTTTTTTTTAATCTGTGTCCTCTCTAGATTTATTAATCATGTCTTGCACCATGGGCAGAATCTCTGCTTTTATCTGAGAAATTACTTCTGATTTCATTTTTTCCAGATTCTCTTTTGTTGCCAGTTTAGTGAGTCCAGGTGGTTGAGTATCAGAGTGTTCCATCTCGCTTCCCTTTGGGCATTGGGAGTGGCTCACCTCCTCGTGCTGTTGGGCAGGTGGGTAGTCCAGTGGCCCAGAAGCCTCCTCCTGGGTGCTATGTGGGGCTCCTGCAGTTTTATTCCTAACAAGCTCCTGTCTAAAGGAATGTCGTAAGGAGGCATCCAGATGAAGAACCAGTGGAAAAGGTGAAAAGATCATTGTCCACATGGTAGAAAGAATAATCAGAAAAATGTTTCACAGCACTGCCAGGCATAAAGGATGTGTTACGTTGGAATGCTGATTATGAGGATGACTTCCTATGCAAGATGTGCATGGCAGAGAAGATAGACGATCAAAGAGCTAATCATTTATGATGTGGATCAATATATCACTGTCTTTAACTTTTGCCTGATCATTTTGAGGATACACATTTGCATGCATTCATTGTCCCTGAGTCTATGTATTATTCCAATAAGTAAATGGAACAAAGACCTCAAAAGAAACAAAAAATAACATTAATATGACATTTTCTAATCTTCTATAGCCTTGATTTTACTTTTTCTTTTCATGAAAATATGTATTTGCATTTTATTTTTGCTTTAACTTTTTCTACATTTCATAAATCCAATGAACATTAAACAAAAAGACAAGCATGAGTTTGTGAGAGATCAGGTCTGGAATTCAACATGCTATTTATCGGCCTAAACTTTCTTCAATGCCCTAAGGTAACTCAATACCACTGAATGAACAATATTGCTTTGAATTTTTAAATACAATCAAAATGCTTCGACTTACTCCCATCTTGAATAACTGCTAGAAATGAAATGAAAATGTTCTTCTCTCTCCAATAACTCTTCATTATAATAGGCTATTTAATAAAACAGTATGAATTATTTAACTTATAGTGATAAGAAATGTAAAATATCTGTGAATTGTTAACAAAATTGAGGAATACAATTAAAACTGTAAAATAAAATCTCCACCTCACCCAAATGGGTAATGGAGAAATAAGATACATTGTCTAAGAATTTAATTAGACTGGAGCGATTTTAAAGCTGAAATTCACAAAAAGGAACCAAATTTTAAGCCTGTAGGAAGGGACTAAATAGAACTAACTGCTGTATATAAGAATACAGAAAGTATTAGTTTTTAATTCTGAGAAGAAAGGATTAGAGGAATAATAAGGAGAGAGAGGGAGAGGGAAAAGAAGGGCAGGAAGGAGAGGATATATGGCAAAGAGCAGTACCAGGATTTGTAGAAATGGAAAATCAGTCCCAAGATTCTAACAATGAATTCCAAATGCCATGGACCAGGGATTTAGCTCAGTGGTGCCGCATCTGCCTTGCAAGCACAAGGTCCTGAGTTTGATTCCTGGTCCAAAAAAAACCAAAACACACACATGCAAAAACAAAAAAACAAAAAACTGTCTAAATGCCTCCCCTTAATCAAAAATTTTCTGTAAGGTAGCCCATTCCTAGAGAGGCCTTTCTGGGAGTAGTGGCCATGTGCAGTGGATATGTGTGAATGTGTGTTATAAATGAAAGGAATTCTGTGTGTGGACCTGTGCTACAGGTGAACTGAGCAAAGACTCAGATCTAAAGTCCACTTGAGAAAAGAATTCCCCTGGGGGATTTTGCAGACTTGACAGGACAGCATTGCCCTTTGCACAAATCATAGAATGAAGGGGGTTTAATCTTACTAACAAAATACCAGTAGCACCAGTTGACATTTGGGATTCCTGCCTGAGACTGTGCTGGTATATTTTATCATTTAAAATTCAACAATACCAGTTCTTGCTAAAAATAACTCTGGTATTTCTAAGGACTTGGGTGAACTTCAGTATGGCTGTTTTCCTAAGGCCAGAAATCTGAGTTCTGCTGATTCAAACTTTCATTTGAAGCCATACTGACAAATCCTCCCTGTCCTCAGCCCTCTCCACTGCATCTTCAGCTTTACAAACCACACTGGAGACTCACTTCCTGCCACTCTTCTTGCCAGCCCAGTAAACAATTTTTGTTCCAATACTCTATAAATCTTCTTTCCATGACAAACCCAGGTATTTGAAGAAAAGCACATGTTGTCACCAACATAGTGAGATTTCCCCTCTCTCTGCTTGGAGCACTCATTGTCTAGTGAATATTTAACTACTCTCTGCAAATCCTCTTCAACTTTTAGACATCTTCTCATCTCACTTTCTGTTGAGAGGAACCAGTTCTTTACCTCCTCTAGCTGAAACAGTTTTCCTTAAAACAACAACCATCACAAAAAAAATTCACTTTCTTATAAAGAAAGGGACTGCAGCTGCTTCAATAGTCAGATTGTTAAGCCTGAGCAAAAGATGATAATTCATTATCTTGTGAGAGCCCTTCTCTACAAAGGAGCAACTGAATAATAGTGGACAGGACATAACAAAGGTAGGAGTTTTCATAAGATTTTTAACATTTTTATTTATGTAATATCTTATCATTGCCTGCTTGTTGTACAGCCTATATTTTTAAAAACATTCATTTTTGTTCTTATTATTGCTTCTCCCATGCCTAAGTTATATGGTACCTATATCCTGAAGACTTAATTGAACATAGATTAAAAACTAAGGAAGTGACAACAACAACAAGAACACATAACTAAGATGCCTGAATAATTTGTGGTTCAGATGGGATTATTTTAGAGTGCAAAGGTTGTTACTAATTACTTGAGGACAATAGAGTGTCCCAGAGAATTATGGCTTATAGTTACCTACCTTACCTTATAACTTTTCAGTATTTATCTATGAATATATGCTATAGAATGCTTGCCTATTTAGAAAAATGATATTATATTATTTACAGTTTTGACAGTTTTTTCTTCTTTTGCACAAGATGGACATATTTACATCCATTTCAATTTATGCCTAGCTGTATGATCATTTCAGAGGGTACAGTGACTTGCATATACAAGGTAAAGTCTACGTAAATGTCAGCTTTTCTTATTAGCTACTAAAATTAGTTTGTTATTATAGTAGCCTTTAGATTAATAAAAGAATTAATTTAGAAAATATTATTTAATATATCACTACAGGTTGTATTTCTTGTCTGAAATACTTGGGACCAGAAATGTTTCTGATATTGGATTTTTCTTTCAGATTTGTGTGTGCTTAGAAAGACAAAATGAGATATCTTGGGAATGGGGTCTAAGTTCAAAATGTGTTTGTGGTCTGTACACACCTTATACAAATATCCTGGCGGTAATCTCATACAATATTTTTATTGAACTTGCAATCTGACTGTGATCTTTTACGTGAGGTCAGATATGGAAGCTAGTGGCCTCATGTTGATGCTCAAAAAATTTTAGATTTTGGAGACTTGGATTTCAGAATTTTGCATTGGGAATATTCAGCCGGTCCTTTTTCTGCTATTATAAGCAACGTTGTGATAAATATTTTCACACCTACTAGTTTTTGCCCTTGCATAAGATACATTTTTAGAGGAATACTTTTGGGATTAGAAGTGTGTTTTTTTAATTTTAATTTTTATTAGTACATGTTTGCAGTATGTAATGATTATATTCATTATGGGGAGTTGGTGTACATACATAACACATCTCACTTCCTTTTCATCCCCTTCCCTTTCCCTCTCTCCCCCCATCTCTTAGTTTCCTTCCCTTTTGCAAAAGATTTATCTCCCTATTATATTTTATTTTGCTCTTTAATTTATTCATTTTAATTTTCTCATATAAGAGGAACCATATAATATTTAAGCTGTGTGTCTGATTTATGGCACTTAACATTATGGTCTGAAGGTACGGGCATTTTCTTATAAATGACGCAGACTTATCCTTCTTTATGGTAGAGTATTGCCCCACACTTTTTAATTCATTAGTCTGTTATTGGACATGTAGACCACTTCCAAGATTTAACTATTATGTGTTGTGCTGCTATAAATATAAGTATGCATATATCATAGTAACATGATGTCTTCAACTCATTCTGGAAAATGCATAAAAGGGGAATAGCTAGGTTGAATGGAATTTCTAGTTTTAGTTCTTTAAGGAATCTCCATATGGATTTCCATAGTGGTTGTATTAGTTCAAATTCCCACCAATAATGTGGAAGGGTTCTTTTTTCCTATAACCTTGCTAGAATTTGTTGTTATTTGATTTCTTGATGACAACAATTCCTTAAGTAAGATGGAATCTCACCATTGTTTTAATTTGCATTTCTCTAATAGCCAGAAATGTTGAACATTTTTTTTCATGTAATTATTGGCCATTTGTACTACTTTTGAGAAGTGTCCATCTCAGTTGCCCATATTTTTCAGCAGGTCTTTTATGGGGGGGATGTCACTTCTTTTGAAGGAGATCAAAATGCCAATGTAGTGACCAGTAGCAAAATACAGCCTCTTTGGGACTTGAAATCAAGACACGTGGAAAACAACAACTTGGTGAAGAGAAGAAGAAAAAAGAAGAAGAAGAAAAAGAATTAGATATCTTATAATCAGAAGGGTGCTGATGGGAAAACTAGAAACTGCAAAGAAGATGGAGAAAAAGAGCACAATGCAGAGAAAACAAAGAAAGAAAGAAAACCAAAGCACTCTGGAAAGCTCACCCTAGCTCCTAGGGAGAGAGATGTATCTCAGCTAACACAAGGTAATCAATCCAGGAGAAGATCGGCTACTCCAGGGAGAAACAGCAGACTGGGTCAGAGGGTCAGCCCCAAGAAAAGCCCACTCTTTTCATTATTGTTTAGAAGTATCAGAATATGTGCCCATTTTAAATGTGTGAGATGCAGATTTCTCTTTCGCCTTGTTAAAATAATTTTATCAGTCTTCTCAACCTTTGCCAATTTAATAAGTAGAAATGGCCTCGTATTTTAATTTGCTGTCCTTGGATGAAGCTAATTAGTATGTATATCTGAAATGGGAGATAGAATAGATAACTCGAAAAAAAAAAGAGTAGGAATGGAGAATAGAAGCTACAGGATGTTCTACGAAGGCTACTAATTAGTGTAACAATTTAAGTGGTTAAATAGAAAATCTACCTCATTAGAGTTTCTGCTTTTGTTGTTGGTCTCAGGGGGATCTTTTTTGGTCTACACGTGCAAAATATTCAGTACTACTTTCTTCTAATGTTTTTAATTTGTCAAAAATTTATTTTGTTATGAGGTTTAAAGTAGAAATCTAATTCTTACACAAATAATTAGTCATTTATTCCAGTACCCACTGTCCTACACATCTGGCACTTTATTATGTATTAGGTTCAAATCTCTAAAATGTACTTCTGTCTGTTTCTGAACTTTTGTCTTCCTTCAGTGATCTGCTAATCTATTCTGGTACAATTCGTCGGATGTATTAAAGTTGTACTTTTAGAATATGTTCTAACACTTTAATATTAAGCCTCCACTGTCTTACATTTTTGTTTTGTTGTGTGTGTATTTGTGTGTGTTGTGTTTTCACTCTTTTTTCCTGCCTAAATATTCTGGATTGCTTTGACTATTCCTTAGAACGTAATATGAAAATAATATGAATGAGACCTTAAGTAGTATTGCATTTACAGATAAATTGGAAAACATTTGACATACTTATAATATTGAAGGTTTTCTTTCAATTATACACATATCCAGTCACATATCTGAGACTTCTTTCTTTTTTCTTATCCCAGAAGGAAAGGGATACAGATTGCTATAGATATGAATTTTATCAGAAGAATTAAATCCTTTTGATAAGAAGTTAGAGCAGAAGTACTTCTATGGAAGCTACCAAAAATCCCTTAGGAAATCTATTTGCTTACTAGCAAGCAGTTCTCAAATTTCCACCCAGGAACTGGTGTTAAATACTGTACATATATTATGGCATAGTATTTAGTACCAAAGCTTATTATAAGTTCGTATTTCAAGGGACAGATAACTATAACTATACAGTATCAAAGACAATATTTGAGTAAGAGAATTTTGAGCTTCTCTGATTTTTCACCCAGGATTTAAGTATTATTAATATAAATAGTTCACTGACAACCAGTTTTTCTTCTTCCCAGCTAACTTTTAGCTTTATTCTGCATACAATATTAAATGAAATTCTGCTTAATGTCTATTAAAGAATGAAGGGATGATAGGAGGATCATTTTGAAAGATGGCAGTAGAAATTCAGAATCAGCTGTTTTAAAATTTATGAACTCAACAGTAATTTAACTTGTGATAGGAACAATTTTAATCCCATTTCCATGAATGCTAATGTTCTTACTTTAGTTATTAAAATTAATCTGACTCAATTATGTTGTGTAGGCTTGCATTCAGTGGTCCTTTTTGATAATAGCAACAAGCATTAAGTACAGTTTTGTGATCTGTGACACTACACAGCTATTAACAACAAAAAGGAAAGGGTTGACAGGGTGTCCTTTTGACCCAAAATCCAAAACCCACTAGGAATCAATGTTAATGATACTCTAAAGATAATTCCATTCATTTACTGAACAAATATTTATTGTGTCTATCTATAAAACCACGCATAAGGGAGGAAAAACTAATCTTTACTGAGAATTACAACACATCCACAACTTTTAAGCTTTTGCTAAACTTTTCTTATTTAATCCTCCTGTCAGCAATTATTATTACAATTTACAGAAGAAAAGGTATAAATTTATCAAGATTAATTTGCTCAAGGTCAAACAAAAGATAAACACAGGTGCTTCACTCCCATGTTTCTGTGCCCTGCAACCCCAAATCTCTTCTTTTCATTGTGTCATATTCATAGTCACTGTGTCTTCCAAGAAACATAAAACATCGTTTTTTTCCTACTGTCACAGAGTTACAGACTTGTTGAAAGACACATGGGCAAAGGGTCATTCATTGTATAAATATGTTTGAGCCTCTATAATGAACAATGCTTTATAAATGTGGAGAAAACCACAATTCAATAAAAAAAAATGCACTATAGATCCTTTCCACTGGGAAATTTATGAATTAGGTTCCTTTTGTTCTTTTCTGAGCAAATGAAGTCACTTGGTTTTTTAAAAATCTACAGAATAAAATGTCTTCTTTATAATCTTTTGTAACAAAGTAAACCTTGAAGTTTTCCAGGAAGTCACCATTTTCTGACATTTGCACTTCCAAAAAGTGAACATTTTCTGATACCTGCAGTCTTAACCAGGGTATTGGATTTAACTTAAAACACATGAGTTATTCATGGAGAAGTAAGTGGAACCTAGTTCATGAATTTTACATTCTCTGCTGCATTAAAATAGGTAAGTTGGTTTGCATACATTACTTGGGAATTAGGCTTTTCATCATGTCCAAAATGAAAGTCCTAAATTACATACACATTAATCGGTATTTTTTAAAACCCAGAAACTATCTGCATTCTTCCTTTTTCTCTCCATTGTGCCTTCACCTCTATAATCCATTCTTTGTGTTCTCAATGTCTACCATATGTATCACAGTCACATGTGTCTTCATTGTCACACCCTCCATAATAATCTACCCCACCAAAACCTTATACTTGGCCAGAGCCAACAACACCCCACCAATCCCTCTGCTACCACCTCTATTCACTCCATCTCTGCACAGTAGCCAAAGCAAGTCTTTTTATTAAAAAATTTATTCAAAACTTGCCTGCTTTCACACTTAATAAAATTAGATTCATTGATTGGTTAATTTCCAGGCTCTTAAATTCCACTGGTCCTGAGATAAGTTAAAAATCTCTTATTTTCTAAGAACCCACAGAAACAAATGGCTCTTCTTCATCTACAAAGAACAGTTCAGTACACAGTAGGCATTTTTTCCAGCATTGGAGCAGGTAAATTAAATGACCAAGCTAGTATCATCTCTCCTTCAATCAGCATGTCATGCCCAGATCACTTTTATAATATTGCTTTACTTTATTTTACTTTTTGTATTTGTCAGTCTGGGCAAACCAATTATACAAGATATATATCTAATTATCTTTAGGGCTGAATTAGTCCTACTTACAGAAAGAGTTCTGACTAAAGAGAGGCTTCTGCTGGAATCTGGTTGCCATCGCTTCCTAACTTCTCATATTTATCATTATGTTTTTATACTTTAAACTAGGAACAATAAATATATATACTACAAAGGTGTTATTTGTGTTCAAAAGAATTAGATCCCTAAATAAGAACTTAAATTAGGAAATCAGCCAATGCTTTCTCCCTTTTTCATTCCTGACTTCATAACATATGCATAAAAACTAGACTTCTATATAGCTTAATAAAGGTCACTTTTTTTCCTAAATGGCAGTTAATTATTTAATTTTACCAACCAACAACACTTTTCTAAAGATAAAACTTGCTATAAAAATAATCATATCTTGAAATCTTTTTTTTTACATTTGCAGTTCTGAGATTTTTCCTATGAAAGTGCTGAGAACAGCATCATGGTATTCTTAGCTAAGGTATAAACACTCCTCTGTGAAATTGTTCTCATCTTACATTTTGACTCCACTGAGAGCTGGTACTGCTGCAGTAACAGGAGACTTCTTTGATTATTTTGAGATAGACTGAGATACAAGTATATGCTCTCCAGTAGGCTTTTTCCCCTTAGCTTGAATAAAAGCATTTTCATATCTCACGTTGGTTCCAGAGATAGAAAAATCTGTTACTCTTAGGGGAAAGGGAGGCAAGATATACTCCTTAAGGAAATGTTTTGAGAGCCTACTGTAATGCAGAGATCTAATTTGGAATATGAATTTCTTGGCACCAAGGAGATCAGTTAGAGCATCTTCAGGTCCATGCAGACTTCGCCGTGGAGCTTCCTGCAGCTCCTGCAGCTCTGCTCAGGAGTCCAGTGTGCCACCACCCAGTCATATTTTGATAACTCTTAGCAGGCACAGCAGTTCTTTACAATGTTGAACAACCAATTCACTTAGGAAGGCTAAATGTTCACAAATGGTGGGGTCAAAGTGCAAAGTGGTCACTTGTAATTACACTAGGAGGCATTAATCCACAGCACAATTGTGAGTCCACTGAGCTCTCTTCACTCTTTTGGAGAGACAGACACTGGCCTGATAACATCAGGTTTTCCACTCAGAATCCACCAGTTTTGCAGTCCTCTCATTAGAGAAAAGCAAATGATGTATCCACTTAAATAGACATTGACAAAAGACATTACATTTTCATTACATTTACATTACATTTATTACATTTTCAACACCACATGAATTTTTATTAGTGAATGGCTTGATAGCTATTTTGAATATTAGGAGTGCTCTGAATGCATTCTTACAAAGTTATAACAATGCCAGGAATTACGAAAGGTATAGAATTTAAAATATAATCATCAAAATAGAGTCAAAAGAGGGAGCAAAGGAATAATTTATTGACACATTTATCCATTTAATTTTTGTTTGTTTTGTTACTGGGGATCGAACTCGGGACCTTGCGCTTGCGAGGCAGGTAGAGGCACCAATGAGCTAAATCCCTGCCCCTGTCCATTTACTTTTTTATTTATCTTGTATAGTTTGACTAAATGTACAGAGTAAAGATGAAAGTGTCATCAGAAATGAAAACAAAGGTACAATAATTTGAGTAATATATTGATGCCTGGGCTGTCAAAACAAAAGAGAAAAAAGGGTTTACATAAAAGCTTGCACAGGTTGTGTTCTCTGATATGGCAAAGCTTACAAATGCTTCCGAAGAGAGAAAATTTTCCTGGCAGTAAAGACCGATATGACATTATCTCAAGGATAAGTCTTTTAATGAAGTATTAACATGTGGCAATAATGAATATGGACTTTGGAATATACTTCTGGAGTGCAAAAACTTCAATGTTACTTCAAGACTCAGTTTTCACATCTGTAAAATGGCAATAATAGCAACTTCTATCACATAGGGCTTTCATAAAGATTAAATGCAAATGGGGGCTGGGGATTTATCTCAGTGGTACTAGTGCCTGCCTGGCAAGTGCAAAGTCCTGAGTTTGATTCCTGTTACTGAAAAAAAAAAAGATTGAATGCAAATGAAATAAAATATAATACTAATTTTAAGAACAATGCAAAATAATGCAAATATGAGAAGCTTGACCTGGTACATAATAAGCACAATGTGATTGTACTGAATATTATTTTTTCTGTTATTCCTGGAAGGCTTATGAGGGACATGAATAATTTCTCACTGTGACCTTTTCTTGTCCTGTCCAAGGGGTTCTGAGTTTCAACTCTGTCCACATTTAGTTCTTCTGACTGTTAACATCATAGTGCCAGACAACATTCTCCTATTTGATTTACCAATGTATGCATCCTACCTTCAGCTTCTGTTCCCAGGCCTGCATCCTATTTTCATTCCTCCACACAGCAAGTCTGGAACTTCTGGGACTGAAGCTCTTGACCTCCAGCACTTCATCCTTCAATCAGACAGTGTCCTTTGACTCTTTGGTTAAGGATAATAAGTCGCATTGAAAAAAATTATCTTTATCCATCATACAACACTTGAAAATATAAGTTAATAGCAGTTTGCTTATACTGACCTCACAGAAATAGAAATAGCATAGTAGCAAGTCATTTTCTTGCAGAATATCTTCAATGCCTGCACTAGTAGTATTAAAAATGCCCTGCTTTCTGCGGATGTGATCTCAGAGAAGATTTCTGTGCGAAACAGTAGAAAAAATTGAATTCACTCAAATATTATTTAGCGCTACCTTTATAGGAAATAAACCATAGGCAGTTAGAGATTGTGGTATAGATTATTAGGTGTTATATGTTATTGATTGTGGAGGTGTCTATATGTTTGAACTGTCAAGTTTTTATGTGCAAGGTTTAATGTTGTGTGTTAAGTAGAAAAAATATCTTATGATGTTCTAATATTAACAATTTGTTGTAAGATACATGAAAAGTAAAATGGATCAATGAATGGGAAGATGAAAAGATAGAATGGATAGGTATGTGAAAAACAAATGCATCAAAATGTTGATTGTAGCATTTAGATGACAGGTAGATATATGTCCACCATAGGATTCTTTCAGTTTTTCTGCATGTTTCACAATTTTCATCCAGGTGGGGGGAAATACAAACTCTTGATTTCCTTTGCTCAACATTGAAAATGCATTCAAGTTATTTTTATGTATGTAGATCCACATTTTTTCCAGAAAAGAGATAGAACATTTATTTTAAAGAAAAAGTTCAGGCAAGGAGGGCTGCAATGCTGATGGCAGCCTAGGCAATTTCATGAGACCATGTTTCAAAATAAAAAATAAAGAGGGTTGGGGATGTACCTCAGTTGTTGAGCACTTCTGGATTCAATCTTCAGTACAAGAAAAAAAACTCTACCATGGCTCATCATAGGTTTCAATATCATTTTCCTCTACTATTAATTTCTTGGAATGATGAATTTCATCAAAATTTATACCTCTTCCAACTGCATGGGCAACCTGGACTGGAGTCATGGCTGGGAGGGGGGCGACGAATGCCCGCCACGCACCTGAAGGTACCGGCTCCTGGACGATCACACCAGCTGCAGCGGGAGTCCATGGCGCTCCTGCCACCACACACAGGTGCTCAGGCCTCAGTGTCCATTGGCCGCTGGGCTCAGCTCTGAGGCACAGCTACAACTTCTACTGTGATATTGAAGAAAACTTGTGAGAAGAGAAATCTTTGCCGTATTTCTGATCTCAGCAAGAAAGATTTGTGCCTCCCATCATGCACAGCAGCGATGGTATCCATCAGTGTCTTGTAGATGTTCTTTCAAGGGAAGCTACTGAGAATATCCATTAATGGAATGTTGCTCCAAGAATGATGCAGGCAGGGTCAGCTGAAGAAGCCACGATGCAACCAGACTCATGGTCCCTAATACTGAAGATATTTGAAGTCTTTATATTCTGAGATGGTTCCTAATGAAGTGATAATTGAACCAGGATGCTGATTTCTGTGACGACATCAGGGTCTGGGAGAGAGGGGAGGACAAGGAGCTGTGCTGCCTCCTCTTGGACATCAGAGAGACCCTGCGATGGAGATGTGGAAGCACACCAGCCCCATGCACAGGATCTTGCTATGTAGTTCGGGCTGGCCTTGAACACAGTATGTAGCTGAGGCTGACTTCAAATGCATATCCTCAGTCTCCCGGTGCTGGGATGACAAGCATTCTCCACCACATCTGGAAGCAGTTAACAATTTGCTGGCAACACGTGACCTGACACTCTCTTCCTGATAAACGCCACTGCTCCCAGCTGGCCATACAGTCATGAAGGGTAAACAAGTGGTGCTCCGAAGGGGACTGTCCTGTACAAGCTATCTTCTTCAGGTTCACCTCTTTGCAGATCCTGAAATCAAGATTTCAGTAGCTCAACATTGCTGGTATCAGGTTGACCCTCATGCAGAAGAAATTTGTTATACAACTTTCTAGAGTAGGCCCAGGGACACCGTAGCACATAAAATCCTCAGATGTACTTCACAGTGCAAAACAGAAAAAAACGGGAGGAGCAGAGCCCCCTCAGTGCCAAGGAGGTGAGCTGCGTGGGTGCCAGCAGCACCACTCTCCCCCCCACCCCGGTGGCTGCACTGAGACAGTATTGGGATCCTCAGCACAGAGGTGCAGGGGGTCATAAATGGCATTGTTCTGAGCTCCAGAAGATATAGCAGAAGTGAACAACAGAAAGAGGACCTCTCTCTGGCTCCTTGATGAAAAGGGAAGCCCATTGGAAAAGTGAAGGAAATCTTTGCAATAAAGGTACACCAGACCACTGTAGTTGCACACTGAATCAGGAAGGATAGTGCGTGACTGCAGTCCCAGCACTCTGGACAGCTGAGGTAAGAAGGTCACATGGTGGAGTCCAGCCTGACCAATTTGGTGAGTTAGGGAGACCCTTAGTGGGTATCTGAAGTAAAATGTCTGAGGATATAGTTCACTGAGGAAATGCAGAGTACAAGCCCCAGTAATCCAAAAGTGAAAAGCTAACAGATAGATGATAAATAGATAAAAATATTCATAGATACTTAGATAAAAATAACAAAATAAGTGGCCACTGATTTATTTAGTATGAGGAAAAAATGGCTGTCATAGGCGGAGACAGGGAGAGAGCCCCCACAGTCCCAGGCCTGATTCTCCCAACAACGCAGAGGGTTGTGGAAGAATCAGATAGAGACCGAAAGCGTAGAAGCAAAGTTGTACTTTTATTCAGCAAACATGCAAGAGTACAGCTGCCTTCTCGCAGAGAGACAGGCAAGGGTGCCCGAAACGGAGCCACCATTGCAGGGGGGCACAAGATGCTGGTTTTATAGAATTTGGGGCCTATCCTGCCTCTGGGCTGAGGGCTCCCCTACTTGATTGGTTAATGATTAACTTAACTCATTACTAGGGACAACAGGGAAGGGTCTTTTCCGGGGCCCTTTATGTCTTAGGGCCAAGGTTCTTTTTCCTTTTGATCTTAGCAAACCAAGCTTTGCAGGGTTCAGTGTGAAGAGGAGGTGCAACCTCAGCAGACTGTCAGCTTTTTATGGGTGGTTAAGCCTGTTCTGCCAGCTATCTGAACTCCTTTGGGTAGGGGCTCATCTCCCCCTGCTTAGGAGTCTCTATCCCTACAGGGCTATAGGCTTTTCTATCACATGGAGACTCAGGTTATGGAACCCCCAAGACATGAGCTGACTTCCTTGGCAACATCTCCAAAGAGAACTTGGAACCCTTGTTAATGGGTGTCACAATCTAGTAACAGCTGTCTCCCAAGCTCACTTGGCCAGAGACAGTCAACAGCGAACATGCTGAGCTGCTTCTCCACTTCAGAGGCTGCAGGCTCAGGACCCCAGGTAGAGAAAGTATCTGTGAAAGATTAAGAAGACAGCTGACTCCATCCAGATGCCGCAGGCCATGCTACAGCAGCTGCACAACTGTCACAGACACCCCAGGGATGGTCTCCCCAGGAGTGACCACCAGTGACCTACCAAAATCAAGGTACCCCAGTGAAGTCTGCCTAAGCCCAAATACCAATGGCACAGAAACTGGGAAGAGCATGGGGCAAGTATCACCAGGCACAGAAACACCCAGTAGCTCTGGGCAGGCCTCCCTGGAGCCAGGCACAGAAAACCTAGAGAGTCAAAGTCCAAGGGGGGAGACCAAAGTCACAGCCACCGGGCCCTGAGAGATACTGAGAAGCCTGGTGTACATCCATCCAGGTCTGGCCACCACTATTGGAAACAACTTCACAAAAAGCCTTGCAGAGTTCCTGCCAGTGTGGTCCCTGCAGGCAGCCAGGCTGCTCTCATTGTCTGAGCCCTGCCTGCCTATTTCCCTGGGCAGCCAACCATCTATGGTCCCTTATTCCCAGGCACCACCACCACCCACACTTCTACCTGATTGGCCCTGATTTTGGGAAGAGACATCATGACAAGATCTCTTGAGAATTCCATCCCGTTTGAGGGCCTGTGTGATAAAGATCAAGATGTGTGGTGTTTGGACAATAAACAGCTTTTCACCACACCCTGGGTAGAGAGTAGGAAGGAGACCCATATACTGTGTCACCTCAGTTGGAGTTAGATGAGGCCATTAGGCTTTCTGAACTAAAGAAGGATTCTGAGCTCTTAATTCATTTATCGCCTTGTATACCAGAACATCCTAAAGTGCCTTGCCCAGGAGAAGAGAAATCCATCAACCACAGAGCTGCAGGCTGCTGGAGAAAGCTGTATTGTGCGAATGGCCACACTTTTCAGGCCAAATGTTTCAGCAGGTGAGCTCACTGTGCTGTCTGGAAGACCGTGTAGGGGGACTTGGCCACCAGGTGTATAAGTGCACCAACTGCAAACTCTCAGTTCACAAGAAGTGCCACAAACTTGTTACAATTGAATGTGGGCAGCATTCTTTACCATCAGAGCCCACGACACCAGTCAATCCATCATCCATGGCTTCAGACGCTGCACACACAGAGATCCCACATAACCTTTCAACTCATGAGGCTTTAGAACAAGTTGATGAAGAGAATCAGGCAGGGAACACTGGGGAAGGTGGCAAAGCTTCATCTGGTCTAGGTCTTGAGGACTTTGATTTGCTCTGAGTGATTGGCAGAGGAAGTTATGGGAAAGTACTGTTAGTCCAACTGAAAGAATCAAATCATATGTATGCAATGAAAGCAGTGAAAAAAGAGCATGTCAATGTTGTTCAGATACAGAGAGAGAAGTGCATTCTAGAGCAGGCATCCAATTGTCCTTTTCTAGTTGGACTTCATGCTTGCTTCCAGACAGAAAGTGGACTGTTCCTTGTTCTAGACTATGTCAGTGGGGGGGATCTCCTGTTTCATGTGCAACAACAAAGACGGCTTCCTGAAGAACATGCCAGATTTTACTCTGCAGAAATCAGTTTAGCAGTCAGATACCTTCATCAGCAAGGAATACTTTACAGAATTTTAAAATTGGAAAATGTATTACTGGACTCAGAAGGGCACATTAAACTCATCAATTTTTGCTTGTGTAAGGAAGGCTTACAGCCAGGAGACATGACCCGCACTTTCTGTGGCACTCCTCATTTAGTGGCTCCAGAACTTATAAGAAGGGAAGATTACAGTTTCAGTGTGGACTGGTGGAATCTTGGAGTCGTGATCTATATCATGATGATCGGAGAGTCTCCATTCGATCTTGATGAGAGCTCTCATAACCCTCATGAAAACTCAATCAAGCATGTCTTGCAAGTAATTTTGGAAAGAGACATTGTGTCATACCTCGTTTTCTGTCTGTACAAGCTGCAAGTGCTCTACAGAGTTTTCTGAACAAGGACCCAAAAGAACAACTGGGTTGTCACAGGGGCTTTGCTGATGTTCAGGAGCATCCATTCTTTCAAAATGTGGACTGGGACATGATGGAGCAAAAGCAGGTGGTCCCTCCCTTTAAACCAAATATCTCTGAGGGATTCAGTTCAGACAACTTTGATCCTGAATTTACTAATGAACCTGTCCAGCTCACCCGATGATAATGACATCGTGAGGGAGCTTGATGGATATGAATTTGCAGGTTTTGAGTATATCAATTTTTTTATGATGTATGAAGAAGAAGGGGTCTGATCTCCATTTTTCAACTATGCATTTTGCTTATGTTGCCATTTAATGCTTGGAAAAACTTGTTGCCAGGCTAGATAGAATTAAGCATTTCAGAAATGTCTGGAAGCTAATTTTAATTTATTGTTTTGAAGCTATATTTAGATGTAATACTTGATTCTTACAGTCTATAGTAGAGAATATGGAATTTTTTGTTCATAGATTAGATTTTTATAAACTGATTTAAAAAGCAATGAGGCAATCACTTGTTAACCACACTTGTATATACATTCCATTTGTTGAGTGGGACATAATGCCTAATATTTTTTCTTTTTACTTATGATACAAGAAAACAATTTGTCTTTTCAGTAAAATATCTTACCTATGCTAGTTTCTCTCCAACCATACTTTTGAAACTGACCACCTTTTAGGGTCAGTTTATGTAGTCGTCAGGAAAATCCAAAAAATAAAAACAATTGTGAATAAAGACACATATACTTGTATCTTTTTTGTATGAAGAAAATACAATGTGTGACTGCAAGCTTTGGAAGGGTAATGGTTCTCATGAAATGGGGCATCTGAAAGGGATTGAAGGATATTTTGTTGAATGTTTATAAATTTTGAATTGTTCTAAATTTAGAACTGGATCATTAACTAAAATTAAATTAAACTAAGATTGTACCATTATAACTTATTTACATTTAGATGATGATGGTTACCTTTCACATCCTTGACATAAAAATGATACTAAAACAGAAGGATGATATATAGCATCCTAATTTTGGTTAATGATCTGGTTTTGAATTCAGAATGATTTGGGATTTGTAAACATTTGATAGATTATCTTTTGGTCTTTTTCAGATGCCCCATTTCATGAGAGGTATTACTTTTCCGAGGCTTATAGTCCTGTATTGTGTTTTCTTCATATAATTTAGTTTGAAACTAATGAAAACATCAAAGGAAAATATTTATAGACATTCATGTGTTCATTTCCGAGGCATGTATGTTTCTCTTAATGCCTGGAACTTGTTTCAAAACAAAAAGCAGGGCCAGGGATTTAGCTCAGTGATGCCGCTGCCTGCCTCGCAAGTGCAAGGTCCTGAGTTAGATCCCCAATACTGCAAAAAAAAAAAAAAAAAAAAGCAATATTCATAATATAAACTTATAGAGAATTCTAACATGTCAGAAATATGTTTAGGATCTTGCTTTTAAGTGTTGCTCTTTTCTGTAGGACATTTAAGAATGTAGAATAATCACCCAGGGTGTTTCTTTACCATGTTTATTACTGAGCCTACATTAGAATTCTTTTGGGCTTTTCAACCTCATTTTGAGAAACACTTTCTTCAAGGTATTCTTTCGTCCTCCAGTTAAATAGTAGAAAGTATGTTCATGGTATAATATTTGAAGATGTTACAAGCAGAAATTTACAACTTTATGAACATTTTTGAACAAATGTTACATGAATGACTTCATTAGATACCTTCCTTGTTCCCCTCAACAAAATCTTATCAGTTTTCTGCCAATGATATCCAAATGACGAGCATATTTCTTTGTTGAGGTTTTCAACATTATTCAGGGTGGTCTTTTGCTTTTCAATTTTTTAAGTAATAAGATTAACTGTATATTTTATAGAGAACTGCATTACAAATATGTTTTCAACTATTTTTGTAGTATTTAAGTGTTGTGTCAGGTTTTTTAATGTCATATAAAAATTATCTCAAAATACTCTTTAGGGGGATAAGTCAGTTTATAGTCAGAATGGCTGACATTGTGGTGTTCTAAAAAAATTATTTTGCATAATCCTATAGTCAGATCATTTTATGCATATGTAGCTTGGGTTAAATTTCAAGTACTGTGTTCAGCACTGATATATTTACTGTATACATTTGTTTTGTTTTGATTTTTGTCGTGTAGAACACTGACTTGGTGATCATAATATAATCTGTGTTGTGTTCTTTTTTCATGTTACAGTCTTTAAATAAAACATTTAATATAAATTCAAAACAAAAAAAACAAATCCTTAACTTATATTTTGACCTTAATATGTAGCAAGTACAGAAATTTGGAAACTTTTGATCATTATAAGGTCCATATTTTACCATGTATGAAATTTTGATGTAATGTAATTATCATTATATTAAAAAACAGTAATGTGTCAGTCAAAAAAATTTTATACCTCTTTTCGTCTGAAAACTGCATGTATTGCTCTGTAAATGAATCTTTCTCTAGTTTGTAATTAAAATGTGAAATTCACAATCCTACTGAACTTTTTGTTGGCTTCTTTACTTCTGTTTTTGAGTAAAGTACTAGTGCAGTGTCTCTTTTTTGTGTGCAAATACATGGTTTTGTGTATGTGAGTATTAGATTGAGTCTCAAACACTAGTGTGAACAGAGCCCCTATGGAGTTTGTTAAAAATGCAGGTTCTAGGGTCCCACCTAGCCCTAGAAACAACTCAAACAGCTCATTAGCCAGACATTCTGAGTCCACCAACAAGCCCATTGCATAAAATGGTATCCCTACAAGTGAACTTTTAGCAAGTGTTGCTCTGATCATTTCATAAGGGCAACATCTGTCCTGCCTTTGGCTTGATGTTTCATTGAAATTTTATGAAAAGGGTGATTTGATGTCTGATTTGAGCTCTCTTAGAAATTAGTGTTTTAAAGAGATTTGCTTGAGGGGTTACCACCTAAGAATTACCAATAGCTTCATTTTCACAGTGAGCTGACATTTCAAGTCTTGCCACAGGAGAGAAAACAAAGCCAGCCATCATGTTTTTTAGAGTCCATGATCTGGAGGACCTAACTCCTGAGTTACTGTGTTTTAACACTGAGAAACCAGGACAGTCTAAGTTCCTTGAGGACAGGATGGAGTCCTTGCTGATACAGGCAGTAGCCTTGATGTCTACTGCTTTTAATTAATACTGTGCTTGTTGGAAGAGAAACATGTGCCTCCCTTCAGTGTTACTTATTCCCCCATTCAGTTACTGCTTTTTCCTGTCTAATACTCATGGTATTTATATCCAACAGGAGGTTTTAGTGAGAACTAAAATTAGCTGGACAAAAAATTCACACCATTTAGTTTCCCAAAGGAAATAAAGTAATGATAACACAATAAAGGCATCTCCCACTGCCAACACAAAGCCCATGAAGTGGGAAGACCTTTTACATTTTAGGGCATGAGATCTGGCTATGTGACTATCAGGCACTTCTTAATATACAGTTAAACTTCCTTCACCTTGAGGCAAAGGACCCAGGGTTAGAAAGTCAGGAATTACTGTATGTGTCAAGGAAAAATCTGCTTCAAAGATATCTTATTTGTGGTGAATAGTCACCAGAGAATCATGATATGTAGTCGCCTAATGGTGAGAAATCTTAGTATGGCAAATTAATTATCATCACAAACTTTTGGACACACCTATAGGTATAATATGATCTAGGCTCTGCTAGTCTTGAGCGTGGGCAGACAGTGTTAGGCTACTTTGTCAATAGAAAGTGATGGTGTGCTAGATTTGGGGCCCAGGCCACAGGGACACATTCCACAGTCTTCTTTGGAATGCCTTTGGAACATGGAGCCACAAAATTACTCAAATGCTGCTCTGCTGTGAAAAAGCCCATGGTAGCAAGACCAAAGTTCAGGCAGGAAGGGGAGAAAGTGGGTGACCAAGTCCCTGTTGCTCCATCTTCAGCCAGGTGAGCCAACTTGGTAGAAGCAAGTTTGAGAAGAATTTGTTTCACAGTAGATAAACTTAACCAATAAGAAAAAGCCATGAGCCACTACACTGAAGGTTCCCATGGCTCAACCTGTGAGGAAGGTATGGTCCCCCAATGGAGCTTCCTAGCCCCAAGGAAGTCACCCAGGCCTGAGTGAAAAGTAGTAGTGGTATGGACTATGTCCTAAGTGTCCCTGTTTAATCTTTAGAAAGGGAAAGCAACCTTAAAGGACAATTGTCACTACACTGCCTAAATGAAGGGGAGCCTGAAATAATTTTAGTTTAAACAACAGCATCTTGCATCTAAAGGTGAGCAGTTCTTACTGGTTAGAAATGGATTCACCCATCCCTATCACTACACCGAAGGATGAACTTGGGAAAACCACTGAGACCTTCCATTCTTCTTCCATAAAATGGAGAAAACTTCTCACCCATGGAGACTTACTCTAGGATCAATGAACTAATGGACAAGAAAATACTTTGAGGGGTGGGGATTTAGCTCAGTGGTTCTGGCACCTGCCTCACAAGCGCAAGGTCCCAATTTTGATCCCTGGTACCAAAAGAAAATACTTTGAAAAGTATAAGTAATATGTGTATGAAATAATCAAAATTACAATCAAAATTATGATAGCCATCCAATCATTTTATTGTATACTCAAATGTGTTGAAACAAAAAAAGGTAATCTCTTTGTTTCCTGGGTATGTGTTTATGCACACATGCATATGTACATGAACACACACATGCACACTCACACATGCACACGTACTTCAGGCACAGGTAGATTATTTACTTTTCCAAGAGTCACAGACCAGTAAGGTATAGCTGGGTTTAATGCCCACTATGTGTAACCCACAAACCTACTTTTACATGAGTAAACTAATAATAATAGTAATGGAGAATGTTGAAAAGTTCACTTTACACCTTGGAACTTTTGTTTTTTAGATTTCTTTCTCCTATAGTAAGGCCGAATTCAGGTATTTCAGTGGACCACATATCACCATGGCAACTGATCCAACCCAAGGCTAGCTCCGCCTTAACCAGTTCCAAATTACCTCTGTGGCCACAGGGTGCTCCAGGGCTTTCTGGCCTTGTGAATTAAACAGAGAGCCAGTCAGCAATGAGTAAACAAATTTGCACTAAACGTCTGGACTCATCAACTTATAATGTGCAGATCTGGATTTCTGGGTTCAGCCAAATGCAAGGAAAGCCTGACAGGGAGAGAACTAAATATTGCACAAGACACGAGGGTTGGAAATAGAACATAAAGCTCAGCATCCTGTTAAATAAGACATGAATCTGCTATTTTCCTTTTTCTTCCTCCTTAGACTCCCTATCAACATAGAGTTCTGGCTGTGGTTTGCATGTGTGAATCACAAACAGTTTAACCCTTATCATGGGGAAGCATGTTTTATGGGTACCCAAGGGCACCATGGAAATTCAGTCATGTGATTCAAAGAAAGCCCTTCTCCGTTAAGCCTGCAGTGTAGAATGACAGAATGTAAACTAATAAATCTGTTTGCAAAATGTGATCTTTCAATACCTTAAGGTAGTGGATCAACTGAACAGCCTATGTTTGTCTACTGAGCATGTGTTAAAAGTGCACATTTTGAAGATTTTCTCTACTCCCAATTGGATTTTTAAGTCTGGGACACACACGAGTTGAACATTTTGGGTGAGTTTGGTTGGGTAAGTTTGAAGGTAGGTACTGAGCAGAGCGATAGAGTGACACCTAATCAGGAGAAAACTAAGGGGTCATCTTGGCATGAGTGAGGCCATGATGGAAGATTTCATGATGTGACTCCTTTCCCCTGGCCTCCAAAGTTTTCAGTAAATTATGATCATCACACTTAATGTTTCATGTCAAGGGAGTTTTATAAAACTGATGGAAGGTTACATTTCTGAGCTGGTGTGAAGCAATACAACAGAACATGAGTCAGTACTGGAGAGGGATGTAGGTATACCCACTGGAGTGGGAGGCCACAGGGATCACATATTTGTCAGGGTTCTCCAGAGATATGGAACCCATAAAATACAGCAGTAGATATAGATATAAATGTAGATATAAGAAACTGGATTTGTTAGGGGAATTAGTTCACATGGTTATGGAGGCTGAGAAGTTCCACAACATTCTTTCTGCAAGCAGTCTGCTTTTTTTTGGTAGCTGGAATTGAACTCGGGACTTCGTGCTTGTGAGGCAGACAGCAGAACCACTGAACTAAATCCCTGGGCCCAATCAGTCCACTTATTTACATGATGATCTTTTATGGAAACCCTCTCACAGACATGACCAGAAAAGATGCTTTGTCAGCTCTCTAGGAATCACTTAAGCCAGTCAGGTTGACACTTAAAATTTAACCTCACAGCACACAAGAGCAAATCCTTTTAACAGCTGTTGCCAATACAGGCAAGGTCTTTATTCTTCTACAAGGTGTGGAGTCCGTAATTATAGTCCATATTAACTAGATCTGTTAGGAACAAGAAGTTCATATACAACACTTGAGTTTCCCCACTCATCCATCTTTTTAGTCCTTGGCTCATTCATTCAACACTTACTGCTAGACAAACTGAGTAGAGAAATAAATGTCTAAGCCCAAAGCTGCTCGTGTTTGTTTGCATTAAAATTGTCTGGTGATTGATTCTAAATATTTCTTCACTTCTCTCAATAATCTGATTTATAAGTCCTGGCTAGGGTACATGAAATTTGATGTGTGTTGTCTGTGGATTGCATGTTGAAAGAATGCAAACCTGATTTTTCACTCTAGAAACTAGCAGCACAGTCGGCAATGCAGATTCATAAACAAAGATGACCATGGTAAGTACTTGGTGGCTGAATACAGGCAGAAACAAAGGAAAGACTGCTTTTTTCTTCTTATTGAAGGACTGAATGGGAGAGATGACTCTAAGGGTGAGATAGAAAACTGACTAGGAGTTGTTGAAGAGGTGTGGGAAAAAATTTCTAAAGAGGAAGATCAAAAGGCAGGTATGGTCTGAAGAGTTGATACAGAGAACTGAAAGTGGTTAAGAGTAGTTGAGTGAAGTGAGATGTGCACACAAGAAAGACTTTGGAAGGTCTTGCAGCCATCCAAAAAGTCGTACAAAGGGAGGGAGTGTTGGTAGAATTCACCAAAAGGAGATGCCATTGAAGTTACCAGGAGGATAAAATAAACCAGCTTTTATAAGTGGAGCCTTAATACAGCTATAGAGTAAGAATCTGATGCTAAATTATGGTTGACTTCTAGGCAAGAGTCTAGGAAAGCTGATATTGGCAGAATCTCATAGTCATGAGAAGTAATCCCAGGAGAAAAACATGAATTTCAGGGTAACAGCGAAGAGAGGAGTAAAAGAGCACCCCTCAATTAAGGCTCCCCAAAGTAGAATCTGTTTCTTCTGGTACATCAATATCATCTGGAGTAAGGAGAAGTGAGATTCAGGGATGTCTTAGATGGACCACCATGTTACTCTAATAGTCATCAGTCTTATCAAAGGACTCTTCAGTCCTTCCAGGCTCCTCCAAGCTTTTGTCTGTCTCTTTCTCAAAGTTTGAGTTTTGACATCGAAAGAATAAAATCTCTAAAGGAGACTAGAGGGTCTTTTATCTTGTTTTGACTCCTTCTATCCTCTGTGCCTGCACTATTCTATATGTTTGTAACCACAGCTTTGGCACATCCTGAATTTCAATCTACAGATTTGCACATTGAATTCAGTACTTACATATTACCTCAGAAGTTACAAATCCCATAGTAATTTTTAGTCCAAATCCAATGTTAAATTGTGACTAGACCTGTCCAATTGAGAAATGCCCATCTTTGGATAAAATTAGGTATTTCAGTTATTTAGTTCAAAGAGGAGAATCAGAGATGAATATGGTCATATTCCATTTTTATTTTTTATTAATTTGTTCAGGGTCAGTTTGTTAGAATTGGCCTATTTGGCTTGATCTCTAAAATAGCCAGCTTGTACTGTCATGTTAAGAAAATCCTATGTATGTATAGGAATTTCTATCAAAAGGTGGATAATCTGATATGCTTTATTTTGATACCTCTATCATTTTGAACAAAGGTGTGAAATATCAACCCTAGTGAACAAACATAAACTCATCAAATTATTGAATAAAACATATTAAATGCATGAACATAAATGTTTGCATCATCTTAAATAATATAAACAAACAACAAATTGTTATCACTCATTTGAAAGCAAGATTTTGGTTTTGCAAAACACTTGGAAATTATCTATTTGATTACAGTTATATCAAGCAATACAGATTTAGGATTTAAATCTAAGTCACAAAGCCTTATATTCTATCTTTCTTAAATACAAACTCTTTAATAATTATTATTATACTTAGAAGTATGAATTTTTCTTTATCACCTAGGGATCTTACGACTCTTGCCCAAATTAATTTTCACAAAAACTAAGAAGCAAAGCCAGGCTTCAAATCCAAGCTAATATGCTATCCTAATATGCATAGTTCTGGTCCTTTCATTGTCCTTCCTTAACTGTCCAACTATAATGAATTCCCCTTTGACACTCCTGAATATGAATTGAATGGAAACTGAACATTGAGACTGAACAGTGAGGAGCACAAGACTTTTGTCCTAAAATTTGTCTTCCAACTCTTAGTAATGCAGACTCTTCCTCCCTGTACTTGTCTACACAGACTCCATTGTCCCAGGATTATTATAAGAGTGTTGTATTCTGCTATCCAGAAGAGGCATAGACCTTTGGGTGTTTTTAGCAACTGGGCAGCTCGAGCGATCAACAAGGTATACAATGATCCACTGGTCTTTTCTGTAGATTGTAAAATGTAAAGTAGTTAATATAAATATAGGGAAAACATCCAAATCATGTTTTCTTGAAACCCAAGTTATAGATGAGAAGAGCAGCAATGGATGATAACAAGCTATACCATCACCCTTGTGGCAAAATTGGTCATCCCAACAGTTCAACCACAAAATTGAACAGGGGTAGGCCCTGCCAGGTTGTTGGTAGACTAGCATATTCTTTAGGATGACTCCATTCACTATATAATAAATGCTTTTGTAAACAAGAAAAACTGACTGTATTCTTCACAAATCAAGTCTAACATTTAGTAAGACATGTCATTTCTTTCCCCTAGACCTCATTTACTAATCTCTAAAATAGATCCACTAAACCAACTGACTCCTAGTACCTTTTTCCAATTCTTAACTTTCTAGAGTTCTAAATAGAAGAAACATCTGGTACAATGTGTTTGTTCAAGAGTCATTTTGTTGAGAAAGCAGAGACAGTTCCTGGGGCATCACAAGTTTTCTCCCTTCATCGATTCCTATAGGAATGCCAGCAGGGTGCCATTCAAGACAGTACTGCGATTGATTCTTTTATCATGAAATAAAATGAAAAGACACAGTTCCATTTCAAAAAGTGTATAACTGTGATTCAAGTAATTGGGAAGCAAGAAGGAAGTTACAATTTCAAACACACAGAAGCTCCTTCAAATTACATTAGCCACCTACTCCTCTGCCCTCGAGGGTAAGTGGACGAGGTAACTGTGTGTTGAAAAACCTGCAGGTGAGATTGTTTCATCAACAAGTCGGGAAATCAGTTGTATAGAGTGGTAACATCTTGGGTAGGACTGAGCTGCCTGACAGGAAAAATGAGCTAGGAGAAGTTGAAGAAAGCAGAGAGAGAATGAGTCAGAGGAGAAAGCAACTTTTACTGACTGTCCTAAGAGGAGTTCCCCATGATTTGAATAAGTAGTCTACTCAGGGTGTCTCTGTTTTCAGTAATACCAGGTTTATGTAAGTGGCTCAAGTTAATCCTCCAAACTTGTTTTGCCTAGATTGTTCTTTCTGTGTGTATTTCTTGTAGGTGCACATTTTTTACTCTTTTATCCAGCATTTTATGAGGTGATCAAACATATGGGAACATATAATAGGTCTTATTGTTAATCCATTGAGTCACACTATGCCTTTTGTCTAGGAAAGAAAGGAAACGGATCAGGTTTTGAGCTCAGCTTGGGCAACTTAGCAACTTAACCAAACTCTGTCTCACAATAAAAAAAAATACTGGAACTGTAGCTCAGGGTGAAGGTCCTTAATTCAGTCTCCAGTACTGAAAGAAAGAAAGAAAAAAAGAAAGAGAAAGAAAGAAAAAAAGAAAGAAAGAAAGAAAGAAAGAAAGAAAGAAAGAAAGAGAAAGAGAGAGAGAAGGCAATTATTGGTAATGAAGCTCTTATTACATCTATTTTGTCACTTGTTTTGTTTTTAAGTCTTTTTAATTTTAGTAACTTTCTTACTTTCTTTTTTTTCCCATTGTTTATTGGTACATTTTAGGTATAAAATACAATTGCATTCATCATTGGGATCTTGTACCTTTACATGATGCATCTTGGTTCTTATTTTTTCCCCATTCCCCTGCCCTCCCTTCATCCCCTCCACCCTTCCCTATTTGCAAAGACTTTATTTCCATTTTTTTCTTTTCTCATATTTTTTTCTTTTCCCTTCTTTCCTTTCCCCTACCCCTCTCACTTCCCCTTCTTACTTTCTTATAGTCTTGCATTGTGACTAAGTGATTTGCTCAATGTTATGCTTTATTCCTTGTTTATTATTTTTTGTTTTCGATTATAGATGTTTGTTTCATGGTTACCATGAGCCCTACAGAAGCAATGTTTTGATTATACAAACTTTTTGAAATGATGGAAATTCAACATGATAATAAAAATAAGAAAGGAAACAAGAAATATGCTTTAAAAAAAACCTTTGTTCTTGCTCTCTATTTTTCACATTTTGAATTTTTCATGTCCCATTTTACCTTTCTATATTGTGTATCTCTTAATATATTAGGGAAGTTTTTATTTTACTTGTTTTATTTTTTAGACTTTACATTTAAAATGTGATTTATGCACTACGTTTACAATGTTAGAGCATTCTGAATTTTTCTACGTACTTATATTACCAATGAGTTTTACATTTTTCAGTATTTGCCTCTTACTCGTCAATGTCGCTTTCATTTTAAAGAAGTCTCATTAGCATTTGTTGTAGGACAGGTCGAGTGGAGACATATCTCTCAGATTTTATTTGTCTGGGAATATCTGTCTTTCCTTCATTTCTAAAGGATAGCTTTGCCGGATATAGTTATCTCAGTTGGGAGTTTTGTTTGGTTTAGTTTTTTTCCCTGTTATGTATTGTGAAAATCTCATGATGCACTTTCCTGACCTGTTAGACTTTTACTGAGAAGTCTGCTGTCAGAAAAATTGGAGCACTCTTAAATGTTATTTGTTTCTTTGCTCTTGCATATTTAAGAATCTTCTCTTGATCTCTCACCTTTAAGAGCTTGGTAAACATTAAGTCTTGTTTAGAATTGGTTGAATTAAACCTGAACAATTATCTTTTACCTTTCAGTACCTGGATATAAGTTTCTGTTACTACATCTTTGAAGAAAAATTTGTATTCCTTTGGCATTTCTATGTCCTTCTTGAACCATAAATGGCCTTTTAAAATACTGTCTCAAAAATATTCTTTATTCTACTTTGTTTTTGTCTCCTCAAATTATGTGTTTTCAAGTAATTTGTATTTGATTTCACTAATTCTGTCTTCTGTTTGATCTATCCTATTATTGATACAATACATCTATAATATTTCTAACTTTGCTTACTCACCTGAAAGATTTTTATTTCTTCTTTTAATTCCTTCCATTTTTAGGTTAAGTTTCTATGTTACAGTATTGCTTTTCTATATTTTTTGAAGCTCACTGAGTTGTTTTCAATGCCATTTAAAGTTTCCTGGACCAGGGATTTAGCTCAGTGGCACCACACCTGCCTCGCAAGTGTAAGGTCCTGAGTTTGATCCCTGGTAAAAAAAAAAAAAAAAAAAATTACTGAGAGGTTGTCCACATTACTTACTATCTACTCCACTTCTGTTATCTTATCTTGACCATTAGGTGATGTGATGATTTCTTTAAAGTACTTCATGCTTACAATGTGTGGCATTGCTGGACATTGAAGAATTAGGTATATATTCCAATCTTCATATTTGGAATTTCCAGAAATACAAACAAGCTGATTATTTTGAGTTTATAGTCACTTCTGCTATTTGACCACAAGGTGATACCATGCATCAAGTTTTGCCCCAAATCCACTTTGGGTCTGTTGTCACTGTTTCAGTACTAGATGGCAATCTAAGTCCAGATGTGTACCAAATTCATAGTTGGTATTTTAAGAATGAACCAGTGAGGTGCATCAAAGGGATACAAAATGGCATTCCATCTCTCCATCCCTCTCCCTAAGGGTAGGCTAGAACCAGATGTTTCATGATGCAGCACTGTGGATTCTGTCTGACCTGGGGTAGAATCAACGTGGAGGGACCAGCAGACTTCTACAGCTGCCTGCAATCTCTGGTGTTATAAAGTTGCATCGTCCTCTGAGCTCTCAGGCTGCCAAGACTGATATAGCACTCCAATGTCATCAAGGCCCACCTTCTGCTGAAGTGGATGTGTGGCCTGATACTACTGCAATCAGCCACAGGTAATGCTGGCTGAAGGAAGAAATCATGTGTATGCTTGGCACTGGGGCTATTCCAACAACTTTATCCATGGACACTGGACTGGGAATGGGTCTCTTAGGATCTGCCCAGTGTTAGGTTTCACCAACTCAACACTGAGTTCCATGGCAAAGTTCTGGGCTATCTATCTGGTCCTACCTCCAGTGAATGGATTATTGCTTCACCCTATGCTCCAAGGTTGGGATAGGATTAATGAAACAATCTGTTGGCCACCAAGACTGATGCTAAGATGGATTATAGCTATGTCTCATAGGTACAAAGACTTTCAGCCTCAGGGGAGTACTTTGTTTCATGTAACAGCTAGCAATGATGCTAGCTGAAACATAAATTCATCTCTCTGGGATACAGGTCTCTGCCTAGGCTTGGCACAGGTTCATAGGCTTTATCTGGCCTATGGACAGTTGTATCACATATGGTTGGGAGATGGATGGTAGAGACAGTACTCTGGTCACCAAAGTTTTACTAAGTCATAGCTAAGTCATAGCTGCAAGGCCCACTGCATTTAGGGGGAAGTTTAAGGCTAGTAATGGTGCAAGCAGATATTCAAGTTTGCCCCACCAGTGCACAAGTATCCATCTGATGCTTGGGCAGGTCTGGAGCCTCCATCTCTGACTCTGGTCAGAGTTTTGGGCCTTGGATTTCTGCCTGGTATTGGGTTTCCTCATGGTAGCCCCAGCACTGAGGTCTAAGACAAGCTCTTACACTAGATTTCATGCCCTCCTCCTCACCAAGTAGAGTCTTGGTTCCCATTCTGGTGCCCAAGGTCAGAGGAGGGGTGGTGGAGACAGTCTCTTTGTCACCTAGCTATAACAGTTCCAGCAGCTCGATCTTGCATACTGGCTTGGGGGAAGGACTGTGGGGCTCTACCTGACATTAGGTTTCTCTGTGTTGGACCTGGTACTGGATTTCAAATCCAAGCCTCAATTTAACTGCCCCAATCAGGAGATATCTGTTTTCACTTTGCTTGGAGCCAGAAACTCTTTCTTTCCTACCTTTTTCAATCTGTTCTTTTTATCATGTTAAAACCAGGCACTATGGGCTCTCACCTGGCTTCCTTAGCACTTGTGAATGTAGTTTGTTGTGTGCATAGCTGTTCAAATTGATGTGACTCTAGAGAGACAATCACTGTAGTATCTTATTCACCTGCCATCTTGCTCTCCTCTTTTAGTTGCTTTCTCTGTAAAGCAAGGAAATCCAGGGTACTCTCCTTGCTACATTTTCATGACAATGAGATGAAACAACACTTGTAAGTTGCACATTGTCTGACCCAGACTGACCAGAAATTAAACATCATCAGAAATTAAAAATCTACCATGTGCTCTTAGTTGTACTCTACTCATAAGTCTTACTCTTCTACTGGATTGAGCAAGTCTTTTTCTCAGAATCATACAATAAATAAATAATAGCTGTCTTATTCCAAAGCCTGCAAGAATTCTATTGCATCCTTTTCCAATAAATAAGACACTATTAACAAAAGCAACTAGAAAAAATTTAAAAAATGTGATCATATAACAAAACCTAAGCTACTGAGACAAAATAAAGACCATTGATTTGAAGTATTAAGATTTTAGTAAGGTGATTTTTTTCCTCTACAACTAAACTGGAAAAGTGATTAAATGATTCACATACTTGGTCTCCATTTAGTCTGTAACACACATATTTTTAAAATTTTAATAGACTAAGGAAAAATGAGAAAAACAAAGAAAATATGCAGAAATCAAATGGTGAAATTTAATGTAAAAAACTAGATATGAAAAATAGAAAATGGAAAGATTCTTAAGATAAAACAAAGTTTCTAAGTCTTGAAATCCAATATAAAAAAATAAAGCATAATCATAAAAATTTCAAAAACAGGACTATTTAAAATTTAACAGAAAACCACATGCTTATTTTGATTAATAAGATTATCAAAACTGGATAATACAGCTACACTTACCAATGATTGTACAACAATGAATTCCAAATGGCATCACATGTGCAAATGAGCTCTGGACCACATTTGAGGCTTGCTTAAAGAGTTTGTTATAATTAATGTCACTGCACTGAATGTCAAAGGAATTAATAATGATTAGCCTCTGATTATAAAGAGCTGCCTATCATGGTTATTATGTTAACATTCAAAACAACTCGCTTTATTAAAGCATTTGTTTTTAAATTGTCAACAGCAACCTGAAAATCAATGTCACATTTTTCAGTATCAAAAATCTCATATAGGTCGTTGGTTTTCTCATTGGAGCTATGTTACACAATTATATTATTCAGGCAGATGACCAATTTGAAAAGGGAAGATAACTAAAACTTCCTAAATAAGATTTGAATGTCACCTATTACCCTTTTTTGGTTATAACTATGTTTGGGTTATAACAAAATAAATTGGAAGCCACTTTTGCTATTTGAACTGTAGAGTGACTCACTAATTATAGTGTAATCTAGGACTAAAAGATATAAACTTAAGAAAAAAATCTAGTAAATCAGTCTTTGAGTAAATGCCACAGTATCTTTCCAAATCTACACAACTGATAGGCAGGAAAATTAAAATCACAAAATCCTTGAGTATTCACTAATTTGAGAATTTTCATATGCTTGAAATTCCTGAAAAAATTGCCTTGCAAAGTAGTTGAATATTTGAAGATTTATAATTATTATTAGTATTATGAACTTGAAGAAGAAAATGAAAGTTGATTCAAAGACAAAAGACCCATTGATAAGATTGAATGATTATCAAATGCCAGAGAACAAAATCTCTGGAATTTTAGAAAGATAGATTTAGGCAGTGTATAAAAAGGAAGAACATTTCTCCACATATGCAGTCCACTCACCATCAAATGATAGTTTTCTTCTTTCTTTTAACACAAAAAGATGCATGTGAAATGTACATCGGATTTAGCATGTACGGTAAACACTTCAGTCTTTATCAAGTTCTTAAAAGAGAAATAATAGAAGCAGAGCTTTGAAGCTAAAATACAATATGATTTGAGATAGGGAAGCAGGAAAACTACCAAAAGATGCTCACTTGAACTGGTCATGAAAAGAACTTTTCATGTAATAAGTAACTATATGCTTGCTGTGAAAAAAGCCCTTTATCATCACTTCATTTTTTGTCATTAAAAAACTTCTTCTATCTCAGGGAATATTTGCTGTTTTGACACTATTCACATATCACCCATGAAATGTATAGTAAGACTGGTTCCAAAAAAGATTTTGCCAACAAAACCTATATTTGGTAAAGAAACAAGCCATGACAAGCTTCTAGCCACTGTTAAGCAAACCTTCCTCTTTCATGCTACTATTCCTTTGCTGGTGTTAGTTCTAATTTCAAAAATGTTTGGGATATTAGAATGAAAATCTAGTTTCTGAATTTCCCATTTTTTTCTTCTTTAAAGCCCAATTTCAAGTGTTCCCTCCCTTGATGAGAGGGGAAAAAGAGCAAACTATTATCTTAAAATTATTATGAAAACCATTTTGGGATGGGGATGTAGCTCAGTGGCACTGTGCCTGCTTTGCAAGTGCAAGGTCCTGAGTTTGAACCCTTGTACAGAACAAACCAACAAACATTTGGCTTCATGGACTCTCAGAAAGGAATTGGGGTCCCTTCAGGGTCCTCTGATTATGCTTTGAGAACCACTGCAGTAATTTAATTAAAATAATAGTAAACAAGACTTTGTCTCACCTAATAGTAACCAGTTTCTTTGCATTATTGTCCCATGTAAGAGTCATAATAAATCTGAAAAGGAGTATGGCAAAAGGAATAGGGCTTGGTTTCCATGGCTTGTTAAACACATGACAATTTTCAGAACAAATTTTAGATCCGAGTTTCTGGCTTCAAAACCTTTGTACTTCATATACCCTTAAAGTTGTCTTTCACTGGAATATTGGAGAGGTATATAAAGAATTGATACTTTTGTAAAATTTTACTTTTAGTTTTAGTTTGTTCTTTGGATTTTAACTGAAAACTGTCATTATTTACTTTGTTATTCAAACTGTTCCAAATTTGGACATTGGCAGCTTTTAAAAGTCAATCCCCATGCTGTTTTGACACGTCTGTATATATCTGTTTAGCATTTTCTTTCTTTCTTTTACTTTTACTACCTGATGATCCAGACTAGTTCTGCACTTTTTATCTTCTAGCACTAGTATCAGCCATTTCTCCAAGGAGCTCCTGCTTCTTCAACTGGACAGTAATGTTTAGAAACCAGAATCCTGATTTTAGATCTGCATGTCTCCACTGAGATGTCACTGCTTCCAGGCTGGCTCAGGATAGACTGAAGAAGTGCACATGTACATACCAATCTATGTATAGACACATGTCTGTCTACTTGCTGTCTATCTATTACCTTCCTATAAACATGAGTTTACATGAACACCACTAATAGTAACTCAGTATCAAAGTGATTATTCCAGCTCTTTATTTCTCTTGCCTATTGTAAATTCTATCACTGCCAGTGAAAACCTACAGCTGTATTTAAATTGTTTCCAATTTATAAATGGGTATGCACTAAAAATTCATCTTGAAAACTGGGGTACATTCTCCCGCAGAAACAATTATATGCATGGTACTGTGTTCTACATGGGAGTTAGCCCCTCAGCTGTTCTATGGAATATACTCATGCCAGATTTAGAACTTATTTCCCTATTCAAGAATCAAATTTATACTATTACCAAATATCAGAATGTTCTGTCATCATCAATACTATAAATCCTACCATATCTCACACTTCAATAAAACAAGAGTCCTTGTACATAAAGCGTGTATTACTTTTCATTAAAAATCTAAGAGCTGTGTAATAGTAATTATAATTTCTATTATTTTGAAATTAAGAACTTGAGAATCTGATTCTAAAATTAGTAATCAGAAAACACTTTATTTATGTTTAATTATATTCTGTTAATTTAGTCAACATTTACTCAGCATCATCTGTGTGTAAAATTAAGAAAATGCATGTAGTAGAACAGTACTTTAGAAGAGTGCACCTCAAAATAGTTTTATCAGACCAGCATTATCATCTCCTGAAGATTTGTTAAAAAGTGCAAATATATTTGGGCCCCATTCCTGGCCTAATGGAGAAAATTTTCTGGGTTTATGGGTCAAGAATCCATGTTTTCACAAATTTGTAGGTGATTTTTCTGCTTAGTAAAGCTTGAAAGGCAGATTAAGTAAAGGTTTGAAATCTGGATTCATAAAAATAGAACTGAAACTGAGTTTGCGCACTATCATAGATAGTGTATTTTCTCATATTCTATTAGGTATTCAGTTAAAAATTTTTAGACATTTAAAAATATTTTATAGGTCACGAATGAGCTGATTGTTCCCTTTTTAGGCATGCTGTGGTAGAAAGATGGTTAAAAAACATTCTTGCTAGGCTGATAAATGTGTAATTCAGACTTACAAGGTTCCTCTATATAATTCTTGGCTTTCTTAAAAGAATTGTTTCTTGCAGTTATTTATGTTCACCCTAAGGAATGAAGATTAGCTCTGAAAAGGAATATGCTTGGATCCAGAATGCAGGAGAAGGAAGATTTTGGTGGTCATCAGAGCTCATCCTGGGAAATATCTAAAATCCTCTCATTAGTATTCACTGTACCTGGTAAGCAATACCTCTGAGCACAGACTTTAAATCAAAAGCTTTGCTCAAAATTCTCATCTCTTTGCAAATCACAATGAATATCAATGATGAAAAAAATTATAGCAAAGAAGATTGCAAATGGCCCTCAGAAATCATCTGGTCCAATTCTGTCACTTTACAAATGAGGGACCTGAGTTGTGGGGAGATTAATTGTCTTGCCCATGGTCATGGTCACACCGGAGTCAGTGGCGGAGCTGGGACTAGTTTCTGGGTTTTCTTTCTCTTAGGATAGCTGTAGATATGTACATAAGGTGCTAAAAACAGATTTTTTTCTTCAAGTGTCCCTTTCAGTTTGTCACTCACAAAATAGCAATATTTGTACAGGAAAAGAGCTTTCTGAGCTATCTCCATATTTTTGTGGGACTTACAGGAGGAATACTCAAAATATTACTGAGTATAGGGAAGTCAGAAGTCCTAGTAAATAAATATATGTGGAACAAACTGAAACAGAATAGAAAGTTGTTGTTTGTACATATCCTGAATTTTTCTGTCAAGATTTGTCTATTCTAGGTGAGTACAGTAGTCATAAATAGATATTTGTCATTTAAAATTTTATAGTTATGCATCTATCTGAGGATGAAATGAGAGATTTAGAAATCTTGATAAGAGTGAACAAAAGAGAAGGCTAGAGGACCAGAGGTAGAGGAAGACTTCATGGAGAAACAAAGGAGCACAGAAAGTAACTCTCTAGAGTCAGAGAGGACTAACTGGAAAAGGACACATGGCAACTGTCTGAAAAATTGATTTGATTCTTGCCACTCCTGTTGGGCAACCAAGTGTTCCCTGGTAAGGTGTTGCAAGTTGAAGAAAATGAATATAAACAACCTGAAATAATAACATGACTCACCAAATTCCAAATGCCTGTAGCCACACTTGATCAAAAGCATGCATATCCAGAAGAACAGCTGAATTTGCTTGTGGGAGACCTAAAATTTCAGGAAAATCTGTGTGTACAAGCCTGAAATTCTCCAAATAGTTGAGGTACATTTGTTTTGGAGACTAAAGTTGTCCAGAAATTATCAGCGTCTAAATATAGGCATATAATTAATATTGAATAAATAGGCAATAGCATACTTTGGGTTAACTATATATGTTCATACTGGTTTATGGTAAGAGTATTTATACTACATTGATTTTTCTGAGTCCTATAAAAAATTTACATGCTACTGAAAATAGATCAGGAAAGTAACACCTGGTAACAATTATGAAAATAGCCATGGAAAGAGGTGCTACAGAAATAAACAATTATTCTTGGTATATTTGTCATTACATTTTTCTTAACTTTGCAATATTTTCATGCTATTTAGAAATGACTGTATGTCTACCATGCTCCTAGGTTCTATAAAATATTATGTGAAGAAATAGGATGCATATGAGTGAATAAAGTTGAGTTCTGTGATCATCAGAAAGCTGTATGTCATGAATTAAGTAGTTGCATACTAATTTAGGAGGGAAATACAACACGAAACAAGGAAAAACAGTCAAGTGCTAAGCCAAGCACAGGAAACAAAGGGATTAGGAAGTAGACTGGAAATTGGGCCTTAGAAGGTAAATACGATTAGGATTGGGGAATAAAAGTTCATGTGCTTCAGGTTAGAAAAGATCACCTAGGTAAGAAATAGCCTGGTCTGTGTGTGTGAGGGTGAATATTTTGTCTAGGTTACCAGGAACTTATTGATGAACAATGGAAGATCAAGTCATTTGGGTGGGACAGGGCTGGATTGTGCAAGACTCTCAGATCCTTGAGAGTTTCAGCTTGATCTTGAAAGAAAATATAAAGTCACTTCAGCATAAAAGAGAAAAAAAAAAGGAAGCATTATTTTAGGAAGTTAATTTCAGGAAGATGGTAGACAAAAACCGAATGGAAATGTCAATGAGAGGTTCAAAATAATACAAACTTAGTTTATGGGTGTCTAATTTAAGGTATTAATACTGACAGTGCATATTATATTTTATGAAAATAATAGGCTTTGATGTCAAATTTTATGTAAGGAATAAAATATAAATACTCATTTAAAATAATCTTCTTAAGCTTGAGATACTGAAGATAGAGTGGATGACTATTAGGAATTGTATAGGTGCTTACTATGGTTTTGGAACAAATATAATGAGTTAGATTTTGGGCCATTGAACTCAAGTGATAATGTTGTGGTAGAGAAAATATTCTCTTTACCACACCTATATGACTGATTTCTTCTTGTATACACAGGACAACTATATTTACAAGTCTCCCTCAAAGTTTATTTGAGATTCTACCTCTAGCTTCCGGCCAATAGAATGTGGTTATAGGGATGTGTGTTATTTCTACACCTGATGCACACGTTTCAAAAGGAAAGTCTTTCAGTCCCCAGGTCACCGTTTGGAAGAAAGTAACCTATAGCATGAGTAGAAATGAAACTTCATTATTGTCACTAATCTCCCAGGTCTATTTCTTGTGAAGCAGAACCTTTCCTGTCTTGGTTAATATAAATGCAGCATCTAAACAGACATACGGAGTGATGGAATGAAGATAAATAAACTCATTGATTGAAATTCAGATTTGAAATTTCACTTTGTGGTGGAAAGAGTTGAAGAAACAGCAGTGGGTAAGCTTTCTGAGGGAAAGAGAGGGCAGAAACAAAGGCGTAAAAGGCAGGGGGATGGGTAGAAATCCAATTAAGTAACAGGAAAAAGAAGTAGAGAAGATAACAAACTAAAACATTTCAGAGAGGAGGTTTAAAGAAGCAATACTGAATCAACAGCATCCAGCTCTTCAGAAATATAGAGGACACTGAGGATTGTGACAGCAAGAAGAAAGAAGTTTGTGTGTGCTAGGGTGGGGAGATCTGAAATCTTTGTATAGAGAGGCTAGAAGGGCCAGACATTGGTTTGATGGGCACAGTATGTCTGCATCGAACCCTTTCAGCCAACTTGACCTACTCAAAAAGGAGGCTCTCTAACCTCAGATTTGGTTGCTTTTTCTTGATTTCATCTCCTTTAGCATTTAAGATCTAGCTTGATAACCTTGACTTTGACTTCAGGTTACTATCAAAGATGTGTTACTTTAATGTGTTTAATCCAATGCTTGAATTTAGTTTTACATGAAAAAATTTATGTTCAATGCTCAGGAATTATTCTGGTTCACAGAAAACACAGATCAAATATTCATTGTAGTAGTCATCATCATTATTATAATTATTATTTTCAATTCTGTCTTAGTTTATCTTTTTACATCTCATAAACCATCAATTGCCTTAGGAGGAATGTCTTTCACACCCTAGAAATAAGCAAGAAATTTGGAGCAATAGAAGCTGGTATTTCAATATCCAGTGCAGTGTATCTCAAAAGCTCGGTGTGAATATGCACTTCTTCGTTGCTTGTTGTAGCCACATAAATAGCATGTGGAAGGCTATTGTTTAAAAATCAGTTGAAAGAATAGGTGCAGGCAGAACTGATTATAGTGAACGAATGAAGTCAAACTGAGTGCCATAAGAGTGCTGTTGCTGAGAGATTAGGTTCAGGTCAGACAGATGTAAGGGGAAATCCCAGCTTTGACTTATTATGATTGTTTCAAACTCATGACTTCTCTCCTATAAAAGGTTCAATCTGATTTTAATTACATTACAGTATATAAAATGTTTGACTTGGTATATGGGAGGGACATTATAAATGTTGTATATCATCTGTTTGAATCATTTTCTCATCTCTGAAACACAATACCTGACGCCTACAACTTGAAGGAGAAGAGGTTTACTTGGGCTTACAGCTTCAGAAGTCTCAGTCCATAGTCACCAGGCTCCAAGGCAAAAATGCCATGAGAAAAAGGCCTTCCTCAGAGGAAAGGTGCTCACATGATGGTGGCCAGGAAGCAGAGAGAAAAGAGAGGCCAGGGAGGGAAATGCACCCTCCAGGTCATGGCGGCCCCAGTGACCTGCCTCTTAAGACCATGCCCCACCTGCTAACAGCACATCCATCTCTGAATTCATCAGTGGATCAATCCACTAATGCACATACAACCTCCACAATAGAATCACTTTCCACACACATGAGACTTTTGCAGGGGGTATTCTAGAGTCAAACCATATCATCATCATTATCATTAAATAATAGAATGGCATCCAATTCTGAAAGGTTTTTGAACTCCAAAACAAATTAACATACTGCTCTAACCACCCAAAAGGTACCTAACTACCCAGTGAAAACTCTGTATTTCTTATAGTGGCTAAGCAGAAAACAGCATATATGCAAAAGAATTGTTAAAAAAAAACCTAAGCCAAGACACTCTTTAAAAATTGTATTATATACACTTAAGGTGTAAAACATGCTTTTTTGATATAGACATCCATAATAAAATGATTGCTAGGGTCAAGCAAATTAACATATCCATCACTTTAGAGTTAACTATTTGGGGTGTGTGAAGGATAAGAACATCTAAAATCTACTATCAGCAAATTTTGGGCGCTCAATACTGTTTGATATTATTATCCAGAATCCATATGTCATACCTTAGATCTCTAGACTCATTCACCCTGGCCCTGGAAATTTGTACCTTTGGCCTACACCTTTCCATTTCCTCTTCTTTCATGTCCTGGTAGCCACCTTCCTACTATCTATTTCCATTCCACACACAAGCAACGTTGTGCAGTAGACATCTTTCTGTGGCTGGCTTACTTTACTGAGCAAAATATTCTGCAGTCCTTTTTGTCACCAATGGCGGGGCCGCCTTTTTTTCTACTTAACCTGAATAACATTCCATTTTTTACACATCTGTGGGCGTGCACACACACTCACACACACACACAACACTGAGGTTTCTATATTGCATCTGTTTTGAATAATGCTACAATGAACATGAAAGTGTTGTAAGTGGCTACTATAATTTTGGGAGGAAGATAGACAAAGACGAGCAAAAATACTGTGAAGGTTGGTAAAGGGGAAAAAATAAGAACCAAGATACATCATGTACAGGTACAAGCACCCAAAGATAAATGTAAACGTATTGTATACCTAAAATGTACCAATAAAAGAATTTAAGGGAAAGAATTTTTATCACAGTAAAAGACACATTGCAATTAATCCTTCTCAAAACAATCACTCTCACTTTTAAACATACTTTTCCTATTGCTCTTGACACTTTCTAAAGCAGTTCCGAAAGTCCTCTTTCATAAATGTCTATGTGAGATGTTATGAAAAATGTAGTGTATACTGCTGTCAAGTACCATCCAATGGAAAGAAGGCTCATACAAACATTGTGGTATGTTTTCATCCACCTTATTCACTGGATTTGATACCCTGCAACTTCTGGCTCTTCCACACAATCAAAATGACCATGAAATGTAAACATTTTGAACCAATTCAGGACATCAAAGCAACCACGACAATGCAACTAAAGACAGTCATGAAAAAGAACTTCCAGAATTGCTTAAGAAAATCTTGAGAACAATGGAATAAGGATATTTGAAGTGAGGAGTATTTTGCAGGGGTAATGGCAATGTGATTTTTACTGTAAAAAAATGTTATTTAAACACACAGTGTACTTTTTCACAATGCCTCATACATATAAAGTTTTGATTTCATTTCTTTTGGACATACACCCAGCAAAACATTGCTAGATGATATGGTAGCTATATTTTTGATGTTATAGCCACTTCCATACTGCTACCCATAGTGACTATACCAATTTATATTCCCACACTGCACAAATATTCCTTTTTCTCCATACCCTCAACAATACTTGCTATATCTTTCCTCTTTACAGCAGGCATAACAGGCCTGAGTTGATATCTCATGGTGGACTGGATTTGCATTTTCCTGATGATTAGTGATATTGAGCATCTTGTTATCTATCTGCTGGCTTTGTTTATGTTCTCTTTAGAAAAAATGCCCTTTCATGTCTTTTGTTCATTTTGTAACCAGATTTAATTTTAGTCCATGATTTCTGTTTTCTTTTGTTTTTGTTATATATGGTTTGCCAATATTTTCTCTCAATCTGTAGGCTGCCTTGCATTTTGTTGATACACTTTTAAATACTCTGTAAGACTGTCTTTTTTAGATCAATCCACACAGTTCCTTTTGATTACAGCTATCTTCCTATTAAATTTTTTTATGGCACACACATTACCTAAAATGACTTTGTTACCTTATAATCACTGCCTTCTTTCATCTATCCAGGTGCAGGTTGGTGATTTCGTTTTTATCTTCCAATCCTATCAATGTGGGAAGACATCTTATGCTAGATGGAGCTAAACAAATCCATCTACTTTAATCCCAGACTTTACCACATCTAAGGTTCCTTTGAGGGCCTTGGCAATTCACATTTCCAGAATTCTGGCCAGCTTTTCAACTTCATCATAGTCCCTGGTCTGAATCCTGTTTCTCTGCCCTGCTTTTAGATAAGGTTCATAATCCACACATCTGAGGAGAGGTTAGGAGCCTACTGTGCAGGTGGATGTTCCAAACACAATAACCTGATTTCAGCTGGATACTTACTGGGAATTGTTTTGACATTTTTTTTTCAAGTTCAAGTGAATCTGAATAACTTTTTACACACTATGTTTCACTGAGCATGGTCATTAAAGTATGTTGGCACAATTGTAATGCCTAACAAAATTGCATTGCCTTTAGATTTAAATTCACAAAATTTTCATTCCCTCCTTTATATATTCATTTCTAAATATCCTTGGCATGACTTAATAAGCTTTGATAGATGTGTAAAGATTAAAATAAAATCATAGCGTTTCAATATTTAGGCAATTGAAATTTCATTTCATCTGACTACTAAGAATAAATTTCCTCTATAAAAAGTATATACAAAGGGCCATAGAATCAAAGCTGTTAACTTATTAAACATCAAACTCAAGTCAAAACTTTCATCGATGTGGCAGGTAAATAATATGGTTATTCTTATACTCAATGGGAAAAAATAAGTTTGACTCTGAATTCATTGAAAAATATTTTTTTCTCTGCAAATTTATTCCTCACTTTATTTTTCTTTGTATTAAATTCTTTTATTGGTACATTGTAGGTATACAACACAATTACATTTCTCATTGGGAATTGTACCTGTATATAATTCATCTTAGATCTTATTTTTCCCCATTCCTAGCCCTCCCTTCATGCCCTCCAATCTTCCCTATTTACAAAGACTTTATTTCCATTTTTTCCATTCCCTTCTTTCCTTTCCCCTGCCCCTCCCACTACCCCTACCCCTTTGGACCTTTTCTTCCTATTTTACATTATCGATTATTCATTCTA
>NW_004624795.1:7914443-7940370 GCF_000247695.1 Heterocephalus glaber | reverse complement strand
TGGTTGAGTATCAGAGTGTTCCATCTCATTTCCTTTTAGGGTTGCTGTAGGTGATCTGGAAGTCTGGTTTTGAGACTTATTTACGTGTTTTCTCATTTCGACTGGGGGGTGCTATTGGCACCTGCACGGATTACCTCCTCTGAGCTGGGAGATGTGGGACAGGGGCCGGGAGCAGAGGTAGGGATGGTGACCCAAAAGCCCTTTCCTGTGGGCTGTTAGCAGGTGGAGGGATGGTGGCTGGGAAACCCCTTCCTCTTGACCAGGAACAGTGGGATGGTGACTCAGAAGCCCCTCCCTCTGGGCCAGGAGCAGTGGGACAGAAGGTGGACCAAAATCCCTTTCCTCTGAGCTGGGAGCAGCGGGAGGGATGGTGACCGGGAAGCCCCTTCCTCTGGACCGGGAGCAGTGGGATGCTGGCTCAGAAGCCCCTACCTCTGGGCCAGGAACAGTGGGACTCAGTACCTTGGTCTGGTGGTCTGGTGTCCTCTGCGTCTTTGTAGTGTGGAATCAGGTGGCTGCCTGTCTGCAGCGGGGTGGTTCGGTGTCTTCCGCGCAACTCAGGACCTCGGTAGGTCATGCACAGACCTGCCGACCTGCAGCGGGCTGATTCGGCGTGTGTTCCATGTGACTGGGGACCTCGGTAGGGTGTCTACTCCTCACTTTAGCAGTAAAGATACTACCAGTTGGGACACTATGCATTCTATTTGGAAAACAGGATGGAAGTTTATACATACAGAGAGGTAATGTTTTGCAGGTTAACACATAAACCAGGGTAAATATTTTGCAAAAAACACTTAGATGCTACAAACTTCTGTAGGTTGCACTTCATAATCACTCTCCTTAAAATAAATCTTGTGCAAATTCTTAAGTGGAATATACAGATAAAACCTTGATAATTATAAGAGAACAATAATAAGGATTTATTGAACATGTATTAAGCACCATAGCTCTTTGTATTTCTTTTCTCATTTAATATTCACAGTAGTCCTAAAGAGTCAAGTAGGAAAAAGTCAAATATAAGTTATGAAGCTACAATGGCCTTAAATGTTGATCAACATCACATAACCAGTAATTGTCAGAGCCACAGTTTAAGCTCAGGTTTATTTACTGTCTCAGTTTACTATTTAAGCTCAGGTCTATTTTCTGACCTCAGGCCATTGACTGCTTCTGCCATTACGCACTTTCTGCATTGTGCAAGAAGTAGCATCAAAAACAACCAGTTTATACAGCATAGGAACAGAAGGAGACACTGAATATAAATCAGAGAACCAGAAAGAAGACCAGAGGCAAAGAATGTGTGGCCAACTTTAATCTCATTCTATAATGGCTGCTCTAGGAGTCTCTCATCATTTTCAAATTTGACAAGCCTGCCTTAAATTTGTCATCAAAGTCTTGAAGAGGTCCTGGCTATAGACAATGCCCTGTAAACCACTTCCAAAAATGCCTGGTCCTTGGATTGTCATTTTGGGATAGATTGTGTAGCAGGTACATGCATCGTGAAAATTTCGGATCAACTGTCACTTTTTCCAGCACAGATCCAACAGTTTACAGAAATGATATGTAGTGGGGAATCTTTAGAAAGAAGTTGTCCTCTTTTGAATTAACCCAAAGGAAACAAATGACAGGAGAACATTAACATAGGAATGCTAGGATGATACAACATTGGTAAAACAGCAAGTTGCTGGCATGCTTTAATTAATTATGATTATTTCAGTAGTAATGAAGCAATTTTATTTGAGGTTGAGTCACATCATATTCTCAATTAAGTTATGTAAATTTAGTTGGGCTTCCTTGGTCTACAATGGCAAAGGAAATATAAACAATGGCTTCAACAGCACATAATTCTACTTGCTGTTCCTTTCACTAATGCCCAGCTCAAAGGGACTTTGACATGGAGAGTTAGATCTGTTCTCTTAAGAGCAGGTGACTTGTGCCTCTGATTAGCATAGACTTCTTGCTTCCCTTGGTGTGATTATAACATTTAAAGGTACAGACTACTAGTACAACTTCACCTTGAAACACAAGACAATTTTTAAAGTATTTTTTCACTACTTTTTAACTGAGAAAAAGAAAAAATAATAGTTTCGAGGTAGAAAGAAAGATGCTAGGAAATCAACTGCCCCCAACATGGAGTTTTTCAACAGGCTTTTCAGGGACAATTTTGGTTATTTTTCATTTTAAAATTTATTTTTTTTATTCTTTTATTGGTACATTTTAGCTATACAATACGTTTACATCTATCATTGGGTGCTTGTACCTGAACATGATGAATCTTGGTCCTTATTTTTTCCCCATTACCTGTGCGCCCTTCACCCCCTCCACCCTTCCCTATTGACATAGATTTCGTTTCCATTTTTTTTCTTTTCTCATAATTTTTCCTTTCCCTTCTTTCCTCATAATTTTTCCTTTCCCTTCTTTCCTTTCCCCTTCCCCTCCCACCACCCCTACACCTGTGGAGCTTTCCCTATTTCAAATTATCAATTATTTGCTTTAATCATTTTAATCCTTATTTATACTTTCAGTTTAGGAAATAGGGAGATAGCTCTTTGGCAGAGAGAAGGGGACTGAGCAATGGAGGGAGGGAGAAAGAGGGGAAGTGAAGGAGATAAAAAAAAAAAAGAATCAAGATGTGTTATGTACACGGACCAATCTCTCACTATGAATGCAATTGTTATGTACTGAAAACAGGGACTAATAAAAAAATAAAACTTGAAAAATACAATAAAAATTACTTTTATTGTATAACCCCACTGGGCAGTGCATTCACAGTTCTATTTTCTTTAACAGCATTAGATGGTGATACATTGACATTGATTCAGTCAGATACATTGATTCAGGCACGTTTACATATCTACTTCACATGCGTGCAGAGGAGTCCAGCCTCACAGAATCACATCTGGGTTCTGTAGATTCCCATGTTGCATGTCAACGTCATCAACTTGGAGGATTTACATCCACGTGCGGGGAAACTAATAAGTGAAACCTGACAAAGCACACTTGTTGCACCATGTTAATGCTATATTTAGCTGGACCCTCCTGAGGACATGGGTCCTGCTGTTCTTATTGTCTGGCTATCAGTCTCCTCCATCTCTTCTCCCTCTTTGTCTTCCTTTACTTAAGTATGTATCAAGTTTTTAATTATAAATTGAACTAGGATATATCTCAACTATACATACAAGAAGGGAGAAAATGTAATACCCTCCCATGTATCCACCACTTGCTACAACACTTTTCCGTGTGGCATATTCACTTCAGAACTATCTTAAGGAAAAAATGCTTAATAGGAAAGGTTGAATCCATGCACCTATATCCAACTCCCACCCTTCTCTCTGCAGAGGAAAATATTTTCTCAAAATTGGTGAGTACTCTTTATGCAAGATTTCAATATTTTCAATATAGGTATGTATCCCCCACAACTGCAATTTGTGAACAAAAAACATTCAGACACGGATTTGACACTGTTCCTTCTTGTATTTTATTCTTTTAGCCACTCTACATCGTTCTAATATTTATCGCTGATACACATTTATTTTGTCAATTCATTTTAACTGCTACATGAAATTTTATTGAATGAAATGGTGGAATTTATGTTTTTATCCTCCTTTTGATTTTCTGAGCTGTTAAATCTTCAGTATTACAAGCAATCCAGTGAACATCTTTGTAAATGCCTCCTGGAGTGTATGGGAAGAGATTGCCACAGTATATGTACTTGTGTCAGAGTTTTGCACAAATTTCCACTTGATCTAATGTGTGCCTTCCCACACAGTTATACCAACTTACCATCTCACCCACAATAAATTATCACTTATCTTTTATCATATTCTCTCCTTCAGTGGAGCTTAGAAGATTTCTAATGTTGGCCTTTTGAGTGGGTGTGAAGCATAAGCCCCTTGTGTGATTTGCATTTCTCTGATTACTAGGACTGTGGAAACCTTTCCCATACTAATTAGAAATTCACTTCAGATTTTCTCTTTGAATAGCATGTTCATTTTTAAATTCTTTTTTCTTATTGATTTGGTAAGGGCTTTCATATAAACTGAGCACAAGTTGTATTAGTAATTTTTCTCATTTTGTAAACAGAAGAATATACTCTAGCCAATGTAAGCAGAAAAGTTATGTGTGAAAAGGAATTGGGCAGCTGATAGAATCTGGGTGATTGGAAAGTCCAATTCAGCTGCCCTGTGGTTCTCCCAAATCACACTGCAGCCAAGACTGAACTCTGTGCAGCCACACCAGACACTGCATGTACCAGTAATAAAGCTAAAGACTGATATATGGCTTGCTGTCCTCCCAAGTCAAGAGCTTTTGTCTTAATCAGTCTTGCCCAGGTGGATCTGATCATTGAAACCGATTCCCCCTTGCTGATCTATGCCCTTCCTGCTTTAGGGAATCATAATTCACCTGATGGGGAATTCCCCCAAGTACTACCAGGAAAGACATGCAAAAATATTGTGCATGATCAATATCCAACTCAGTAACCATTTCCTGCCTATCAGTGATGCAAATATCCACTTAATGTCAGTGGCTCATTTTTAAACTCTGTTTTACGATGTGTTTTGCTGTATAAAACTTTTCATCCTGGTCTGAGGATTTAGCTCAGTGGCTCTGCCACCTGCCTCATAAGTGCAAGGTCCCAAGTTCGATTCCTGGTACCAAAAAAAAAAGGTTTACATTCTGATTCTTTTGGATATATCAGTCTTTTTCTTTATGTTTTATCCGTTGTGTAATTTATTTATGAGATCTTTCTCCATGCTAAAATCATAATAAAATTCTTCTAAATCTTCTTAAAAATGTTTATGGTTTTACTTTCCAGACTTGTATTTTTATTATATTTGGAATCCACTTTCATGTCTCATGGGAGGGAAAGACTGGACTTGTCCATATCCATATTGACCTCATTATTCCAGCATTATTTATCAATCTTGATTCTCTCACAGATTTATGCAGCTATTGGTCCCATACTCCACCTTCATTTATCTACATGGGTCTCTGTTTGAACTTTCTATTGTGTTCCATTATTCTACTCGGCTATTTTTGCTTCAGTACTCCACGATTTTAATTACTAAACTTCTAGAATGCCTTCTAGAATAAGTACTGTCTTCTTATTACTTTTCAAGTTTTAGCTATTCTTTTTTCTTCCATATGAATATTCTTTGTTCCAAAATTAACTTCTTATGTGATTTTGATAGCAATTGTGTGTATTAACTTATTTCATAAATATATTTTTTTTAATTTTCAGAAATCAATTTTGTTACATTTTAATTGGTTTTCGCTTGCACATCAGACTTTGATTCTGATTGATCTGAGCATATTAATCTTGCATCAGGTAAACTCATTGAATCTTTTAGTAATTCTATTTATGATTCATTCTTTTGGATATTTCTATATATGCAAATTTACTTCTGCAATAAAGTCATGTTTTGTTTTCTATTCTTATACTATTTATTTATACTTTTTACTGTGTGAACTATGACAAAACAGATGGCGCAGAATGAGAGCAACAGTCGATAGTTTTCTCTTATTTCTTCAAGGCAATCTGTGACAATTGATACTGTAACAGGATGTGGGGTGAAGGATCCTCAACTATATGCTTTACCAGATTAAATAAATTCCATTCTGTCATTAACAACTGATATTCAAATTTATCCAAAGATGTTTTTGTAGATAAAGCAAAATAAGCTTGGTCCCTAACATTCATATTGCACTTGTGGTTTATATTACCCAAATGGGGAGGAAGTATTTTAAATAATCACATGGAAACCACAGAGTAAATACTGTGAAAGCAAAGCATGTGGTTATACAGGAAATAAAAACAGGGGTGGTGGATCCATATTTGGGGAAAGAAGGTCAAGGTTTCTTCAGGAAAATGGTGCATCAGCTGAGACTGAGGTTACAAGTTAGAGCTTGGCCAGATGTGGTTGGGTGGATGAGAGCGCAGGCATACTTGAGGGACAGCCATATCCCATGCAAAAGCCTACGTTCTGGAAGAGAAGAAGCCAGAGTGTTAGTGAAAGGGCACAAGTACACACAAAATGGAGAAAGAAGAAACAAACACGGAATGTGGAACTTGTAGTTCTCATTAAAGGAGTCAAAGGATACTCTCTTGAAGGAGATGGTATGGTACAAACTCAGCCCCTTGTTTTCAGGTTAGATTGTTTTTGACAAGGTTTGATCTCTGGCAGACTTTTAATAAATGAGTTTAAATAGCCACTAAACAGGCAAATATTGATATTTCTTGCCCATTTTTCTTGCTTGACACAAATACCCAAAAACCAAAATAAAACTCATCTGTAAATGAAATTTATCTAAGATATGTTTTCACCTACTAGAGTAGCACCTAGTCTATGCAAATCTGCCTCATTGGACAGAATATCAAAATCTTCCAAGGTTTATTTCCCCACTGCATGCCAAACTGCCTCACTCTAGTCCCAATTTGGGTGTGTGGTTAAGAACAGCAGTGTTAAAATGGATGGCTATGAACAAAATACCAAATAAGGAATTATTAGACAATGCACTGCTATCTTGTAACAAATCTTGGCCTTATAATCATCCAATTAAATATGCAATACAAGCAGCAGTGATATCTAGTATTTCTAAGTGATACAGGCAACATTAAGAGGATGGCTTTGCTTGTAATGTACCAGGATGTTCCAGAATAAACTTTGCTGAGTCGCAGTTTACAGAGGGAAGAGTAAGAACATTTAATTCAGTTAGGGAAAGAAAGTTTGATGGATTTCAAAACAGAAGTCAAGGGATGTAGGAAGAGGAAATGAAGCTGGAAGGCAGTGATCATGTGGAGACTGAAGCAAGTTTAGTAAAATACTTTTCACAAGCTGAGTGACCCACTTGAGTGCTGCTATTGCCGCATGGGATAGATGAGATACAAAAGGTAGTATCCTCTCATGAACCAGTGTTCCAGCAACAGAATTCAGTACTTGAATAGAAGTGCTTTCCAAAAGCTTGGCAGTGAATAAACATAACGAAGGACTTCTATTGCAAATTATCCTCTCTGCTCTTGGCATATAAAGAAGTGTGGAGTGGGAGAAGAATGATATTTTTTCAACTGTAAATGAAGCATACTAGACCTTGAAGAGACCACCAAAATACCTGTTCAAGTCTCCCCTTTCATAGGTAGGGAAGATCTAAAGAGAAAATTACTTATTCAAGGCCCACAGCAATTGAGTGGTAGAGTCAGAATTAAACCTCAAGTCTTTCCTTCCCAAACTTTCACAATTGCATAGGTTTCTTGACTTAACCACACCATCTTCAACTGTCCTCAAGTGTTTTATCATTCTTTTATTATTTCTCCATCTCCATTTTACAGCCGTTTTCCATTCCTCCCTTTGCAATATGGCATCATCTATGACATATTTATTAATGAGATAAGAAGATTTGAATGTCTCTTAAGTGAATTGTTTTGTAATTAGAGCTCTTTTTACAAAAAAATTATGAAGTAATGAGGTTATTCATTTGGTGAGGAGAAATATCTTTGGGGGAAAACTCACAGTGGGTGGGAAAGCACATTCACACGTGAGAGTTAGGGTTGTTTTTTTCATTAGACAGTATGGGTGTTGGAATATGTCCCAACTCCATGAGAAGCATCTGATAACCATCATCTGTGTAACCCGCAAGATGATTTCTGTCAATCCTTTGCCCTTCATTTACTTGAGTTCACTCTAATGTAAAAGGTACTTTTGAACCCACATCACTGCTTTGTCGACCTTTGCTAGGCTAATACTCAATCTGTTAGTGGTGCCACCATTTCTTTGAAACGCAAAACAGATCAAAAGTGAGGACTTTCCCCTAGCTCTGCCTGCTGATTTCTACAACCATCAGGAGGCATTGAGGAGAACTCTGATACATTGTAGGGACTCATGTGATACAACTTCAAATGCCTGAGAGAGATGATTCCTGAGAACCTTATTATCTGTAACACTTTGTGGTTTGTGACTAATTCTCAATCTGGCAGAGAAAACCAATACTAAGATCCAATCTGGGAAGAAAACTAACATTGTCATCCACCTTCTAGATATTAGATCTAGTTTAGCTGCTTATATTGATTGCCATATTTAATATTTATATACTCCCATTTTACCAACAAAATAACTAGTACTCAGGGGAATAGGTCACTTCCTTTTAGAGAGATTAAATGACTTCAGGATCATGGGATTAGGAAGTAACTGAGCCAGAATTTGGACTTTTTCTTGCTGGCTCTAAAAGCCCTGCTCTGTCCACTATTATGAGTTTGAGCTATGAGTTAAGAGGTTAGAGCTGCTGCACCAGAGGGGAAGGAAGATTGACTAGACCCTCTGTTTCCTCTCCATTTGAAATAAGTCTGAAGTGGCTTAGTAAGCTGCTGAGTAATCTTAGCTCCTTAAACACAATGGACTTCACTCCATCCATATTTCCCACTCAGCTACTCTGTCCATGCTTGCAATGGACATAGAAATATAACAAATGCTTCATCAGATATTCCCTTCTGAAAGGTTAATTAGGGGATATTTATTGAGCACCAACTGCATGTCAGACCCTGAGCTTATGTATATCCTATTTCATTTTATCTGTAACGATGCTGCAATGTATTAATTAATATTTATCATAGGTTAGTGGACAAAACATGGTTTAGCTTAGATTACCTACCTATGGATGGGTGAAGCTGGGATTACAAATCTAGGGCACCTGGTTCTAAGCCTAAACTTCATTTTATTTCCCATACTGCCTCCCTGAGAGTTCTCTGTCTAAACTAAATCACAATTCAGCTGCTGTTCCATCTTGTCTTTTTTAAGGTTTGTATGCTTAACTGGATTTCAAAATAGTTGACTGAGTTTACAAAGAAATACGAACTTCATTTTGACATCTTTACTTTCTTGTTAGTTTTAAATGTTGCTAAATAAGCTGTCAGTTTACTTTGAAACCCTCATATCAGAGGATAATGATGGTTAGTGGAGGGTTCAAACACAATGACAAGGTAGAAAGATTAATTCATGGGTGTTAATTATCCAGTGCTGAGGATCCCTTGGGCTCCATCATGCCATTGAAAAGGATGGTTTGATTTTAATAAACAAAGCTCCTTCCTGTGAACATCATATTACTCACCAGAAAATTATCACCGCATGATGTAGAGATGACACAAACTTTGGCAACTGGGATGACTGTCAAGGTGGACTCCCCAATTCCTGACATTTGGCACTGATGTGGCTAAGATTGAGCCTATGGCTAAGGCAATCTTCTTAACTGATCATAAGCTTTCATTTGTTCCTCTTTCACTCACTGTGCATGGATAGCTTCCTTCTTTATGCAAAAAAAAAAGTCTGCTATCTTCAGATCACTGTGCCAGGCACTGAAGATATGGAGTTTCACAATGTCTCTGCTCTCAAGAAGCACACTCTCTAGATGAAGGGACGATATTTACCTGACCATAATTTTATGAAATACGAACATCTCAGTAAAATTAAAGGCATTAGAGTCTTCCTGATGACACAAAAGATCATGAAGCTTCAAAAATGGAAAATGGAAGGAAGGACTCCAGTGGTGGAACTGGACTGAACTGTGAATAAAGAGAATTACTGAGCCATGCAGAAAAAAATGGGGAGGGTGTATAACACAGAGGAAAGATCATATGCAGGAAACAGCAGAGAAGAACATAATGTGATCTGAGAATAATAATGATAATAATCTCAGCTGACTCATGCATTCATTTTGAGTCTGAAAGAAATAGAAGATAAAGGAGTAGGTTGACACTAAATCATAAGGGTGCTTGAACACCTTGCTAATGGCTGCAAATTTATTATATAAATGTTAAGGAGCTCTCTTCCATTTTGATCAGGTGTCCCTGTGATCACCAATGGGAGGCTGCTGAAGGTCTTCAGGACTGTGGACAGCTGCTTTCTGCTCACACCAATCACACTACATGCTCGTGAGCCAGCACCATATATTAGGGAGAAAAAAAAAAAAAAAAGCATAATGTTCTCTCCATTTCAATTTTCATCTACACTGAAATGGATGGCCTTTTTACACATTATCAATAATGCCTCTGCTGGAGGAGCTTTTAATAGGACAAACATTCATCATTCTAAGGTTACTCTTTCCCCAAAAGCATGAGAGCAGTCTGTTGGTAAAATGGAAAAACCATGTACATGAGGCTGCCTTGCTGCCTTTTCTGCCAGGTGGTACCCACTGATAGGAGAAACTGGCAGCAACTAGGAACAAGAAATACTAATAACTTTGCTGAGTATCCCTCCGTTTGAAAGAGCCAGAACAAGAGCAGTTCATCAGGGTTCTAGCTCAAGGTTTGCTAGCAAATAACTGTGTCATCTTAGGTAAATTACTTCCACTCCACAAGTCTAAACTTCCTCATCTTTAAAGTAGGACTAGACTATGGATTCTCGATTTTCTCTCATAAATGAAAACTCCTGTACTAACCTGATATTAGATTAAATAATATCAAGAGATCAAATAGTTTTAAAGAAGGCATTAGTTGTTCAAAGTTGCTGACAGAATGTCAACATCACATACCTTACATAACCAATCCATCATGCAAACTGGAAGTATTCTTTTGGCATTAACCTACCCACTGTGGTACAATAATGAGCTCCAAATCACTCATTTTAATTTCAAAAGCACTGTAGATGGACTTTCAGACCAAACCAAAGGAACAAATACATTTACTGTCTGACATGCTTTATCAATAAGGCTTTAATTCTAATCCCCGGTAGTCCACTGGGTGGTGACGATGGTGTGGAGAGGTTGCTCTGAGCATGATCATGTCATACTGTCATTATTCTATAAATCCATTGATCAACCCATTTTCATTCCATCAGCACTTAAAGACTTCCTAGTATATTCTAGACCCATGAGAAGTCTTGGCAGCCTTTGGAAGGTAGCAGAAGATAACATTTCCCTTTCCACTGAGGTCATTGGCAAGCTATGGAGAACAGAGCAAGCAGAGCAAACACAAAAGAGAAAGTATAAAGCTAAGGTATTCTACAGGGGTGCCCAAGAATTCAACATTTAAAAACCACCAAGTGGCAGGGTTATGCAGGAGCACAGCCTTAAATGATCTCTCTTTCTGTCTCTGTCTCTCCCTTAAGCACCTTCAGGGCAGTGTATTAGTCACCTATCTTGTCACTGTTTTGTCCTGACAAAATACCTGACACTTGTAACTTCAAAGAGGAGAGGTTTATTTGTCTTGGGTTTCAGAGGTTTTAGACCATGGAACTTTGACTCCAAGACTGAAGGACGCAGCAGAAGAAAGCTGCTCAACACAGGGAAGCCAGGAAGCAGCAGAGGGGAAAGGGACAGGAATCAGATAGAGCTCCCCAGACAACATTCCCATGCTACCCATGAACACCAAGAAGTGTACTTTCTTCATCTTCATGGCATCTCAGTTGACAATCATGATTAATGGTCACAGACAGAAAGGAACAAAATTATCTTCAATTTAATGTCCTACAAAGGGCCTACCAAAGTGCTTTATATGCACCAGACATTCAAAAAATAGATATTAGGTGTGTTAGACAGCTTTCCTTGCTGGAAAAAGATACCTTGAGATATGCAACTTAAAGGCAAAAAAGTTGAATTTGGCTCATGGTTTCAGAGGTCTCATTCCATGGTCAACTGTCTCCAAGACAGAAATAGTGTTGCAATGGGAAGCTGTTCACTACATGCAGCCAAGAAGCAGAGAGCAGGGGGAAGGACCAGAGAGAAAATGGGACTAGGGACAAGATATACTCTTCCAAGTCATGTCCCAGTGACTGTCCTCATTTAATTAGGTAAGACTACTGAGCCACAGATTCATCAATAAATGAATCTATTGATAAAGTTGGTGGTCTCATGATCATCTAATCACCTCTGAATATTGCTGCACTGGGGAACAAGCCCCTAACATATGAGTTTTGGGGGTACACTTCATATTTATACCACAACATTAGCAGATAGGTTAGTGTACAAAGGTAAGGGCTGACTGGAAAATAATTGGCATATGAATGTGTAACCTGAAGAATTTACTTTTGATATGGCAAAACTAGTGAAGGTTCTTAAGGAGGGAAGAGGTTAAATCTATCCATTGGGAAGATTTATCTTACATGTGATGACTGGAAGAGTAGAGATAGGAAAATTCACAAGAGTATTCTCATCACCCAGACTTAGAAATTCTGCCTCTGATACATAGCTCTTGATCTTCAATTATTAAAATTGAGTATGGGGACTGTGGGTGCAGCTCAGTGGTAGAGTGCTTGGCTAACATGTGCAGGGACCTAGGTTCAATACCTAATACCACTAAAAAATGCTTAGTGTGGGCCGAGACTTAGCTTATCTTCTTCTGGCTAGTTCTCCAAGGCTGATCTACTATTCTCCCTTTTGCTTGCTCCATGCCAAACTCTCAATAGCTAGCAGATCTAGTAGAATTCTTAAAACAAAATTTGTTCCTTTGTTATCCACTTCTTGAAAAGCTATTCTCTGCATTGAATTCTTTTCTCCCATATAACCAACTGGTTCCCCCAATTAATGCAGGCACCTATTAAACAATATCTCACAAATGAGCTGCCATGAACTCTTATCTCTCTGGCACTCTCTATCCCTTTAATCTGCTTTATTGTGGTTGTTTTTCATAGTCTTTCTTGCATTCTCAGGCAGGACAAAACTTCCACATAAGAGCTATCAAAGGCTCTGCCACGTACTGGCTACCATTTTCTTGGTGTCTCCCTCTGGTCGATGTCCATTTTCTTCCATCTAAGATGGTTGCTTTCCAGATCTATTGCACAGCTGTAATTTTAGATTTTTTTGTTCCTGATGCTACTCTTAAAAGCCTTATTCTATCTCCTAGATGTGAGTCCCTGTTTTTTAGATTTTTTTTTCTTTAAATTTTCTCTTTCATACAGTGCTTTTTTTTTCCATCAATTTCTCTGGGTAACAGGTATCACAATGGCAGAGACAGGGATAACAGCCTCAGCTCTTCAGTCAAACTCTCCAGACTGGAGTGGTTGCTCTCCATGGCTAGACCCCAGGTGTCATCTTGGGTGATCTGTACCCATCATCCTGGGGAGTCCCCTTGCAACTCTCTTACACTGGATCTTCTTTTTCTTGCTTTATTCTCTTTAGTGGAAATTATTCTCCAGTAGTTCTCATAGAAAGGAGTCTGGGGAAATATGCATTAAGAGATTAGAAAATGCTGTTATTCTACCAATGCATTTGATTGATATTACTAACATTATTGCCTAAGGTAACTTTCAAAAGAGTGTGAAATCATCATCCATTTTAATTTCCCCATTATATCCTAGCTCTCCTTTTAGAAAGCCAAAGCCATTGGAATTTCTTCTTTGATGTATAATATTTCTCCTCCATTTTCCTGTAATTTAGTAGAATTTTCAATTTGTCTTCAGGCTTTTTGGATTCTACAATGATTTTTCTTGGGGTGACTGTAGTTTTGTAAGTCGGTCTGGGCACTTCATGGCACCTTTCATTATGGAATTTCACTGCGTTTCCTCAGTACTGGAGACTTACTACAATTATTTTCCAGGTGTGCCCTGTTCTATCTTCTCAGTTCTAACCTTCCTGAATGTACATATTCTTTTTATATACCTTCTTTTATTCTCTCTGGGAATATTAATAATATATTTTTGATAATTTCCCCTCTCTGCATGATCTCTGATATTCTAATTTTGTTCCCTGCAACCACTTCTCTTTCCTTGTTTTGCTCTCTTCTGTGTTGAAGGCTTTTCTCCATTATCTTGGAGATACCCATCACAACTCCCCTACATCAGTTTCCTCTTTGATTTGACTCAGTTATCAGTAAATTGTGGTTCATTTGCACATAGTTAAGAGCAAGCAACTTCGAATTCTGGTTGGCATCTCTGCGGCTGTGGGTGAAGCTTTCTTAGTTTGAGTATTGCTTTTATTATTTGGTTAAGTTCTATATTAGTGAACCCCTGAAGTCAGAATTGTGGACTATTGTATTGGTGACTTCCAGCGGAAGCTGGCTCTGAGATCTCACCAATGTTCATGCTGACTTAGAAAATGTGGCAGAATTGATATTATGCCATTCTTGGGTCTAATCTTTTGCAGACTTCTTTTTTGAACTTCTCCCCTGGGGAGCAAGACTTAGAAACCAGTCTCTATGGTCAGAGGTCCCCAGGCAGCCATGTGGGAGGCCCACCTGAAGGACAGCTGATGACCTTAGCTAAGAGTCCCAGCTGAGATGCCAGTCAAGACTTCACATGACTCCATCCATCCCAGTCCTCTAGTCAATGCCAACAAGAGCTAAAGAATCTTTCAGCCTACCCACAGAGCTGAGATGCAAACTTTTATTTTAAGCCCTGAAGTTTTGCAATGGTTAGCTAGACAGCACTCCACTTAAAAAGTATCATTAAGTCTTTTTTTTTTTTTTTGCCCCCTTTGGGCTTGTCAAGTTTCCTAGACAGAGTTCTTCCAAAATCCTACCTGGAACTTAAAAACTGTCAGCCTGCATGGTTCGACCCAGCTGGAAATAAAATACTCAAGGGTCTCAGGCTTTAGTATGCATATAGTCATTTTACCACCCCTGTTTTGCAAATGGTGCCCATATTTTTTATTTTTTTAATTTTTTCCCCATATTTTAACTGTAAAAATTTCTGGTAAAAGTAAGTTTCATCAAAGAATAAATCTTCATTCTTTCACAAGGATGAAGGATGAGCAGGCTTTCAGAAGCATGGAATGAGGTAGGGGAAGAGATCTAGATTTCTATGTAATTCTTGAAACTATTTCACCCAATAAAACATATTTTAGCTATTCCCCTCTCCCATTCCTCCTAATTCTGGAAGTTCCTGGCATTGTCTGAGCCTAAGCTTTTTTCAGTGGCTTTGAAATATTCATTGCATCCCTTCCAGTTATACTACTGGCTCAGAATTTGGCTTTCTTTGTTGTCATAAGCCCACTATAACTGGCGCTTCTCTTTTTCAATTACCAGAATATCACCAATGTGTCTTCTCTCCTGTTTTCCCTGAACTTTTTAATTTAAGCCCTAAGAAAAAAAATAGAAAAATCTTTGTAGTAGTTTTAGCAGTGTTTTTGGAAGGTTAGAAATCCAAAGTTCAGAAATGACAAATTACATATATATGTTTTATTTGCCAACATAAAATTGGAATTTTCAATTATCATCATTATTATTTTTTACTCTTTTTAAAATCGTCTTTGTCTGGTATCCTGTACTATCCATTACTAGGAATTTGACATGGATACAAGCCACAGAGTTTGTTCAGCCCCAGTATTATAGGCTCTCCTGTGTGTGTGTTCGTGTGTGTGTGTGTGTGTGAATAGGTCGGTGCAATTTTGCCATATATGCATTTCATGTAACTATTACCACAAAACCATTCCATTACCACAAAGCTCCATACTTCAACACCTTTGTATCCATACCACCATACAAAATACCCAGTAATAACTAATTTGCTCACCATACCTAGAATTTTCTTCAAAGATGTTACACAAACAGAATCATACTAAATATAACTTTTTGTGACATTGATTGTTTTGTACTCACCATGATTCCCCTGAGATTTGATTATTTTTCTGAAGGACTTGAATACTCACTAATCTGTAGGTTCCATGCAGGATGAGCCATGTTTGTCCTGAATCCCAGGCACTATCATATCTCCTTCACCAAGCATACTGCTTGACACCTGGCAGGAACCAAAACGAAATGGTTGCTTAAGTAACAGAGAAAAACAAAACCTGGTTCCTGATCCTCTTTGTTGCTTAGGATAATTTTGGGTCCAGATAGCAGAGAGGGAAACATTTTAAAAAGTTTAAGTAGCTCGAGGATGCTTTAGCTCACGTATCCAGGAGTCTGGAGGAAACATCCTCGTATTCACAAGTACCAAGGCTCTTATTCTTCCCTCCCTCATGGTCCCGGAAAAGTGATCACAGTTTTAGACATTTTATGCAAGTGCTGCTGTGTAATAATTGGGGAGACATTTCTTCCTAAATAAAGAATAAGAAACCCTTTGCAGAAGTTCCCTAGCAGACCTTTCTTTGCATTTTATTGATCAGAATTAAATTTCCTGCTCTTCTCTGAACCAATCACTAGCACAGGGAACAGGATTCTGAGGCCAGTTTAAATGAATATAGATCCTGTGAGGCCAGGACAGCCTGTCATCTCCCTTAGAGAATGGGAAGGATACTTATCTAAGCAAATAGCACCCCTAGTACTAAAGACAAAGAAAAGAATGGCCATCAGTGGAATATCAATTATGAAATGGAAGTAACATTGCAGCATAATAGCAAAGAGAATCTTCACCTCTTACTACCATGATTGTGATTTAAATGTTTAACAGAGCATTTAACTCCTAACAAATGCAGAATGTGGATTTTTCTGAAAAATTAAATCATTTGTTCTATAAACTGCTTATATTTATGGTGTAGCAAAAGGTGGAAACTTCCCATCCTATTGAAGGTATACTTTCCTTCTACTTTTCCTGGCCATTCAGTCCAGGTTCTCATGGATTGCTTCTAATTCTTCTATCAAAATGTTGTTTCTACAGCCATAAGGACTAACAAGATGTTCGTGAAATGAAAGGCGAGCAAATGGATGAAATACTGCTAATGGAAATTCAACAGAGACATACAAAGCAGCTTCAGCAACTTTGGAGGCTTCTGAGACTGCAGTTGGTTTTGCATTTCTGCTTCTTAGGTCTGATTTTCCCCATTAAAAAAAGAACAATCACTGAGAGAGTCAGCTCTGTCCATAATATTCTTCCTCGACCCTTCATTTCAGTCCAGTTGTATTAATTTGGTGCTTAAATTTATTACTCTGGAGCCTAATGTATATTACTCTTGTCAGTATTAAATTTAATTTACTGCAACAGGGAAAAGGGGTTGCTGAAACCAGATTTCAATTCCCAAACTATTAAAATGTGTTTTCCTTAATAAACAAGATCTTTATTGTATACCAGTACAGTGCGTGTGCCTATGGAGATACAGTTCTGCCGAATGTGTGCCTTTGGATAGGCTTTTTAATTTTAAAATGATGTTTAGTCTCTTTATTGTGTATATATGAATGTTCCAGGGAGGTTGAGCTATGGAAGCTTTTTACTGTATAATTTTTTTCAGATGATAAAATAGGAAATCTAACCCCAGCCAGACTACCGAATTTTGCTGTATTCCTGCTGGGATACTCTCACCAGTGGATTATAGCCAAAGACACAATGTTGACATTTTTTTTGTAAGGGCAGACACAAGAGACAGCAGGGATTTCTTTGTTATCAAAATGAAAATAGATTTTTTTGAAATTTAAAAAATTTTAAAGAACATTTGTTGTTATAGTGATGCATGCTTGCAGAGAATTCAATTGGTGTGAGATGTTATGCATTGCGATTACTTTATCATATATCCTTCAAAAGACCCTCACTTTTCCTCCTCTCATTATAGATATGAGTGCATGTGTGTGTGTGTATTTATATTTGTTGTATACCTATTCCCTAACCTCCATTTCTATACACAGCATATAATAAGCATTCAACAAATGTTTGGTGAATTATATAAGCAGCTAATTTATATATGTTATTCTTTCTTATTTGTTACTATATTGAACAGAGATGCATGATGCGCTATGTAAAACAAACTAAAAGCCTCTTTCAATTGGTGGAAAATGAGATGCACTAGTTCGTTTAAGAGGATGCTGATGTGTAGAATAGATTTTAGGGTTGAATTATTGGCGGCTCCAAAATGTTTTGAAGGTCCTAGGCTTCTCCTGCCTCTCACACCCCCATGTCAATAATTAGACCCCTTGTTTCTTTATTCATAACTGACATTTTTGGTTCACTCCAGAACAAGGAAGAATTTTCGCAGAAGTCCTCATCATGGCTCAGTTTCTAGTAAGAGGGCAGCCTGTGTACTAGGTATAATACTAACACAATCCACAGTCCACTACAGTAATATGTTCAGGTCCTGCATATTTTGATATTTTCTTTGGATTTACTCATTGACCTGAAAGACTATTAAAGAGATACATTTTTTTCATTGGGGTTGGGGATGCTGCTCAGTGGTAGAGCACTTACCTAGCATACATGAAGCCCTGGGTTCTATCCCCCATGCTGCAAATAAAATATTTTCATGTTCTTGCTTTTTTGTTGTTTTAATATATCTTTGTTTTAAATGTTTGTTTTGTGTTTCACAGTCCTTTTGTGCTATATCTTGCCTTTTCCTTTTTTGCGTAACTCAAAGTCCTTGAATTAAAATTGTAGGTTTTTCAGAGCCAACCTTTTAATATCATACACCTGAAAAATAACATATCTAAATTCTATTAACTAATTTAGCAGTTTCCATTCCTATTGATACTATGCCCTAAAAAAAATAAGGACATAATTACACCCAATGTCCCCTATTTGTTACGTATTTCTTTGCCTGATTTTGATCAATTATAATAATATTTGATGTTAAATTTTATTATAACCTGCACTATATTCTATAAATTATTTTACAGGATTTATTTTTCTATAATGAATAATGAGCATGCTTGTCCAGCAATACCTTCAAGAGTACAATCCAAATTTTGGAATGAGACAGGAGGTTTTGCTCCTCTTAGCCTGCTCATAGAAAGTGTACTTTATGGTCAAAAGAGCGCTCTCTCTCTCTCTCTCTCTCTCTCTCTCTCTCTCTCTCTCTCTCTCTCTCAAAAGTCATATCCTCCCCCCTCCAAATACTACCTCTGACACACTGTGACTTAAACTGGGAATGAAATATGTTTTCCTTCTCTTTTTCTGAGGAATTCTGAAGGATTAAAAGAATGGATGTAGGGTCCTGAAAGAGCAATTATACTCTGATTTTTCCCTAAACTGGCATCGCTACCAGAGGAAGTTTTAGCTATGAAACCCACTTGTTCAGCTAATGCCTCACTTTGTTGAGCAAAACCAAAGCTTGAGGGCTGTCAAGAACAGTAAGCTTCAGTTCCTGTCAAAAGCCCATGGCTATTGAAATCAGCTGGAAAAGAGAGAAAGGAAACTGTTAGGTTTGGTACAGAAATCAAAACTCAAAAATGAATTTAAATATCTACTATTTTGTATTTATCAAATTCCTATTACTGGAAACTTTAGGAATTAATGTGCTAGCTTTCAGTGTCTGTGTTAATGACCCCTGCCATATAGCTATGAATCTGTTTATATATTTTTCTATCATGTAAATTCTTCACTGAATCCCTTATACGTTGTATATTCTTTTAGGTGCAAATTCAGTAATATTTTGACCTTTTTCTTTTTGCACTTTTCCCACACATAAATATTCCCTTTCCTTGGTAGGTATTTATCAGTCAGATTGTATCTTGGTGGCAGGGACAGATGACTCTGCTGTCATGTTCTACATGGCCCGAAAGAGTGGCAGTGAGTATAACATGTTCCAGGAAAAGTACTAAGACAAATATGAAGGGGGCCATATCAACTAGCACCATGAGCCTTCTCTGTTAATGGACATCACTGTACTCCCTGAAAAGGATTTTGGCTGATTTCAGTGCTACACGAAGATTCTCATCTTCCCAAATCTTTACCCAGAACAAAAAAGATATTAAATTATCCAAATAGAGTAAAAGCAAATTTCTTTCAATTTAACTTATAGTCATTTGCTATCACACTTGCAAAAATGTAATTTGTTGCAATGTGGTTGATATATTAGGGAATAATTTAAGCATAATGCAAATGTCATATTTGCTTCTGCATGATTTTATCGGCGAGAAACAGCAGGTGAAGTGAGAAGCCACTCCCTTTTGAACTGAATAGAGTAGAAATACATGAAATTTATAGATACAGACTTCAAGTATCTGCAGCTGCTTTACTTCATAGTGTGTTATGTTCACACCCATTACATCTGGCCTTCAAACTTTCTGTGTGATTTCAGACAGCCCTCCTTCCAGCACTTCACAATCACTCATGAGTTACAGCACTTGAAATGTCCAACTCTATAGCAAACCTCAAGTATTTTTGTGGAAAGTGCTGTCATTATTATAGTAGTTATCTATTTCTTACCCACCTAAAAGATGTAAAACTGTGCTACCATTTTTATTAGCTTCCTGTTTCTTTGTGTAATGTGTCACTCATGAAGTTTGGGAGTGTTGCACTTCAACTCCTTTTTCCCCTTTAGTCTTGCATTTTTCGCTATGTGAGTTTGGATGGCACAGTCATTTGAGAAATGCTTAAGTCTTCTTAGATGAGAACTAACTGTGCATGATCTCACCCTGGCTGTCGTTGGCAAGATTGATTAAGGTGATGTCCGTCAGCTTTCTCCACTGTCTTCTACTCAGAAGAAGAGGATGAAAGTGAAGAAAACATAAGTTCCATTCCCTAGAGGAAAAAATATAAAGGATTTTAGGCATATATTACAAATCATCACAGTAATTAATAAATATTTTGGAAGAGATACTTTGAGGCTATGCAAATATCTGTTTCTCCTTAAAGCTTTGCACACTAATTCTTACAGGCATCAGTGAATCTAGCCTGCAGCAACTATTACTGCTACGTTCTAATGTTGATTTCCATTTTCTCTCATTTTTTGAATATTTATTAATTGGAATGTTTCATAAAGAAAATCTGTCCCCCTTCCCCAGTTGCTCATTCATTTAATCACTTATTTATATCAGTATGAATTTATGGCCATTTATGATACAATGTGAAGGGCACATTATTTCTGTGATTTTCTTTCTCCGTGTCCAAAATCGAGAGAAAACATCCGAGAAGCCCAAACTGAGGAACAACCTATCCAAAAATGCCAAGATCATGGCAGACAAGATGAAACCAAGAGGCATCACAGATTGGAGAAGATTAAAGAGACATGACCACCTCATGCAAGGTAGTATCTTCACTTGAATCTGGGGACAGAAAAGAACATAAGCAGGACAACTAACAAATATGGTTTCTACTTTACCTAATAGCATTGTGCCAGTGTTATTCTCTTAGATGTGATAAATGCATCGTATTTATGGAAGATGGTAACATGGAGGGAAGCTGAGTGAGCAGCACATGAGAGTTCTCTGCATTATCTCTTCCATCTTTTTGGAAATGTGAAATGATTTCAAAGCAAAAATTCTGAAGGAAATAAAGGGGTATGAAATGAACATGCGAATCTTCCTTCACTGTTTTTGTTTTTGTGAGATGCAAATAAGTTAACATATAAAGTACTTAGAAATATTTCTGGTGCATAAGTGCTACATAGTCATTTATTATTATTATTATTATTATTATTATTACTATAACTATTATTACAATGAATACCAAATATGTATAAGAGGCTTTACGTACATAATTTTCTTTGACCTTTGAAGCAAACCTTGAGGTTTTTTTTTTAATTTTATTAATTCTAGAACTAGAAGCTTGGAGAACTGGAGCCTTTAATGTTCTGAAGATTGACGATTCATAAGAAGAGGACCTGGATTTTCAAGCTGATCTTCTTTAAATCTGAACAATGCCTTTTTTACCCCTAGAAAAGTCCTCCTTCCTGGAGAATATGTGGAGTAGTTATTTATTATGAATCAATTTGCACAACTTTTTTTACATTGCTTTAAATGATTTTGGGAATTAGATGAGGAAAATTATTCAGCAGTGAGTAAACTTCATGCAATATTATGTTTTATATTTAGGGGATAATAGTGGATTGGGTGAAATCTGATTTTATTCCCATGGCATTCCTACATTTTGTGACCCTGCCCTCCGTTATCTTTGTATTCAATGATAAAATAAACACAGAAGCATTTTCAATGCCATCCTCCATCAAACAAGTACTTGAGAGTAATTTCTTTACAAAAGAACAGCTGAGTGACCTAGAGTAATGTCACAGCTCTAAAGTCAGTGAATGCATTGATCATCACTATGCTTTTCTGCCATGACGTTGTGAAGTATTCAGGACGAGCCAGGGGGTTTCTATTGCAGCAATTCCTGCATTCTTGTGTCCATGCTTAACGTTTCTGAAATCATACCTTACGGTCAATGGGCGTATTTTCAATACTTCCTTTTCTCCCTAAAATTACCTGATATGTTGAAAATAATGGCAAGAATGATTATCAATGACACCACCAGATTTGAGAAAACAACTTTATGCCATCATCATTTTCCTAAGCCTCATCAGCATCCCTTTGTTTCTAATAAAATTATATATACGTGATAAATTCACCATCCTATCTGCCTCTCATTTTGAACTTCTCTCATTGGAACTCTCTGTGGTAATTTTCTTTATTTCCTCCATCCAGCCAACAGTCAGATTAGAAAAGCCAACTTTATCTGCAACTAAAATAGTTAGCAGACCTTGATATTACAATTTCAGAGACATGAAAATGACCTTCCCTCCCAAGACCTAACTCCCCTACCTAGGGGCTGCTGCTTAGCACTCCTTATTAAGAGATCTGAATGAATGTGGTTGTATTATTGGCTTTCTCCTCAGACACAATACCCAATGCCCACATTTAAAGGTGGAAAGGTTTAATTGCTTGCACTTTCAGTCCGTGATCCACTGGCTCTAAGGCAGAGGCATCATGGTGAAAGGTGTGGCAGACCAAAGCAGCTTAGTTGGTGGCAATAGGGAAGCAGAGCAGGAGAACAGAGTCAGAGAGCAGAAAGGGCAAGGACCAGATGCACAGCCCAAGGCCATGCCTCCATGACCCACCCAGACTCACCTAACAGTTTGCTCTACCAATCCTTGGATGGACCCCAAAGCTAATCAAGTTGAAACTCCACCCTAGCCCCCCACAGCAGTGAAGGTCAAGAACACAGGTCTTAGAGTAAAGGACAGTGCTTTAATCCCCTCTGCTTTTCTGAGCAGCCTTTTGACATTGAGCAAATTACTTAGCTCCATGGAATCTCACTATCCTTATCTATAAAATGAAGGTCTTCATAGTAGCATATCTCCTAGTCCTTAGGACTTTATTCAAAAGTAAGTATAAAATGCCTAGTGAGTGCCTGGTGCACTGTGAGTGCCTTATAGCTGAATGCCATTGAAATGAGCATGCATATACATACACAAACATTCTTAAAAACACATTTTAAAAAACTTGAAGGTTAGCTTTGGAAACAAGTTTTGTAATGAGGCTCAAAATTATTTAAATTCTACAATGAAGTGGAACAAACCAAAAAATTCATAGTATAAATGCTGATCCTTGGTGATTTGAAATGTAAGTGAATTGACTTATGTCCGTCATGTTGAATTATATGGATTATGTGGAAAATATTGAAGAACAGTTTAAATAAATACAAATGTCCAGAAAACAATTTCTAGAGGATTTAGAAAATGATTTTCATTGAACTAAAATTCTTTCTCTTGGATTATAATCCAAACACAAAGATGATTACTGACTAGGAGGAAACTGTATTGCCTAAAATAATAATGATATTAATTGTTGTTATTATATTTAATAGTAATAGTGACATGACTACATTTATGAGGAACTTACTATGTGCCAGGCACTATTCTAAATGATTTTTATATAATAATTCATTTAATCATTTACTCTGACAGATATTACTGCCCTCATTTTAAAAATAAGGAAAAGGAGAAATGAAGAAGCTGGAAAGTACAGTAGAGAGAACATCTAGCAATATATTTCTGGATCCACACTGAAGCTATTCACATCCAAGGAGAAAGTTTTTGCTAGGGCTTAGGTATGTGTGAGAAATGTCTCTTAATAATTCTGTTCATGATATGACATAGTACAGTTCAATGGCATTGAAACAGTAGAACTAGATGATCAGTTCTCAGAAATATTTTTCTTAGAATGAAAAATTGTGAAAGGGAAGCAAACTGCAAAATTTTCATTCTTGGGACCAGAAGAGAAAGACACCAAGGATAGTTTAACATCAGTAAGGAGAGAATTAAATCATATGAGGAGATTGTTAATGAGTGGAGATCTACTGACACTTCAGTCACAATAGTCATAAATGAATGTGAGTATATTGTCTCACTTTTCCTAGCTGCTGATAGAAAGACACACACAAAAATATGGATGAAAGGTGCCAGGTCAAACTTCCTAGTCAATCTTACCAGTTGCAGAATTTCTAGGAATTCTAGAAATAATCAGCTGCTTTTCTTACCCACTTAAATCTTCTAAAAAGGGCCAATTCACCAGAGGGGTTGTAATTGGGAACCAACTACACACCGAAGCATATTAATCCATAAAAAGGATCTGCAGAACAGATACAAACAAGTGTGAATGTGACTACCACTTATCTGCTATCAGTCTTGAGCTTTTTATTTCTTCTGCTTTTCAGTTCATCTTTTGTGAATTAGGATAATAATACTTATCTTTCAATTTTATTGTTATGGTTAAATAAAGGTATGCTTGTAAAGCACTGAATACCTGACACATAGTAGGAAATGAATAAATGTTGTTGTTATTGTTGTTGTAATTGTATTGATTACCATTGCAAAGGAATAGCACCTACTTGCCTGAAGTTTAAGCACTGGTCAACTAGCTGGTCACTGTTCTATTTCATAAAATTGTGTCCCGGTGCTGCTAAATTTTATCCCCGACATCTCTAAAGAGACCACATCTTAACTGTTTTATTTATGCTGACCAAACAAGAGCCATAAACATCCAGTGAAACTGTGGCAGAATTTGTTATGAACATCCATGGAGGTTTCTGATAGTATTTGAAACTCCTAGTGTGATGGTGGTACAAATATAGAAGGGGAACAAAACTATAATGGATCCTCTGGGGTTGAATTGGAAATGGTTGTATTGTGTTTACCCATGATTTGAAAGGTGTAGCAATAAGTACAGAAACATGAATGTGCATTTGTTTCTTTATGTATTCCTTAATTCTATCCACTAATAAGTGGTGAGAACAAAGGCAAGCCAATAACAATGAATATAACCAGAAGAAAGACTGAATTTTTTTCTCTAAATGAAAATAGAATACCTTGATGAAGTAGATGATTTCAAGACTGAAGCAGAAGACATGATAAAACCAAAATACCGGTTTGCACCAGAAATCACAGAAGTGTTAAAAAAAAAAAATGGGAAGCTGTGCTCCTGTACTCCTACCTAAGGGTTGAGGCAGGAAGATCACTTGAGTCCAGGAGTTAGAGGCCAGACTTGGCAACAGTGAGACCCCATGAAAACAGAAGCAAGTCATGATAACATGAAAATGAGGTCGAAGGGACTCCTACTGGTTTAGTAGAAGATGATCTAAGTTTGAATGACAGTAATAGATTGTGACCAATGTAATAAAATATGAGATTACAATCTATAATTACATGAATAAATTCAAAGTTTGATAAAGAACAAGATATTTACATAATTTCAAAATATGTCTTTTATAAGTTGCTTATCAATTACAAATTGGAAAAGAGTAAACTTCCATTGGTGTGGCCTTCCACTTTACCCAAATGATCAAATTGAATATTAATAGTAATGATATGAATCAGAACTGTGCACCACTTGAAAAGAAGCAATGAGCATCTTGTGAAACAAGCATATCTGTAATGCTTCCAAAAATGCATGAGTCAAATCTACTCAGGTAATATTGAACAAAGTCAAATTAAAGATACTCTACAAAATAGCTGAACTGTAACTTTCAAATGTGTACAGGTTATAACAATCAAGAAAGAACGGTAGAGAGAAGCTGAGCCAGTCCCAGCACCTGGAAGGAAGCTCCCCTGCCACCATCCCAAGCTCCTATGGCAGAGAAGCTGAGCCAGTCCCAGCACCCAGAAGGAAACTCCCCCACTGCTATCCCAAGCTCCAAGGGCAGAGAAGCTCAGCCAGTCCCAGCACCTGGAAGGAAGCTCCTCCACTGCCATCCCAAGCTCCTAGGGCAGAGAAGGTGAGTCGCATGGGCACCAGAAGCACCCCCCCCCATGGAAAGGAGAAGACACATAAACAAGTCTCAAAAACAGACTTCTGAATCACCTACAGCAACTCCAAAGGGAAACAAGATGGAACAATCTGATACTCAACCACCTGGACTCTCTGAACTGGCAACAA
>NW_004624795.1:7898582-7911792 GCF_000247695.1 Heterocephalus glaber | reverse complement strand
ATGTCTCCTAGATCTTGATATTGTAATTTAAAAATGTATAATTGATATTGTGTAACAGGAAGAAAAGGTCTAAAGGAGCAGGGGAAGTGGGAGGGGTAGAGGAAAGGAAAGAAAGGAAAAGAAAAAATATGAAAAAGGAAAAAAATGGAATCAAAGTCTTTGCAAATAGGGAAGGGTGCAGAGGGTGAAGGGAGGGCAAGGGAAGGGGAAAAAAATAAGAACCAAGATACATCATGTAATGGTCCAAGATCCCAATGATGAATGTAACTGTATTTTATACCAAAAATGTACCAATAAACTTAATGGGAAAAAAAATGAACTTTCTAGTCCAACAAAAAAAAAAATAAAGAATGGTAAATGGTTTGAAACCAAAAAGACATGACTATTAAAGGCAATGACTGATTCTGAACAGGATCTTTTGGTCATTATGCAGATATCTGTCAAAGGTGAATGAAGTTGCAGCACTGGAAATGTAACAATTTTAATTTCCTTATTCTGGCAGTTGGGTTCAGTTTATGGAAGAGAATGATCAGATTTGTACAAAATTCATCCCAAAGTATTCAAGGGTAATAGAACAGCAGATTGGCAGTCAATTCAATTTTCATTCAGAGAAAATAAAGTTATTTGCACTATATGCCTAGATTTTCTGTATAATTAGAATTATATCTCAAAAATTTTATAAACATGAAATTACACATATTTAAAAAATCAGTTTTACTTTTTAAATAAAATAAAAGTGCTATTTGTGTTGTTTTATTTAATGTGTCAACTTCAGTAGGTCACACTGCCCACATATTTCATCAAATATTTTTGTAGATGTTTCTGTAAAAGTATGTTTTAGAAGAAATTAATACTGAAATCTATAAACTTTGACTAAAGTAAATAAACATACATGTGTGAGTGGGCTTTGTCTAATCAGACTCAATTATTCTCTTTTCATATATATGTACAGTAAAATATTCTTCTATATCCTCTTAATTTCGTTTCTCTGGAAAACCAAAGCCAATACCCCTGACTAATACTCTACAGTTTTCTAAGTTAACATTATTGTGTGAGAATTCATGCTCCATACTGAATAAACTTTAAACTGTTCAGGAGAAGATAGAAAACTGAAATTTTAACATTAACTGTCTCATATATTAAATATTGACCCAAGTTTTTCTAAACTATTATGAGATTCAAGCTAAGCCCACCTCTGTGGCAGGTATAGCCCTTAAGAAGCCAGTTGGTGAGCTCTGCTCAGTGGCTATTATGCAAAAACAACTTTGCTAGCCTTGGGTGCTACCATCACTGGATGGCTAAAAGTAAAACCAGCCGTGGTCCAGACACACAATTGCTTTAGCCTGAGCAGCTCTGCGTGTGTGTTTTCTGTATTAGTCTTTTACAAGACATCTCCTTTAACTGAAGGGTTTCAATATTGACTTTTTGAGAGATTGGAAAATTACTGCACTAGAGAACCAGCAGCAAACCCTTTTAAGATGGCAAAGCATCATTGCAGAGATGTTCTGAACTATTCTCTTGCTCAGCATCCATCTCACTAGTACAGCTTTTCATTCTGTCACCATGAAATGCAGTGGTCCCGCAGCAAGGCCATCTCCCACCACATTAAAAGAGTCTCATCAATGCATTCAGAACATTTTTCTCCTGGGAAGTCTGAAGTCCTGTTGTTTTTATGTGCTGAGGGCAAATGAAAAACAAAAATCAGTGAATATTCATTGAGAATCTCAGTTATGCAGTAGGGTCTCACATACGTTTTTTCTCTCTGTCATTTTCTTTTGATTGCTTCTCCACAATACTTGTCTTGTTTTTAACCAGTCACCAGTTGGATACTTTTCATATTCTTGATTTGGGTGGAAAAGTGACAAACAGTATTCTAGACAATTAAGGCCCAAGAAGTTTACTTGGTTTAAAGGAGGTTTGAGGACATGAGCTAAGAAAAATAAATATGATAGTATGGCAGTCTCAGAGTCCCAAGGAGGCCAGGGCTGGGACATCATACCAAGGAGATGTTCTAAAGATCAAGGCAACATCACAAATTTAGGAATTCAACTTCTAGGATCAATATGTCATAATAATTTGTCCATATGTGTCACAATAGTAGAAAACATGCTAAAAACATAAAATACAGAATTTAGTCATCAGAAACAAGTTAAAATGAGTACTAGAACTCCAACCACGTATTGGGGGGATTATAGTTGGAATTTCAGTTCTAGAATGAAACCAGAAATCTACACTAGAAAAGAAGATAGTCTCTGGATATAGAGAGGTAAAGGTTCAGTCTGAAGGACTAAACACCACCCAGGAAGTAGGGGATGCAACATTGTTGCAGTCGCGTGGTAGTTAATGACGCTAGTGAGATCCGGGACAGGTTCTGGAAAAACAGGATATGGAAAGGCATGTAGTCATGGCTTGGTCACTGGACAGATCAAGGAGTGATCAATGTGATTTTATCCAACCCCTTCCCAAGCAGCACAGGCTGAGCCACCAATGTAAGGTTGATTCTGTGATTCAGTAGCCAACTCTGACCATGAAGAAAAGTGATAGGAAAGAAAACAGGAGTTGAATAAGCAACCTCTGATGATTATTCTTGCATCTAAGTTGAGCCACTTATTATTTTCCAGTGAGTCTCATTGCCTCGGAAATATGAGAAGCCCTCAGGACAAGGATATACCTCTGTGTTTTGCATCACTAGTGCCTGTCACCATGACCCATATGCAGAATGTCCCAATCTTTGCTCTGTCCCAACCACTGGAACTCATCGGTTATTTTTTATTTAATTATATTGGGTGGATTTCAATCAGTGTACAGTTCAACTTTCCAGCCTGTCCTCAGCTCACTTCTCCCTTTACATCCTGCCCTTGGGCCCTGCAAACCACTTCTAGTTCCACTTAGGCAATGGACCAACAGCAAATATTAAAATCTACTCTGAAAGCTCACTTATGCAAGAAATGTCTTTCTTCTTTATTCCCTTTAAATCAAGTGAAATCTAACTTTACACTCATGTTTCCAGTTTGAGGACAAATTCAAATTCAGTCATTATGTGACTCTCTCCACCTCTCTCCTATCTTCATCCCTTCTTCTTAAAATGTTATTTTGAATAGAGCACTCAGGGAGGTGTCCCTGCTGTCCTCCACACTGATTGCTGCTGGCATGCCCCTTGTCCAGATCCAGGCTTGAGGACCTTTAGCTCCCCTACAGTGGCCTTTCCACTCACACATCCTAGGTTGGCTTCTGCACCTCTAGACCCCCCTGTTGGCATTGCTCCTATCCAAAGGAGATTGTTCTCAGATAACATCTTGTCACACTCAAAACACCAAAATCTTCTGATTAATTGATTGATCGGTTGATTGAATGATCCTCTTAGAAATGTAAAGGATGCATTGTGGGATTGAGGAAACAAAATAGTAAACACAAATTAATTCTGTGATAAATTACTGTCAACTTATTTTATTCCCAGTGTTCTTTCTACCAGGGCAACACTCTATTCTCTTTCTGCTAATGCTTCTTCCTCCTTTCAAAACTAACTCAATACACCTCTTCAGAAAATCCTTCCTAGTTTTTTTTTTTCCCCCTTTTTTCTCACCTGCCAGAATTTATAGCTCCCTCTTCTGGCCACCGAGCTTTTTGTGCTACTGTTTACTGTAGGACTTATCCACCAGGTCGGTGCTTTTACTAATCATGTCTGTGCTGTCCTACATATTGTTAGTGCCACAAAGATAAGGATTATGGTCTATTTTTGTAGGAATATAGGAATTATGGGCTACTTTTGTATCCTCAGTTTTTAGTATAGTCCCTGGAAAATGATGAATGTTCAACAAACACTGGTGAAATGTATTTTGATGATGCATGCTTGGGGGGGTAATAGAGAAAGCATAATCTAAAGACATAGATATAATTTGCTATTCCTTTCAATATAAGTTACATCAGATTCACTGCCTAAGAGATAACCATGAAACTCCTGCAAGGACCAGCCCCGAGCCAGAATAATATAGCTTCCTCTAAAATGGCAGAGTGATATTAAGAGAGAAAATAATTTTCCATTCTCATGAAAAATATTTTTAATTAATGGTTTTTATTAGTAGATCATCTTTAGTTGGATTCCTCAAAAGAAGATCCTGAAATTTGTATGGAAGTGATTTATTAAGTTTCCAGTGAAACCAATAAGTGAATAAGGAAAACCCAAAAGGAATAAGAAAGATAGCAAACAGGGGTATAATTTCAAGCAAAATTTCCAAAGCTTAAACTCAGCCTGACCCCACAGAGATCTCCTGGAGGATATGTTCTGTGTCTGCTTCACTGTAATCTGAGGGAAAGGCGACAGTAGTTTGGTCTCATAACTCATCTGTATCTATTAGCTAAAGACCACCTTTGGAAATGAGTGAGTAGGTAGGGGAGATAAATATGTAGGCACTTCACTTTTATTACTTGAGGGGCAAAGTAACTCCAGGGCCTGGGGTGACCTTCCAGGAAGAGCCATGAGCACAGATCATTCAAAGAAAAAGTCCACAGAAGCCAGGACTAAAACACAAAGAAGACATTGACTTGGGAGAAGCATCGGAAGTGACCATTGAGAGAGTGGATTGCCTCTGAACTTCAGAGCCAAACTCCCTCACAGGGACTGGAGAACATAGACTCAGGCAACCTTCCCAAGTGTTTTCTACACACAGCAGATTGTGTGAGTGTCACACAAATATAATTATCAAGTGTCATGAAACATTCAGGATTTTGTGCAAAACTGGAATACATGGCATGTTGCTAAAGACAGTTATATTGGAGATGGAGGGGCAGTTTCAAATCCAGAAAACATGAGAATCCTATAAATGGGAATAATACCACCTAGCATACAAAATTATTATAAAGATTAAATGCAGGTGATAATAACTTATAAAAAATACTCATTTAAACCTAAGTACTCAGTGTGGGATGACTTACTGAGGGCTTTATTTTGCTTCCTCTTTACTCACACATGGTCCCCAGAACTTGTGGCAGTGACTTCCAATCTCTTGTTAAATAAATGCGCAAATGAAAGCCCTTATTATCAGTACAGATGTTCACTGATTCCCCCAAATACTTAATAAGTGCAAGTCACAGTCAGGTACTAAGGGAAATTCAAAATTAAGTAAAACTTCCCACATCCTTGAGGAACAGAGACTAATAAGATGAAATAGTAGTAGCTATAATATCTATTACAGCTACACAATAAAATAAAATATTTACTACCTTAAGGAAGTCTTATAGAAACAAGAGAAAACCAAGATACAGAATGGAGATCAGAGATGACAATGGAATTAAGGACATTTTCATTACGCATGAGAAAGAAGTTGCCTGGCCTCCAATCTTCAACAATATTTGAGTTGTGGCTCTGTGACAACAGAGCAAAAGTAGACACAATGTATTCATTACGAATACAGAATACAGGGGCAATGACAAATAGGTGATTAACAAATAAATCAATAAATAAATATATACTAATCATGTGTTGATATGTGCTATGGAGAAAAATAAAACAGGGAAAGAGAAATGGGAGAGAAGACAGCCTTTCTGATATATTCACAAGTCAAGGAAAGAGCAAGTCTTGCTAGTAGCTAGGAAAAGAACATTGCAATGAGAGGAAGCCAAAATGTAAGGACCCTGACAGGAGGGTATGTTGGTGGGTTGCCAATCAACAAAGAGTTCACAGTGGCCAGAATGGAGTCTGTGGTGGGCAGGTAGGTAGGTAGGAAGGTAGGTATATAAGGTAAGGGGCATGTCTGAGACAGTGTAAGCTTGAAACATTGGAGAAAGGGCATTTTAATTCAAAAAGTCACAAAGCATCTCAGCTCATACAAAGGATACAGTAATACCAGTAGCAGTAGGCTAATATATTCTTCTTCTATACTGATAGCAGCAAGCATGATCAGTCCATTTCAGGTTGTGTTAAGTCATGTGTACAAGTCAGAGGTTGCTTGGGAGTGTCTGGCTTCCCTTCACTAATTGCTGTGGCACTCACAAGCTGCTCTTTCCTCAATCTCTTCTTCATCTGTATCTTCCAGAAGATTAGCCTCGCTGGCCTCATGAGTCAAGTGAATGGGGTTCTTGGGTAAACAAACATCTCCAGCAGGGGAGCCTTTCATGGCAGTGCTGCTTTGCCTTTGCCATCTTAACACATCTGCATTTTCAGAGAAAGGGAGATAGCAGGAAGCATACTGGCCCATGTAATTTTGGGAGACTATTATTTATCATTTCTTAGCTTGCCTCTGCTGACAGGTGTGACAGGTAAATGGTGGTTTTGACAGGGTCCCTGTGATGCTGAGGAATGACTTAAAAGCAATGAGGGGCCCATGAGCTTGGCTATTAGGCTAGACTTATTGCCAGAATATGGATTCCAAAGGTACCTGAGTCCCTTTATGATGGCTGGAAGAATTCTGCAGCGGGACATCCTGGACTTTATTGGCACGAAAGAATGATGCTAATGGTGCCAGGGGTTTCTGAGTTACAGAGATGGACTGGAAGGCGAACAGGGGGCCCACAGTTGCTGCCCACATAGCTCATTTTGGGGAGCATGGGTACTTTTACCCTGGAATCCGTTTCAGGAGAATATGTCCTCCTGCTCAGGAAAAGGAGAGCCAGTCGGTGTCTCCCTTCTCACTCCCACCTCGTCTTCCCAGCTCCAACCCTGCTTCCAAACCAGAGCTGGAAATACAATGTGAAGTCTGAGGCAAGAAAAAGCCTCTAGATGCCTCACTCTAGAAATCGGTGTGTACATTTTACCTGGAGCATTTTAATTTAATGCTGAGCACAGACTATGCTAGAGAGATTGTCTGGCAATGGCCTTCCCTGCCTGTGATTAAACATATTAGACACAGAGAGATATAGGTTCTCTCCTCTTTAAGGGAGAATTTGCTTGTCAGTTGTGGGGAATTCAGTCAGCACACAGCTTTCAGCTGCCAGCTACTTTACCTGCAGAAACCCACCTGTGTAAGGTCATAACCCTGCTGGGTCATGCAGTATGTAGTAAGTGAGCAAGGCAGAGGTATCAGGGCCTAGTCATTTTGATCATCACTGGAAAACAGCCTACATCGACTCCAGAGGTCCCCACTGGATTGCCTTTGCCATTCCTGCATCACAATCTGACTTCTCCTTCTACCCAACCCTGCTTTTTCTCTCCTGGGTGCTGATCTACAATAAGCATCTTAAACCCCAGATTTCAGTGTCTGTTTCCGGTGAACCCAACTTATGACAGGCAGTACTATGAGTGACCCAAGAAAACAGGTGACAAGATGGGATTTTGCAGCCAGGTCACTCGGGCCAGGCTGGCAATGAGAATTTCTTCACTGGAAGTGGGTGAATCACAGCTAGCCTCTGGCATGAGGTGGTGGCCCACTTGTTAAAGTGTGCATCCCAATGAATTATAATGGTGTATTAGTAAGAGGAAGTAATTAGCTGGCATTTAAAGAGTGATGGAGGAATTAAAAGCTATAGGAATTACAGTATTGGATGTTATTGCTACACATGATTGATGTCCTACAGAAAGAACATAAACAGGTAAGGACCAATAAGAGACAATTGGATGTCAGAGGAGAAGGTCACAGGGTCTCTTTGTTTGCATACAATTAAGATCTTGTCTCCTACTATATGAGCATGGAAAAATCTAAGCTTAGGGGTCAATAAGGCCAGGATCTGAGTGTCAAAGAAAGCTTAACATCTAATGAAGTCAGATCTATTAGGTCAACCTCAGGACTTAGATTAGAAAAACTTAAATGTAAATATGTATATATATGCAAATATCTCCAAAATGTTTGACCGCATATCTCTTCCACACCTCCTGTGCTCACAAAAGTGGTTCAGTTTTTCTAAATAAGAGATGGTACTGTCCACTCAAGGCTGGAAGATGATGCTTGGCATTTCTCCTCAAAGGCAAAGCCACGTTCCTTTGGATTTTCCTCCAACCAGGCCTGTACTTAAAGGGTTAAATCACAATATAACTCAACCAGAAATATGTTAAGTCAAATATCGAATGAAAGAGACCCGAAGCCTATGGGCTTGTAAGACTAGGCTGTCATGTAGGGACAGAACTGATCTTCAGATTATGTAAACAAAGGGCCTGGACACACATTGTGATGAGGTAGAGTTCTTTTATTTGAGAAGACTCTCTTGAGATACAGGATTTGACAGCTGACAAGGATCCCAGGAGATGATACATTGTGTGAAGACATTTCAAGATTTTTGGACACAGGATCTAAGTTGACTGTTTGAACCTAGAGACTCAAAACATCATCTTGGTCCCAAATTAAAGGAGAATCACATGGAATCCAGGTAATAAAAGGAACCCCAGTTTGTACATGAGAAACTGAAATAAATATCATTGATAATCAGCATATCCCCCACAGTGATCCTTGAAACTAGCCCTATGGCCCACAAAAACAGTGGCTGAGAACCGCAGCCTAGGGAGCAGGGATAGGGAAGATAAGTACCACCATTAAAGATCTGAAAGAGGCAGAAGAGATGGTCCCCATTATGTCTCCATTTAACTCTCTAGTGTGGACCCTGCAGAAACCACAGAACTTCAGGGATAACTACAGACTCCTGCGAACTCAACCATGTCACATCCCCAGTCACTGCTGCAGTGCCATTATGGTATCTTCACTGGACCACAAAAAGTCTCCTTTTTTGTTAGTTGCTGGACAAAGGAGCCTAAATATCTGACACCCAAAAGAAAAAAAATCCCCAAGCAGCATCTATAGCCTGTAATTCAATGGGACTCTAAATAACCATGCTCACAAATTCCATAAGACAGGTACAGAAGGTTTTATTAAAACTTTACCTCTTTTTAAACTAGGACAAAATGTTAAAACTCAAGACTTCTAATTACATATACATGTTTTCCCTTATAACCAGAAACACTAAAGTTTAAAACACATAGGTATTTTATCCACCCATAAAGACCCACAGAAATGACCAACAAAACATTTTAATATCATAATAAATAAGTAGAATTTTCTGCAAACTCTGGCTATATTTTAGAAGACATTTTATTTCATTGACAACATTTAATAATCCTACTTAAAATAATGAAGTATTATTGGATTCTCGCTTTGGTAATAAGATGCAAGATTTTAAAGTTTTTCATTTAATTGGCTCTACAGGCTATAGTAATCAGTTCTTTATAAATTTACAAATAAATCATTTCTGCCACCAATTGATAGAGGATGAATAAGTGAATACAATCCATTTTGCTGCATTTATGTAATACAGTTCTCCATCCAAAGTAGAAGTATTAGCTGCTAATATTTGTTACTACAAAAAATTTCATTAGACTATAGAGTTTATAAAGCCTGCAATTTAAAATTCCTTTTATTAGAGAAAATTGAGAGATACAGTGTAGACATAGGCTCAAGACAAAGGGACATTTAATGTATGACAAAAATGACATTTCAAATTACTGGGGGAAAAGAAGTGTCATTCAGTACTTGGTGTTACAGCAAATAGCCACTTAGAAAAATATAAAGTTATATAACACTCGGTAGAGCAAAGTTACAGGATTAACCAACATTTAAATATGAAATGTGTGTCTACTTCCATAATTGAAAGCTTTGATTATTTTATTTATTAATTCAGAAAGCATTAAATATTCACTCTGTGACACTGCCCTAAATTCAAGGACTGAAATGGGTAAACAAACTGTGGCCCTTCCATGTTTAGAATCAAGTGGAAAAGGAAGCAATTAAAATAATAACATTATTCACACAACAGCAGACAAATCAATGAAAGAGAAACCAATTCTAGAAAAAGACCTGCATATATAAGGTCATGTGATCCAAGAAAAATATGCCACTGCAATTCAGTGGAGAAAAGAATGGTAGTCACAATAAATGGTACTGGAACTACTGCATATCTTTCAGAAAAATAGTTAATTTTGATCTCTACCTTAATTTTAAAATCAATTCAAAAACTAATTTAAACTAGATTTTAGATATAAATGTGACAGCTGTAAACATAAAGCTTCTACAAGAAAACATGAGAAAGTGCTTTCATGAATCTGATCTAATTAAGAGTTTATCAATAAAATACACATAAAAATTAACCCTAAAATAAAATACATTGGTACTTCAGTTCACGAACTTAATTTTTTCGCCATGCTGGTGCAAACTTAGTTGGTCACAAATCAAATCAAATTTCCCCATAATGCCAACATTGCATCTAACCATTGATTTTGATTTGATTTGTGACCAGTTCAGTGTATCATGGAAGGAATTAAGTTTGTGAACCAAGGTACCACTTGTATTGACAAAACAAACTTCATTAAAAATTTAAAAACCCTTCTGACTAAAAAAATACCCTAAGAGAATTGAAAAGAACACTTCCTATTACAAGAAACCGAATGCATGATACATACTTGTTAAAAAGGACTCATCTTCAGAACATTTCTAAAACTATTACAAAAAAGATAAGCAACAGGATTTATAAATGACCAAAAACTCATTCAGGGACTTTTCAAAAATATATGCAAATGACCAATGTGTCTCAAAGAATTAGAAAAGTTTCTTACCTTCATTAGTCAACAGCGGAAACAAATTAAACCCTAAGGAAAATACCAGCACACACCCTCGTAATTGACTCTGCTACAGAGTGCAAACTGATACAACCACGTTGGGAAACTATTTCAAAAGTCTGTATTACAGCTAAACATGCCTATCAGCAATTCTACTTTTTAACATCCAAAATAAATTTCAGATATACCCCAAAGCATGGACTAGGATGTTCATAATAGCTTTATTCATAATAGCACCAAACTGGAAACAAACCAAATGCCCATCAAAAACAAAATAGATAAATCAATGTGGTATATTCATACCATGAAATAGCACAGAGCATTCAAAAGAACTTCAGCTTTACATCAAAACATGGATGATGTGAAATAGGAAGAAAAGGTCCAAAAGGGAAGAGGAAGTGGGAAGAATAGGGGAAAGGAAAGAAGGGAAAGGAATAAATATGAGAAAAGGAAAAAAACGAAAGCAAAATTTTTATAAATAGGGAGGGGTACAAGGGTTGAGAGAGAGCAGGGGAATGCAGAAGAAACTAAGAACCAAGATATATAATGTAAAGGTACAAATTCCCAATGATGAATGTCATCATATTGTATACCTAAAATGTATAAACAATAAAATAAACTTAATATAACTTGATATAAACTTAAACTTAATTTTAAAACATGGATGAATATTATAGACATGATGATGAGTAATAGACTCAATAGTGTGTAGTCTGAAATTTAAGAAAAGGTCAATAGCAATATAAGTAAGAGTAGTAATTATCCTTGAGGAACAGTTATAGAATGACTTAGACTGAGAAGAGGATAAAAAGGATAAAATATTCTCAGTCTTTTGAGGGAAAATACAGGATGCTCTAAGAGCATAAAGCAAAGGAAAGTAATCCAGTATGGGGAATTAGGGCAGCCTATCCTAATATATAATGTTTGAGTGGATACATGAGAGGTAATGAGAATGCAACTAGGTAAAGAGCATTCCAGACAAAATGAAACAGAATGATCTAAGGTCTCTGCAACAATGAAAGAACTCAAAGAAGAAACCTGTGGCTGGAGCAGACAGAGTAAGTAAGCACTTGATGTGAGGTAGCTGGAGAGACAGCCAAGGGCTAGCGATGCAATGCTTTGAGGCTGTATTAAGCACGTGCAAAAGCAATGAAAAGCATTGAACTTACTGAAAGAGGGCACATGATGTGCAGGATTGGGTTATAAATGAACACTCTGGCTGTGTAATGAAGAACTAGAAGGGGAGAGCCAGGAGTAATGACAAGCACACCAGCTGGGATCTGTATTAGTCCTATGGTGACAGGAGATAGCACCTCGGACAGCAGAGGGAGCGCCAGGAAGTTGAAGCCAGCTCATAACTCTGCAAGTTCCAATTGTTAAATTTTCAGAAAGCTTTTGAGCAATTCATTAAATTTAGCAATTACAAAAAGTTAAATCATATCAACTTACAAATAAATAAATAAATTACACTCTGAATATAATACAGTTGTGTCCTGTTGAACATCTCCTCCCAATATTATACACAACGATTTCAGGTTGATGTCTCACAATTGCCCACAGTTGAAGTATTTAGGATACACACATAAGGCAGAAAACAATATTGTTGGGAGCAATGCTACATAATTTTAGAGAAAAATCATTTGATTAGGCCTAGTTCTCCTGCCTACAGGCCAGCTATGGCATTTTGAGACATGATCTCACCTTGGCCTCCTGTCACAACTGAGACCTCAAGGATCTCTTGATGCTGTGATGCTCCAGGGCAACACCACACTTGCGGGAGACATCCTAGGAGGAACCAAATCTTCATCAGCATAGTTCCTCATTGATCTAGGGATTCCACCACTCCCCAGTTATCTGTTACATCTGTTTCTCCCTATGTACTGAATAAAAGTTATGGTAAGCTCCAGGGCTTTCCTCTCTGCTGCCCAGAGCAGCACTGATCAGGCCCAAAGCTCAGCTTCTCTAAGTCTCATTTTTCTACCTTTCCTGTATAATAAGTTAATTCGCCTTGTGCTACCATTTCTCGCAGGAGACTAAGACTTACTGTAGAGGTTCTAGTAACGCACGTCCCCTTTCCCTGTTCCCTACACAATATTAATAGGGTTTTTCTGGCCTTTGTATTTGTAGACACTATTTATAAACATTTTTAGGAGCTACTTATAAACATTTGTTGGGTAGGAGAATTAATACAGATAAAGAGGAATGGATTTGAAGCATATTTGAGAAACACATTTAATAGAAATTGATAATGTATTACACAGTGAAGGCAAGGAAGAGAAAAGTGTCAAGGATAAGACCAGTTGTCCAGCTAGGTTTTGCAATTTTTTTCACATGATGATGGCTCCTTCAGCAGGATAAGAAACATTAAAAGAGAACAAGGTTGTGAATAAAAATGGTGGTAAGTTTAGTTTTATACTTTGGGTTTGGTGACTTTTGGATAATTCATGTAGATATTTTGATTTTTTTTTTTCAGTACCGGAGATCGAACTCAGAATCTTGTGGCTGCCAGGCAGTTGCCATGCCACTGAGCTACATCCCCAACCCTCATGTGGATATTTTAAAATTGTGTATATCTACTTATAATAATATATTTTAAAATAATGGATTAGTTTTTGAATACTTGATACCAAGACCTTGTGATATATAAAAGAGTTTTTAAAAGGGACATACAGTGTGAAA
>NW_004624795.1:7872211-7898482 GCF_000247695.1 Heterocephalus glaber | reverse complement strand
AATTATCATTAGCATACATTTTATACATATGTGAATTTTAGAGGAGAAATCACTACTAAATCTATAAATTTGAGCATTTTCAGTATATAGAAGGCATTGATTTCCAGACTCTACAGGATGCCCTATGATGCTCAACATCACACTACCACAAACTTACCTTAAACCTGGAATGATCAAACTCCAGAGTATCTTAAAAAATTCTAAGGTGTCAGAATGTGGATAAAGGCATTTACGATTTCTACTCAGATGTGTAGAAATATAAGACAAACATTGCTCTCATTCTTACTGTGGGACTGCATAACTCTGTAATCATAAAACTCCCCTAGCCCCAACCGTGATTGAATGTGAGTAAATGGATAAAGATGCTTGTTAGTTCCGGGACACTAGATAAGATCTGTATCAGCCATAATTATTCAACTCTTTGTTCAAAAACTGATGTTCGGACACTGCTATCTATAGAACAATCTACAAAACATCTGCTGACCATCAGTACATGACAGGCTAATTAACATGCAAATGTAAGACCACTAACTTTTGTTCCCTCTTCTGTAAATTTCGCCTGTTAACTTCCCTGCAACCCCCTAAAAAAGAGCCTCGGACTCTGGGCTGATCGCCTCTCTAAGCTACTTTGCTTTGGTAGTGCCGTCTGGCCAGACTAAGATCTGTTTCACTTTCCAACTTGTCCGGTGTGTTCCTTCCCGGGTGTTCTTCGCTGCAGTTAGCTCCTTGGAGCGTTTGGTAAGGCCCTTGGTCTTACATTCTGGAGGCACTGCTGGGATCCCTGGGTGTGCTTCACTATAGTCAGCTCCTCTGAGCATTTGGTAAGGACAGCGGTCTTACATTACAACAAGAAAAAAAGTCAGACAAATCTCAAGTTCACGATCTTACTTTATCTCACCAAAGAGCTGAAATTGCTAAGCAATCACCTAACCAGAAATCTGGAGAGTGTCAAACCCAAATATTTTATTACCTGGGACAAATTCAGTCAAATAATGCTAAGAATTTAGCTAGAAAGTTGGAAGAATTGGTGGAGACAAAGAGGGCTGGCATGAGCATGAAGCCCCAGGCAGGTCTTTCTCACTCTACAAATCCCACCCGGGGCCTTACAAGAATGAGTCGGGAATGTAAGCAAAAAGGTTGGCTCATACAGGCTTTAAGAGTAGAACAGCAACCACTGCTGGGGAGACACAAGATATCCCAGGACTCCTGCCTGTTCACTTTAAAGAATTAGTGGAAGCTCATTATACCTTGTAATAGGTACAGAAATAAAACTCCTTTAACATGGCACATGGTGGGAGTGGGCAGAAATACTTGGTAATACCAATACTTGGTAATGTGGTGGGGGATGGCAGGAATACATGTGAGAACCACACCCAAGAGACACATTACGTACCTAAAACCAAAGATTAATCATTAAAATACCATTCTCCTACTTCCACGAAAAATCTAGTGAGTGTTCAGTTAAAGGAACAATGAAATATTTCTATATTGCAAGAGACAGACACTCCCAGAGATGCAATACAAAAAGAAGACAATAAATCTAAGAATGAAGTGGAAATTGAGAGAAAAGACCCTCAGACATCCAATCCCTACTCCCAATATAAGATGCTGCTAGAGGATTTGAAGTCCTTGGAGCACCAAGAATAAACATACCAACAAAAGCTTAAACTTTGGCCAAATCTAGGCTAGACTAACACACACGGGACACTAAGAACAAAGCATAAAGTCTATTGATTTCAATTTTTATTTACCTACACAAGATGTTTGGCTTTCAATTTTAAAAAATGTTACAAAACAAATGAATTCAGTATACTTCTCAGAAACAAAACAATCAAAAAACCCAATCAAATACAACACAAACGTTGGAATTATCTGATGGAAGGTTTTAAAAACACTGTAAACTGTTAAAGATAGACTAAAGTCTTACTGGAAAACATGACAATCACATAACTTCACAAAGGAGATATACATTATAGGAAATGATCAATTAGGAAAGCTGTAAATTAAAAACACATTAACACATGAAAAATACCTTCTATAGAGATAATAAACTTTTTGATATACAGGGCATGCTGAGGAAAAAGCAGTGAAGTTGTGTACAGGGAGATACAAATTTCAAAAATTCAAACACAGCAAAGTAAATTGAGAAATGCATCCAAGATGATGTTGTCTGGGACAACACCAGACAATTAAATATATCTTTTTGGAATCCCAAAAGATGAAGAAAAACACAACATGAAGAAAAAATTCGAACAATGACCAATAGTTTTCCAAATCAAAACAGATGTCAACCTCTGAACTGAGAAGCTCAGAGAAACCCAAGATATCACATTTAAGCACATCATAAAAAGCTGAAAAGAATGACAAAGGACATCTAGAGAAGAAGATACGCTATTTATTTTTTAGGTAAAGTTACAGCAAACATCAGAAAACCTGCAAGGCAGAAGACAACTGAGTGACATCTTTAAATTGCTAAAATAAAATAAAACTTGTTAACTTAGAATTGCTCTGGAAAATATCTTTCAAAACTGAAATCAAAATAGACATTCTTAAACAAAGCTGAGAAAATCATTTGCCAGAAAATCTGTGTAAGAAATACTACAGGCAGTTCTTCCCATAGAAAGAGAATACCAGACAGAATCTTAGATGCCGTCAGGTAACGAAGAGCAAAAACAGTGACAAAATCAAGCTCTTTATTTTTCTTTTGGATTTTTGTTTGTAATTGCTTGTAGAGATAATTAAATATCTAAATCAAAGGTGGTTTTTGCACATTTCTATGGTACATAAAAGTCAAATGTGTTGCAAGTAGCTCAAAAGATAAGACAAAGAGTTGGGAATGTATTTATCAGAATGGCTTTTCCATACACATCAAACATAATAGTATTATAATGTGGACTCTGAATAAGCAGAAATGTATCTTGGAAACACTTGGAATAGACACTAAAATATTATTAAATATTTTATTTATTATTAAGTTAAAAAATTAAGATTGGAAAGAAAATGAAATTATAAGAAAATTCTCTACCCAAGAGAAGACAGATAAAGAGGAAACATGAAACAAAGGCAAGAAGGAATCCATGAAAACAGACAGCAAGATGATATACATCATTTTAGTGTATCTGTTTAATTATACTATGAACATTAATGCAACATCTGCTTTAATAATTTCATTTAGATGAAAAAAGATAGCATAGTAATGGTTTAAAGCTCACTCAATCACAATTTTATAAGCTTATTTATAAAGAGTGAAAATAGAAGGTTATTAAAATAGCCACAAAGGTAACAAGCATCAAGTATGTTTCCATAACTGTTGTAAGCCTTGTATCTAAATCTGATGCAGAATTCATAATGACTGAGACAGTTCTTGGTGTTCCAGATGCTATGAGTCTGGAAGAGGCTGCCTGTGGGTACCACTTCTCATTTTCAGTACGATGTCAGCCAGCGCACTCTGTATCTTCTCCAGAAGCATGTTGCCTCGATACACAATATCCTCCAGGCATGTTGCAGCTTCATGGTTTTCTTCTTCCAGATTATATAAGCTAGCCATGTGTAGAGCAGCATTACCCAGTGAGGAATCTATTAAAACATCATTGTCTTTTGCTGTTCACGCATTCAGTGCAGTAAAAAGCTGGATATACTCTTCTGTTGGGTTAGCTGGTTGGTCCTTGTTAATTGCCATCTGAATGTTACTGAAAGAGACAGGAGGACCACATTGCTGCAGTACTCCAGTGGCATCACAGAGCTGATCTGCTACAGAGTTCAGGGCATCTTGCAGCTGCATGAGGTGGTCAGAAATAAGATGATCTATTTTAATCCAAACATAGAAATAAACACATTTTGAAGGATATAAATGCATCATGCATGTTAAAAAACAAATAATACCAAATTAAATTAAAAAGCAAGGCCTAACTTTATGCTGTGTACAAGAAACCCATTTTAAATATAAGGGACTAGAGAGTGTAAAAGCAAGAGAATAGAAAAATCTAAATCAAAGCTGAAGCAGTGGTAATTATAGTAGTAGACTTCAGAACACAAATATTATAAAGTCTAAAGAGAGATTTCATAGTTATAAAGGAATCAATTTTCAATTTTCCAAAAATAGCTAACATTCTTAAATACCTATGTACCTAACAACATAGCCTTAAGATACATGAAGCAAATTGATAAACTGATTAGGGAACTAGTTTAATCCAAAATTGTAGTGGGAAATTTTAACACTCTTCCCTCAGTAATTCATGGAACCAGTAGGCATAATATTAGGAAGGATATATAGATGACCTAAACATAACTATCAATTGAATTTAACTGACATATTGAACAAGCTATGCAACAAAAAAACACATGCACCAAGATATACTACGGGTTATAAAATGAAACCCAATAATTTATATTATAGTTAGATTAGAAATCGATAACAGAACAATCTCTGAGAATCTCCAAATATTTCAAAATCAAACTAAATGCTTTCAAATAAACCAAGAGTTAAAGGCAAGAAGTAACAAGGGAAATATTAAAATATAAATAAATTGATCCAAAATGAAAGCAAAACAAATATATGAGATTCAGTGAAATCAAGGCTTTATGAAAGTGTATAATGGCATGTGCATATGTTAAAAAAGACGAAAGGTCCAAAGTCAGTAATCTAAATTTCTACATTAAGAAAAAAAAAAAGCAAATTAAACTCAAGGAGAAAATAAAAAGAGAATGAAATTAAAAACATAAATCAATAAAAGTTAAACAAAATTAATGAAACCCAAAGCTAGGTCTTTGTAAAGCACCCCCCCAAGAAAAGAGATTTAAATTTTCTCCGAAGTGATCTATAGATTCAATTTAAATCTCAAATTGGTGAGAAAAAAGAGAAGTATCACAATTTAAAAACAGAAAAGTGAGTAAAAGCCTTAAATTCATAAAAGAATGAGTGCTAATAAATATAGGAAAAGTTGGTCAACTTTTTTAACTCTGAGAAAATACAGATAAAAATAAGACGTAATTTGTATTTATCTGATTAGGAAACTATTTTAAATGATTTAAAACATCTAATGTGATTATTTTTAAAAAGGTCTGTGCCATTGGTGGGAATGGACAACTTTCTGGAAGGCAGCGTAGCGATGTGTGGTACATTCCAAACTCTCTTTCCACCCCAAATTGCCACTGCTCAAAAATGTGCATTAAAGAGATAACCACACAAGTATGCAAAAACTTAAACACAAGTATACTCAATGCAGTATTTTGTGTACTAAGGATAATTTAATAAAGCCACAAAAATTCATTAGGAAATGGGTTAGTTACTTTGTTGTATACAATAACAAGAGACTATCAGTCATTTCCAAGGCTACCACTAATGATTTTGAATCCCACTAACCTGATGTACATCCAACATTCAATCTCAGAGCCTAGTATACACTTGACCCTCAAGGATCTGAAGGCTTAATTGAGATAGACTTGAAAATTAACTTTATAAAATAACAAAAAATTTCATATGATGAAGATATCCACAAATTATTAAGGCAGTACACTAAAGAAAAAATTAATTCAGATGACAATTAAAAGTCATGCTTGCTACAGGGTTGACACTTTTCCCATTTTCCACTAAATATTTTCATTAAATGTTTGTTGATTATGTAATTTTCAAAAAAAGCTTCCAACAAAGATCTACCTTGAGGTATGCTAAATCAAAGTGTCAAGACTTTTTCCAGTATTGGTAAACAAACAAACAAAAACCCTGCACCTGATGGGTGTTTTATTAGTCAACTTCACATTGCTGTAGAAAAATAAAATACTGGAGGCAATTATTTTGTAAAGAAGAAAGGCTTATTTGGCTCATAGTTCTTAGAGTCCACTCCAGACCCTTTCTCTGGCTTTCCAATGAATGTACCACATCCCAAATGATCTAAGGGCCACCCACTGAACCCCAACTCTTAAAGATTCACAACAGCTCTCAACAGTGCCACCTTGGGGACCAAGTGGAGAGCACTACATATATTAAAATCCACTCGCTAAATAGCTGATAAAGCTAAACATACTGATGATGGAAATGCTTAAGCCCAATTCCCTTTTTATTGTTCTAAATATCGGGCCATACAGGTAACTAACTTGCTGTTTGAAAAATTTGAATATGATCCATACTAATCTCTCCATAGATGCCATGCCCCAAACCTTTCAAAATCAAAAAATTATTTAACTTTTGATTTAAAAAAAACAAGAAAAAAACAAACCTAAGAATTGAATGATAATGAGACTATGCATTGCAGTACATTTGAAGATAAATCATTGGTCAAACTTTCAGGAAGAAGAAAAGGAAAGAAAGAAGGAATAAATTTATTTTTTCCTTCCATGGAACAATTATGTGCATGAATTACAACCGCACTGCAAAACTACTGTATAATTTTAACATTTGACTGGCTTTTTCCAATCAATCTCATTGATGTTCCTTCCAAGCATAAAGAATGGAACTTTGGCATCCTCAACCTAAAGAAAAATTTCCTTCTATGCTTTTCTATTTCTTTGTTATGGTACTTGAATGCCGCCAATATAATTGATTATTCTCTTTCTCTTCAAGTGGAATGCTTATTCTTGATTCTTGAATGATAGAATCTGTTTCTCTGAAGTTCTGATGAATGAGGTATATGTACTTCTCTAAATCTTTTCTTTATGTCCAAAGGATGTGCTGGGAGAAAGAGACTTGCTGGTTATCAGAATGGACTCAGCTTGTCACACTATGAAATATCTCACCACCTCTAGCACAAATAGAAAACAAGAAAAAACACTTACAAAACCCTAATGGAGAAGGTAAACATTCCTTTCAGCCTTGTCCAGAAAAATCTAAATCATTATCTGAGATACGGTACGTAAGTTAACATTTAAAGTGATTTATCTTAAATGCTTGCTAATCACTCCAACACCTCCTCAAAAAGATCTATGAAACCTGGAATCATCACAGAAGCTAACCAATGTGATAAGCACATTATATACATTGTCACTGCTTCTTACAAAATCCTATCATTACTTTCGTCCAAAGGTGAAACTGATGTTACTCTCATAGTTCAACAGTAAACTGGAAAGTCACTGAGTGCAAAGTATTGGAATTCAGCTTTGAACCTGGGTTCATCAGTGTTCAGACTGCAGTCTCACTCATATGATCTCACTGACAGAAATTTGGAATGAACACTGAATATGTTCTTTAACAGTTGATTGAATCTTGAAAACAAAGCCAACGTGTACCTTTTCATTCCACTGTATAAACCAGAACACTGCTCCTAATCCGAGCCGAAAAGGAAAAAAAAGGAAGAAATCAAGGACCATAATTACTTGTGATACTTTTGTTGGACTCTATAATTTGAATAAATACAATGACAGGCAATTAAACCTACTTTAAAAGGATTTTGTTTTATAGACTTGGCACTTTGCGAAAGTTGATTTTTACCTATTTGCTGCTAATATAATTTAAATGCTCTGCAGCAGGCAAATGTTAGGATGCAGCAGGCAAATGTTAGGATGCAGCAGTGCAAAAATGCATAGTTCCTTATTATTCAGGACAGTGACTTTCACATGTAATTAACCCCTGAAACAAGACACTTCCGATGTTTTAGGTTGATATTGCATTGCATCAAATATTTGTCTTTCTTTCCTTAAATTTGTCACTTTTATTTTCTTTTGCATTTAAAAAATGTAATACAAATAAATATTAATAAAGAAAATATTACACGCACTCTTCTTTCTTCTCTGACACAATAAAACAAAATTTCATAACAAAATAATTACAGAATAATAATAGTTCATACACTGTGTACCGTAATCTTATAAGAATGGTCAAAATGTTATTCAGAGTTTAAGTAAGTCATTGACAAAAAAGGCTACCTCACACCAAAAAAACCAGATACTAGCACAGAACTTTCTCTTCAATGAGTTAGGAGAAACTAGTAGTATTGTATGAATGAAACCAATTAGCATATGTATTGAAATATTCATATATATTAAAGTATTCTTGAAACAATAAACAGATAATTTGGGGAATTATTTGAATTTCTTCTTATTTCCTATTAAGCTCTCTTCTATTTTCCTTTCTTTCCATGCCTTTTCTCTCTATGAGAGAAAACTGTGTGATATTTAAGCTTATGTGTCTAACTAATTTCACTTAATATATTCCCGAATTGCATCCATTTGTCTATGAACCCCTCAAGTTTATCTTTCTTTTATTTCTTTCCTTGAATTTTCCACTTTTCACTTTTTCCTGTCTATGGACCTACTCAGCACCAAGAAGCTTTGATCTCATTTTGTCTCCACTAGGAAAGAACTTTTCTCTATACATGTTCTGTAAAATAGGTCTGATGTAGTCACTGAGAGGTGACCCTACGATTTCATTTCAGATATTTTTGACTTATAGGTCCATGAATTTAAGATAGTTTTATGGTATATTTCTATTATCCTTCCTTAGCCTCTTTGCTTTTGTTTATATACCCCTGTCTAATTGAATCTTGTTTTCTTGTGCCTCTAGTCAAAGATATAACTTCAGCTTTGTTCCTTCCAGTTCTATTTCTCATCTCCCTACTGCTCCTGGACTGGACTACCACCACCAGGATCAGCTCTTCGTGTCTAGAGATATTCATTCTTCATTCATTCATTCATTATTCAATCAATCATTAATCCCTTCATTTAATAATTCAACAAATGGCTATGGAATATCTAGTGTGCCATTCCCCTTCAAGATTTTTACAAACAAAAATAATGTCATATTATTAATAATTAGCATTATTTCTATCAAACATCTTATGGCCAACCAAAATAAATAAGCTATGGTGAAAAGCATAACCAATTCTAATACTCAGTGTAAAGGGAGCATAAACACAAGGCATTTCATTTTAAAGATATGGGGAAGTGTTTTGGATATGCTCTTTTTTCCCAAAAGTGAAATCTGTAACTTGGATTCTGAAGCTACTTTGAAAGATCGAACTTACCATATGCATTTTCTTGTTAGATGAAGTTAATTGTTACATTATAATCATAGGTTTATCATAATCTATTTGTAAATTTCATCTTTGTTAGATATATTGTTGCCATTTTTTCTATTAAGTAGTGATGCTGTAATGATGTATCTACAATTTTATATTTATCAGACAAGTCAAAGAAGTGCTATAAAGTGTCTTTGATACAATTTGCCAACATGTTTTTTATAAGTTTCAAATGCCCTTGCCCACTAGCTAAGAGGAATCAACTTACAACACTTCCCAGTATTAAGTAATATATACTTCTTATAAATTCAATTTAGTACATAAAAAAGCATATTTCACTGTTACATAAATTTGCCTTTGATTATCAATAAAAATTAAATATTTCCATACACATTCTTTGGATTTTTGAAGCTTATTTCTTTATCCAGTGTATTATTAATGTTTCTTATGCTAACTTATCAAAAAATCTCTATAAAATGTTAACCTTTATGAGAATCATATTATTATTAGGAATTATTATTTTAAATGTTGTAGAGTCTTTTATCATTAAAGGAAATATTCATATGACAATGACTAAAAGACCCGGTGCCACATGACTGAGTGCTCAATGCTTTTCTCCCTCTTTTGTGAGTTTTCCCTAAAACAAAGTTTTCCTAATAAAAGCAGAAATAAAATCAGAACAAAAACCACACAAAGGGGAATTAGCAGAGGGGAAATTTTGATGGCTTTTCAGACATCAAAAATAGAAGGAGGGGGCCGGGGATTTAGCTCAGTGGTTTCGCCGCCTGCTGTGTAAGCACAAGGACCCGAGTTTGACACCACCACCCCCACCACCACCACCACCCCCCCCCCGCCGTACCAAAAAAAGAAGGAGGCATAATGATAATGGAAACCAGATCCCGAAAGAGCCAGAGGGGAGGTGAGCAAAGGTGGAGGCCCATCTGCCCAGGAGGCCTCCAGAGAGGGTCCTGAAGAAGAGGATGGTTGTGAAGAGGAAGCTGGGCTTGTTCAAGGGAGCATCCCGTGATGGCCACCCTTAGTCCTCTGCCGTGCCTCGCCTGGCTGCCTGGCTGCCTATGTCAGCCAAACAAGCCAACAGAAGTAATTTACTCAACGAAATTCGGTGTGTTCCTCGAAAGAACCGGGGTCACCTGCCAGTGAGTGGGGACCGGAAACTGAGGAAGGAAGGACTCCAGCCAGTCGGGGACTATGGTCACCACCACAAGACCAGCTCCCATCCACACATACCAAAGTCAGGTCTGAGAGACTGAGCAAGCAGCGGGTGTTTTCCTTTACTTCATTTTGATGTTGAAAAGTTTTCTTTTTTGTTCTTTTGTTTTGTTTTGTTTTGTTTTTTGGAGACAAGATCTCACTATGTATTTCAGGGTGGCCTTGAACTCACTAGTTGGCCTCCAACTCATGGTGTTTCTCCTGCCCCAGCCTCCCAAGAGCCAGGATTGCAGATCTGCACCACCATGCCTGGCCAAAGGTGTACATTTTGTGTAGGGCAACCAATTTATGTTTTGGAGGAGACTGCTTCCATTGGTGCTTACAAAATGTATTCTAAGTGCACAATCAATTTAAATATTGCTTATATTTTCCAAAATATTTTCAGTTTTAGACATTTTAAACAATCCTTCAAAATTATATTTCCTAAGATATCATAAGATCAAATCTAGTTTTTCAAATATCAAATTTCCAAACACTATTCTTGATGTTTTAAATAACTACATGAGTTTTTATATGAATTATGCATTTTTTCGAAAATGGTTATTTTCAGATGAACTTGTCTCTTGGTTAATGTCAGTTTCATTGTGCTTTATCTTTAAAATAACTTTTACTATTTGACTAGATGGATACCCCATTATTTTACTTTTTTCAGAATTTTCCTACTTATTCCACAGGTTAATATAATTTCACCAAAAATCTCCAAAACTTCTCACAATATTTAATTGGTATTCTCTTAAAAGTATAAAAAATAAATTGAAAAATAGACATCATTGAGATAGTAGTCTTTTTATTCAGCATCCTTTTAGTAAAATTCTATTATTTTCTTCACATGACAATAACATATTTACAGAGGTTATCTCTAGGTATTTCTGTTTCTGTTGTTATTGTGAAGAGATATCTCTTTTCCATTCTGTCATTAAATATTTTTGTCAAAACTTATGCAGAGAAAAAAGCACTGTTATTCTCTTATTATTTTGTTATGAAATTTTGTTTTTTCATGAAACTAAAAAAAAAAAAAAGCTCCAAAAGAATTAATACAAACATGGAAGTCCTGGGCCACATCCACAGCTGACAAATACTCTCCTCTCCATCAGGAGCCTCTTTGAATTCTAGAGCTGATCTCTTTGGTGTTGAACATTTCTGAACAATCTACTTATATTGTTATGTATTAATTTTTCAATTTTAAGAATTATCCCACTGACTTCCTCCTACAGAAACTACAAACTAAGCTTTCTTTTACAAGCAATTTGCCTGTTGTTCTAAACTCTTGATTTTTATGTGGTCAATATTTATCTTATTATTCTTATATAACATTATAGGCAGCTGAGCAGAAATATAACTTTCCTTATCAATTTTTATTCTTACTCTCTCTGACATTAGAATTGCCTTGTTTCAATTTGTTCATTTGGATGCATGTGTTTGTTGGTTTGTCTCTGTGTGAGATGAGACATGGCTTTTCCATGTACAGTATTACTCTTTAATTCATGTTCAGATTCTTTCTCAGTAGTGCAAAATCCTCAAGACATTAAATCTGCTATACATGCTGGTACATACCTGTAATTCTAGAACTCTGGGAGGCTGAGGCAGGAGGATTGTAAATTCTAGCCCAGTCTGGCAACTTGGCAACCTAACAAGACCTTCTTTTAAAATATAGAAATTTTAAAAAGGCTGGGGATGTAACTCAGTATGAAGACCCTGGGTTCAGTCCCCCATACTGCCAGAAATGTACATATTAAAAGACATTAAGTGTACTACCACATTCATTTTGGGGAGCAGTTTCCCCCTACGACACGAGTTTTTTAGTCCTATTTCAAGAAGAGTCTTCCTTCGTCTCATTACTTCCTGGAGTTTTCTCTAGTATGGAGATCTTTCCCTAGTTATTGTCCATTGTCTCCTGGGTCCTCTTTCTTTCTCTTTCTTGCTTCGTTAGTATACTATGGGGTGCATATTTTCCAGCCATTTCCTGGAAAAAATGCACAGGAGATAATATTTTCTCTATGCCCTGCTGGTCTACAAATGCATTTATTCTGTCCTAGCATTTAATTGATACTGATATACTGAAGGAAGATTTCTAGGTTGGAAATTATTTTCATTCAAAGGTTTGAAGGCATTTGTGCACTATCGCCCAGTTTCTGCTGCCTCTGTTGAGAGACACTTTGCTATTCCAACTCCTGGTGCTTTGCATGAACCTGTTTTACTTCCTCTGGGATCTTTTAGCCTGGCTTCTTTCTCTGACACATTCTGAGATTTCACAGTAAGGCATGAGCTAGTTTTGCTGAGTACTCAGTGGATGGTTCAAATCTGATAAGGTGAGTCCGTCATCTTGGAATTATTTCATTTTTGTCCATTTTTCTCTTTTCTCTCTTTCTGAACCTCTTCTCTGTTATTGTATTTCCTTTAGCTTTCTTTTTTTTCCCCTCCTCTTTTCCCAGCTGAATGCTACTTTCTGATAGTTTCTCAACATTATTATCCAATCCTGCTTTTCCGCAATCATAGTTTTAATTTCCTTAACCTCTATTTTGTTCTCAAAATATTATTTTATTTTATTCTTGTTCTTGATAGATTTGTGTGTGGGTTTTTAATGTGCTTGTTTTCACTATATCTTGGAGTAGTTTGTTTCTTCCTAGTTTCCTTAACATTTTTCGTGTCAGTCTTAAATTGTCATGTTTCCACGTATCTTAGGAAAATTCAAAAGCTGATTAGAATTTAAATGCCACGTACACAAGAGGGACTTGCTTCACAGTGAAATGATCTGACTGAGCCACTTCTTTTGTATCCTTCTTCCCACCGTTATGGTGTTTAGTCTTTTGCGCTGGACCAGTCAAATTCACCAGCAAAACTTCTTCAGCCTTTCTGATGGAAGGTATAAATGGAACTCAGCTTTCTAAGAGCTACAGGGAAGGAGGCTGAGGACCTCCGCAGTCAGTAACTAACTAGGTACTTATTTCCTTCTCAAAGGACTAGTGCTAGGCTGAGACAGCACTCACTGTTATCTCCTCAAGAGGACAAAGCTCCGGCCCTCAGCCACCACACAGGGAAGGACTGTCACCCGTGTGCTTGAACGTGGAGATGGAATCTGGGAGTGCAGTCGGCATTGCAATCACTCTTCTTGTTCTCAGCTCCATAATAACCCACTACCTAACACTCCCATGAATCTATTCTCACCTTTCTGGACCTGGGACAGAGCTACAGGAAAAATCATTCTGTGTCTCTGTTTTGCCCATTAGCAGCTTACGGTCCACATTTTTCCAGTCTAATAATCAGCATGATACTATTCTCCTACCTGCCTTTGTTTCTTTTTTTAATTGTTTTTTATTCATTAAGTTTATTGGTACATTTTAGGTGTACAATATGATGACATTCATCATTGGGAATCTGTACCTTTACATGATGTATCTTGGTTATTTTTTTCCCCCTTCCCCTGCCCTCCCTTCAACCCCTCCACCTCTCCCTATTTACAAAGATTTTCTTTCCATTTTTTCCTTTTCTCATATTTATTCCTTTCTCTTCTATCCTTTCCCCTACCCCTCCCACTTCCCTTTCACCTTTAGACCTTTTCTTCCTGTTTCACATTATTACACATTTTGATCCTTATTTAGACTTTCAGTTTCTCACACCAGACTATTCAGTATTTACACATGTGTGCCCTATTTATTTTACTTAAGAGTATGGCCTCAATGTGCATCAATTTAGCTATAAATGTCTCTAGTTTCTCATTCCTTATGGCTGAGTAGTACTCCATTTTATTAAAACACACACACACATCCTCTTTATCCAGTCTCCAGTTGATGAGCAATTGGGCTGTTTTCAAGTTTTAGCTATTACAAACTGTGCCACTATAAACAACTCCCATCTACTTTTGTGTCTCCAAAATATCACCCTAGTTCTTTACCCTATGAGCATATACCTTTAGCAGGCATTCTCATTAATTTAAAAAAAAACAGTTTCACGAGGGACCACTACTAAATGTGTATTCATCTTTTTCACTCTAAAAGAAAGTGTCCATTAATTCTATACATAATTTAGTAATTAAAGAATCTAAAACTTGTTTTTATGTTTTATTTACCTATTACATTAAACTGTTTCACTAATATGAATGTATCTCTAGTTTCTTCATATTTCTATACTTAAAATCTCCAAATAAAAATATTTTGACATCTATATTTATTTCACATTTATATGCAAATGTATAAAATATATGTATATATAATACTTCATGTGTTATTGCATTTACCACAACTTATATAAAAGGGTTATATACTAATGATTTTAATGGCTATTTTTTCAATTGCAAAGTTTCTAATGGTTTTGCCATTAAATGTTTCTTTTTATTAGTTATTGGTAGCACACCTTTTAATATATTAAGAGAATGTCATTCAAAGCATCTTTAAAAAGTATCAAAGCTATGTAGCAAAGATAAGAAACTGTCTTATGTTACATTAAATCCATACACATTTCAAAATTATTGACAGCTAATATATTGGTTTGGACATTGTTTTCAGAACTAATTTTCCACAATAAAAATTCCCCATTTATGACTTATAATAAATAGTGATCAAATTTCGCTTTGTCACATGAGGTTCATTCATTAGCCATTTTATTTGCCAAGGCTGTGGGCTAGGCACAGGGCAACTTAAACACGGGCTTACCTAGACCCATGGAGAGGGCATCTGAGGTAAAAGTGAGTGAGTATTCAGATTTAGCAGTCAGGAGAGGCTTCTCAGAGTACATGGACATTTAAGCAGAGATTCAGACCCTGAGGAAGAAGGTGAGTGGCAGTGCTACTTAATGAAATAGGAAATACTGGGAAGGTACGGTGTAGGGGACAACAGAGGAAGGACTCAACTGCTTTATTTGAACAGAGGAAGTATAAGATCTATTCAGCAACCCAGTAGAAGTGGCACCAGTCAGGCTGATCTAGGAATCTAGTGCTCAGGGCAGTTGTCAGAACTACAGATATAAGTGTACACTTTTTCAGAATACATTGTATTTAAACATATGAGGTTGGCTGATACTATGACTGGAGTGGGTGTCATTAGAATGGAGAGGGAGGGCTCGGGTGGAATTGTGAGGAGTCCCACCATATTAAAGGACTAGAGAGGAATTTACAAAAGAGCTGAGAAAGAGCACCCAGCAAAGCAGGAGGAAAATAGAAAAGACTCAGAAGAACAAGGTTGATGCATCGTCTCCACGGCTGATGAATTGCTAATGGTTTACCGTTAATAATTGATTTACCATTAACAATTTTTTTCTCCATTAATTGTTGGTAATTTTTCATTACCTTTGTCTAAACTGTGACCAAGAATGATAACACACTATAGTATTGATAATATGCTGCTGTGTACCTTGTGAATTTGTCAGTAACACACTATTTTCAGTATCTTGACCTATATTTTGTGTGCAGTTTACAGTAACTATAAGGGAGAGCAAATTGTAAGACCTAGTAACAAAATTAGACGTTTGAGTGACTTGAAAAGTACACAAAAATATTTTGTTACCAGCAATAAGGATCAATGAGACCCTCAAGCTCCAGGGCACTTCAAGAGTGAGCAAAGTCAAAAATTTAGCAGCACATATGAAAGAGAACCCTATTTATATTGCTCACATGCAGAGTCTGCACTGAAGAATGATAAGAAAGAAAATGGGAAAGGTAGCACAGCTTATAGACATGACTTTATATCACTGCAATTAACTTCAATATATCTTATGGGTAATGTAGATCCATGGAAAATATCTAAGCTGCTGTAATGTTATTCCTTACAGGTAAAACACATTTTTAATGGAAGAGCCAAACACAAAAAGGCTGCTTCAAAAAAGCATCATACAGGAGTAAAGTATGCTGCAAATGAGGCAATGACACACTGACTTGTAAGGGCAATGTTTACCATTTATTCTTTCATCACCGATATATTAAATGCTTGCTTCCTACCAGGCACTATGTTGAGTGTTGACACAGATGAACACATCACAGACGGGGCTGTCATAGGACTTTAGAGTCAACATTGAAAATGATTGAACTTAAATATGTTTTAATTGGTTGGTACATAACAAGAATAAAAATTTTAAATATATTTTATTATTAATGAATTCAACATGATATGTTTCATAGATCAACCTAGGTAACTATATATTCAAAATTGTATGTATATATTATTTCAAGGCACGTACATTGAATATAGCATAGAGTTTAGTGCAAGTCCCTCAATTTATGAACAATCTGAGACCCCAAAAATTTAATATGAATTGTCAGAAGTTACACAGGTGTTCCAATAGCTGTAACTATTAGACCCAAGATGTTTGTCTTTCAGGTGTGCAAAGTTGTTAAGTGAAATGACTTCACACGGATTCTCCTCCAACTCCAGATACCTGGGCAATAGAAGTCTAGAGAATCAAAGGGATGGAAGGAACATCAAGAACTTGTTGGTGTACTTTGTGATCTCAAAGCCCTATTAGTGCACAGCAATTCACAAATGAATTGTGAAGCAGTGATTGCTGGGGATCTGGAGCACAGCACTTGGGTCCATGGACCCTTGGAGAGAACTCAACAGTCCTTCCATTCCTTAGCCAATGACTCTACCCTCAGTAATTCTGCTTAGCTATTTTCTATGTAGAAAAATTTTCTTGACCCAAAGATGCCTTTAAAGACTTACAAGAACTGAAAACTGTTTTTAATTTCTCGTTTGCAGGAGGTGACTTTCATGCTCTGTTCAACAGCCAAAGCTCTCGCTTGCCTCCTTACATCTAAATCATTTTTTTCTTCTGCATTTCAAAGAATTCTGAAAACATGTTTAAGAATACAAGAAATACTTTTCAAAACTTTAGGATTGGTTTGCCAATTATCGTACTTCAAGAATTGCAAACTAAAAAAGCTATGCCCTACAGTGGAAAGAATGTATTTGTATTTAAATGTCATTTATATTTAAAGTCATTCATTATGTAATCTGGCACAAGTAGTAGAATTCTGAAAGTATAGAGGAAGTTTCTCATCTATTTCAGGTATGTATCAAATGCAAATTCTAAGCTTACATGGTGTAGGTGATGTAAAATGAAGAAGATGCATTTTCTCAGTCAACATCTAGTCCAGTAAATCAGGCAATAAGTAAAATAACGTGATAAATTAGTCAATCGTAAATTAAAGAATGCTCAGATAATGAAACATAAACAAGAAGAAAGGGATGTTATTACTTTGTGACATTTATGAAGACATCATTTTGATTTGTTAGATGTGTTCACAAGAAGGAATAATTTTCTGCAGCAACGCTGCTCTTCCTCATCCTACCAGACTGTAGCTCCTCCACCTCATGGCCCAGTCCACAGCATCGGGTCACAGGCATGGTATGAGAAACAGCACAGCAGCAGATGCAATAGTGTAAGCAATGTAGGCATGGATCTGGATGCCCAAGTTCAGGTCACAGGTATGCCATTTACCAACTGTGCACCACTGGGGATGTTACTTGATCTCACGGAGCCTTAATTCTTCATTAAATAGTGAAAATAATGAAAGTACAGAATTGGTAAATGGACCAAGTGAGTTAATATATGCAGAAGCCTAACACAATAAATACTGTCTTAGTATTATTACCCTGCACTTTTTCTCTTACCCAGTGTACCTAGAAAACCCTGTATACATTCATACATATTATTTCAGCAAGTTCTTTTGCTCCTTCTCAAAAATATATTCTAGATAAGTTTGCTTTTATCTGTTTCCATGGCTAACTTGCCTATGCCACCATCATCCCTTGCAGCTATACTATAATTTCATATCTCCTATCCTGTCTCCCTGCCTTCACTTTTCCTCTTTATAAATCCATTCTTCATGCAACAGCCAAAGCATCTGCCTAACATAAAACAGATATCATATCTCTACATAAACCGATCAGCAGTTTCTAATTGTACTTAGAATACATTTTAATTTTTTATCATGATCTGAAGGTCCTCTGCAGTCTGGATGGAGAACGCTACTGAATCAGGAAGAGTAAGTCCATAAGAGCTAGCAAGCGGGTAGCGCTCCAGCCAGCCAGGCTGAGCTTAGGAGTGTAGTCTCAGGACCAAATGTCAATCATAGGACTAGATTGGAGTGCTAAGCTCATATGTCTACTGGGCCAAACCTAAGTGTGGATATAGTGGGTCAGTGAGTATATCTCCTATCTGTGAGAAAGTGGCTACTAAGATGCATCTGTTTGATGTCAAGTGCAAAGATGAGGCAGAAAATTTGTTAGATCCTGGCTATACATTTGTATTTTTTAATGCGAGCACCCCAAGTTTTAACTGCTGGCAACTCACACTGATGTTCAAACAATACCATTGCTAAGAAACCATGTAAAAGGTGCAAGTAAAAATCTCTCTGTGATTGAAAAAATAAACACGGCACTATTAAGACTGCAGGTCATTAAAATGTGAAGACCCAGAGTCCGTAAATAGCCAGACTCACGTGTGGCTCATGTCTCAGTAAACTCACTTGCTGCAGGTGAAGGAAACCAAGTCTGATTCAAGTAGAAGATTAGATATTGGAGAACTAATAGAGGAGGCTAAAGACTGAAGATAATATTGATGCAATTTGTTATAGAGGACCACAATTTAAGAATGGAGGCTAATAAAAAAACAGATCTCTGCCATAATTGGAAGTTTGACAAATGTGCAAGGACCTGTTACATATATATTTGCACACTAATGAGTAAATACACTTTTCCTACTAGCAGCCAGCCTGAGATCAAATGAACTAGGGAAAAGAGTCATACCACAAATACTACAGCAATTCACATTCTTATCTTTAACAAATGCAACCATAATAAGTCTACCTTAAAGTCCAGCAAATACCTGGCAGCAGTGAGTCTGCAAAAAGTGAGAATTGGGAGCTCAAATCCTTGTCCCTCAATTCCTAAGTGTATTCTCAAATCTAGAAAAGAATTATTCGAGAACTATTGCCTTTCTTTGCCCTCAGTCTGTAACCCATCAGCTTATATCTCTACAGAGAAAGAGTGACAGTGTCTGAGCATAAGACACCCTTTGGGACTTGGTCACTTACCTATTAAAGTGAAAGAAGAGGAAATGTACATCCAGCCTGTTGTATGTACAGACAGGAGTCTGAGAAAGGGCAATATCAGCACAATGGGCTCACGGAGCCAGTGTGCTTCTTGCTAATAAGAGGCTGTGAAAAACTCTCTGATTGCAAACTGTTTAGGCCTTTGCTGGTTGATTTCAAACCCACAGCAAAAGACCATGGCATACCTTGCTTGTAAAAATAATTATGTCATGAGATCTGAACTTTCTATAAAATAAATTGAAAGTCTTATGCAACAGGTAAATTCATTTCTCAGGACTTTAGACTACACAGCTGAATTCCTTCACTCAGCTGTACAAGCTCTCCTAGTTTAATTTGTCTTTTCAGGCACTAATTTCTCTTTATCAACATCTTTATCATCACTATAATGAGAGTAACAGTTAATAAATATGCAGCATTCACAACATGTTAGACACTTTGCTGAACATTTTATATGATTTATCTCAATGAATACAACCACCCTATTAGCTAAGTACTATTTTTATTCTGACTTTAACAGATAGATAAAAATAAGACTCAAAATAATGAAGAATTTGACCAAGCTTTCACAGATGATAAATAACAACTGGTCTTTCTCAGGCTAGAACCTACACTATAGCCATTATGCTCTAAATAAACCACCTTTTCTCCTTGAAGACTATAATGTAATTCCCTACATGTCTTGTGAATTAGTCATGTCCTTTTTGATGGGAAAAAATCCCCAACATTTGCAATTTAAAGGAGGGAAGGTTTATTTTGGCTCACAATTTCCATGGGTTCAGTCCATGGTAGACAGCTCCAACACGGAAACAGAATGGTGGAAGGGTTGGGCAGAAAAAGGCTCCTCACATCATGGTGTTTAGGAAGCAGAGATAGGAGGAAGGATTTAAGGACAAAAATATACCCTTCCAAGTCATGCCCCAGTGACCATTTGCTTCTGACCAAACCACAACTCTGAATGTTACAGTCTGGGGGGACATTTCCACCTCTAGTTCTCAGAAGGCTCAGGTCCATCTCATTGTGTAATAAGCATTTAGTTTATCTCTAAGCATTACCAAAGTCTTAAGAGTTCCAGCATTTCTGAAAATTCCAAGTCTAAAAGTCTCCACTGAGACTGAGGGCAAATTCTTATTTGTAAGCCCTGGTAAAAATGAAAAAGAGAGTTAAAAACTTTCGACAAGATGGCACAGAGTAAATATTCCCATTCCAAAATAGACTGCTTAGGGAATAGGCAGAAAAAAGATGAAGAAAAGTATGAAACTCAGCAGGGCCAACATTAATCCTATAGTACATAGGGAAAGTTTTGGAAAAATATGAGTTCCAAAGGGCATGAATAGCCCTGCCTCTGGCCTGATTGGTTGCAGTCCACATGGCCTTGCTCTTGAGGATGACTCCACTCACTGCCTACAGCTTTCCTCAGCATTTTATGTTCTGGGCATCTCCAGCTTCTTGGAGTTTCCACTGCACCTTCAGCTTCACTCTCACAGCTTCATGTATTAGCCTCTCCTGGGCTTCTAGCAGGGACTATGCCTGTGTCGCATATGTTTGCCTGCCTTCACAGGCCTTCTAAAATCTGTGTTGGAGCCTCCATGATACCACATCTTTCGCACTCTGCCTGCCTAGAAAACCAGCAACATGTGGATAACACCAAGTTGGGGCACCAGTTTGAGCAGTAGCTATATTCCCTTGGACCACAGTTTCAGTAGCTTCTGAGGGCCTCTAGGGCTGAACTTTGAGATACACTTCTCTCAATAACCCTGAATATGCAGACAGCCCAGAGACTCTCTTCTCAAATAAAATATTTGCAGTTTTGCATCTGGAGCCTGTGATGGTTGGGATCTGGCTGATTTCTGAGATGCTCTCTGAGCATCTTTTTTCTTGTCCCTGTACAAAGCATTCGGCTTCTTTTTATTGCTAATCTTTTTAGCAACTATGTTTTCCTTTGCCCCAACTTCGTAGGTGATACTTTCCAATAAAACTGGAAACTTTCAAATCAAGTACTTGTGCCATTTGCTCTGGACTTTTAGATCTGGTTAAAAGTAGCCAGCAGCCCTGTCATAGCCTAAATGATGAGCTGCCATGAAATTTCATCCACCAGATTAGTCTGCCACCTTTAAATTAAGCCTGACCTGAAGTCTTAGGACATGAGAAAAGGTAGACAAATTTTCTGCCAGAGCATAACATACATGGCCTCTAGTCCAGTTTCCAATGCAGTCTTTCTTTCTAACTGAAACATCTTGAGCCTGGCCTTTACTCGCTACATTCCTATCAGCATTCTGGTCTTCTGAGCTCCAGTCAGTACCTTCCATCATCAGTCTCTGCTTACAGCATTCTATCGCTTCTGTAGTCAGCATCTCCAAAGTTTTCCAAAGTCCTCTTGCAAATCAGTTCAAAAGGCTTTTGAACCACATGGTCATGTATACTCACAATAATGACCTCACTCTTGGTACCAATTTTTAATATTAATCATCTTTCCCATCAGTGGTACAAAATCCCTGACACCAGAAAGTTAAAGGAGATGAGGTTTATTTCCATACATAGGTTAGTGGGTGCAGTCATGGTTCAAAACAAGATCACTGAAAGATTTTTTTATTTGCTTGTTTCTATTTACCCTGTCCTTTTCAATTAATCCAAATATACAAAAATAAATATTGTTTAGGAATGCTTTATGCCAAGATCTTGTTTCGCCACCAGTGTGGATTGAGGCAATCACCAAATCCACACATTATTCCATCCTCCTCTTCCCTGGCTTTGCATTTCTCTTACTGACTGATTCTTCAGGTACTATTTGCTTCTATCTCTCTGTTTTAGGCTTTTCTCTCCAAATCAACAGTCACATTTTCCCTTGAACATATCTAAAACTTGTTTCTCTTTTCATCAAATGGCATTTGTACTCTCCTCAGACTCGTTGTACCTAACCTGGCTTTCCCGTAGACAAGAAAAACCTAACAATGACCAGTTCTGGGATCCTAGCAAATTTTATTCTAAATTGTATCCATTTTCTCTTGTTTCCATAACTGGCAATAATATATGGAGATCCCACACAGCAAATGTCAAAACTCAGAAGACTGCCAGCATTTCAGGTCATTTTCAGTTTAAGAGTTATGCCAACCAAAACAAGCAGCCAATTATAGTGGGCCAATTATCAGTCCCCGAATGAGGGTGGGTTGGAACCATGTTTATGACAGCATGAGGTAAAAGATTTAATGAGAAGTAAGAAAACCAGTCTGCTTTCTATTTGCTGGCTTTCCCTGGCTCAAGACCTACTGCCTAACTCTACATGTTCAATCACTGTAAGGCAGGGCTTTTAATGGGCTGGTTGCCATTCCCCAGGGAAGAACCACTGAGCCAGATCTGGAGTCTGTTTGCAGCTAATAAGGTCAGAGTGTGATTGCCCAACCCCAAATGGAATAATAATGTATAGTCACTCTGGGTGAGAGAATTAAATTCCCATAAATTCATAAATTTAATTCATATCATTAAACAATAATAATAGTGCCAGCACACTCTGGTCTAATAATATCTCTGACTCCTCAAAGAAGGTGAAAAGCAATAACTGGCAATAAGGCCTTTGGTTCACACTACTAGATATTTACTCTGCACTGAGTTATTGGAGGCTTTGTCCAAAGCTCTGCATGGGAGCTGGAACCCCTGACTGATAAAGTTAATATATCTATTTGCTTCATTAAGCTAACATAATTTTTCTTTTAAAAATTCTGATTAATGAAATTGCTAATTGATCTTCCCCGCTGTGTTCATCTCTGCTCATATTTTTCCTTTACCTGGATACACACAGAGTAGCCTGTGTTCACAATACTGTGGCTATTGGTTCAACTAAGCATTCCTTTCCATCCTTCTCTTCCTGGCATATTCTCTTCCTGGATACTCCTTCCTATTGTCTAGACCTGACAGACTCTTCACCCATATATCAATAACCAAAATGATTGTAATCCCTCTAGGAATTCTTCTCCAGCTACCTCCTTGTGTAGACTTCATTGGTTTTATAGTTGACTTTAGACTTACACAGAGTGATACCAAAATCTCTGTTTTAGTTTATCCATAAATCTATTCAAACCATACATGACTATAGTTTTTCTTTGAGTTTCATCAGCCTCTGACTTTGGCATAGAAACCAAAGAACAGGCAATATACTATTTATTACAAATTAGTAATGTTTACTACCATTTCTTCAAAATCTGTACTCTAGTAACACTGCCAAAACTAGAAATGATCCACCAATGAAAAATGGTATTTTGAATTCTCTACAATGATGCAATAAGAAACATGTCCCGTATTTAAAAATGTATATCTATATAAAACTGGATCTTCTCACCATACTGAAATAGAGGGGCTAAATGTTTTATATTCCAAAAAGAAAAAACATAAGACAAATATTTCTGTTTAGTACCCACTAAGGCATTGATAGATGAGCATATCATTATTCTAAAAAGTAAACCATTGCCTTTGCAGAATCTCTCTAACACTGAAAAGGTTATTGATGAATGGAAGCCTGCATTCAAGGGCACCACTAAGGATGTTGTGCTAAGCATGGAGATCACCTCACGCAAATTTCCTTGTGAAGGAAAACTTCATGTTTACATTACAGCCCATCTGAGATGATCAGCCAAATTCACACTAGACTGAAAGGTAGAAATCCAAACTACAAGTGTATTTTAACAACCTTGTATGTTTTTAGTGCCTGAAATGTTCACTTTGCCTATCCTGGCCAGGAGTCAGAATTTAGGGGATGACTTACTGAAAGAAAGCCTAAATAGCTGGACTGTTCCACCATTTCAGACTCCTCCAACCTTGGACAAGTCTATGTTCATATCAATAATGTTAATCTTTGTGTTGTCTTTTCTGTTTATTTCTTCAATTACAACCTCTGCAATTACTCTCTGTTGCTGTAAAACAACTCCCTTAAGATTTAGGATATTAAAACAGCAACCATTTACCATTAATACACACAAGTTTCTAAGTCAACTGGGTGGTTCTGCTGATCTAGGTAAAACAGGTTGCCTGGGCTTCCTTTTTTGTCTGGTTACCAGCAGGGTAGCTGAAGGCTGGCATGTCTTTAATGATCTCTCTCACATGTGTAACAATTGGCAGGCTATGAACTTGGTGACACATAGAACTGAGCATGTGCCTCTCCTCTGCCAGCTAGCCTGGGATGGCTCACAGGGCAGGATTCCAACACAAGCAAATGAAGCAAGTGAATGTGCTAAAGCTTAGGTTTAAAAGTGGCACACTGTTAAAATGATTAATTGGGAGGCAATTAGTCTGAGGTAGATCCAAGAGCCTAGATTCCTATAAGCAAACCAAAACACAATGCAGTATAAACATAAAATGAAGCTTAAGTTTAACCAATTAGAAACTTCCAAATAACCTCTAATGAGGGACCTTCTACTGAGATTTTACAAATAATGCCAGGGCTCTACTTTAACCAAATAAGTATTTATTTTGCTCTGCTTTTGTTATTCATTCTATAAAGTTCTGCCTCTTTCGCTCTGGCTTATCCCCAAACTGCTTGAGGTCTGAGCACCCAATTCATGAATCCTCATCTGCTCAAACTCTATAAAAAGTTGACATGACTTGGTTTATCTTTTAGCAATATGATGTTTTCTGTTGTATTTTATTAACCAAATGAGATGACAAATTTAGTTTATACTCAGACACATATCTTGAAGAGGAGCTGTGAGATTATACTGCAAACATCATAGATACAGAGATGCTTGAACAATAGTGGGTATGTTTGCAGTCTATTATATTTTCTACCTCCACTTTGACACATTCTTTCTTTAGACCTATTAATGTCATTGATTAAGCCAAGGTCAATTTCCTCCAGTCTGCTATCCCGAGAAGCATTCTTGCTCCTACTATACCTACATAATCTAAGAGTATCATGTACATTCTGATTATGGTCATTTGTGCTTGCTCAGGTACATCTTTTCCTGGTTGATTCATAATCAGAACTTTTGTGGTCACAATTAATGGGAGGGTGAAGCTGGTCAGGGAGGGGAGGTGACTTTCCCCAGAAAGTTGGAAAGAGAATTGAGTAAGTGTAAATTAGTTACTCTGTAAAAAAATTGTTTAGCATCATGTGTGCATATCTACTGAAACTTCAGGTTATCAGGAGATGCTGAGATTTTCTGAAAAATATTCTGCTGAAACGGTTCTAGTTTTGAATCTGTTGGCCATCTCTTTGGGCACTTTTGTAAGGGACTTTAAGTGACTTTAACCAGATTTATGACAGGTGCAAAGTGGAGTACATGAAATTATAGACTCATCCAAATGTTGAGCATGCCTGAAGCTTATTCCTGAGAAAAATCCTGGTTTCATAGTGCAGACAACTTTGTGTACAGCCCCCAGCAGCCCTACATTCAAGTAAGAATACAAAATACACACCTTAATTTTCAGGCTGTTGTCTATTCTGTTTTTCAAGTTAATGGATTTCTCATTAGCTCACAGATTTATATTTTACCTAGAATCTCAATAAATCATGATACTAACGAGGTCCGGAGTTGTGCAGAACACGCTGAATAAGTGCGCTGCAGACAGGCAGGTCTGCAGATGCCATACCGAGGTCGAGAGTCCCGCAGAACATGCCGAATCAGCCTGTGCCCCAACAGCAATCCACTGGGCACCCCACACACACACTCCTCTGTACAGCCATCTGGTTCCACACTACAAAGACACAGAGGACACTGGTCCACCAGACCACAGTACTGGGTCCCACCACTCCTGGCCCAGAGGTAGGGGCTTCTAAGCCACCATCCCACTGCTCCTGGTGCAGAGGAAGGGGCTTCCTGGCCAACATCCCTCCCGCTACTCCCAGCCCACAGGAAAGGGCTTTTGAGTCACCATCCCTCCCTACCGCTGCTCCGGGCCCCTGTCCCACCTCTCCCAGCTCAGAGGAGGTGAGCCACACAGGTGCCAACAGCACCCCAATGCGCCCCCAGTTGAAATGAGAAAACACATAAATAAGTCTCAAAACTAGACTTGCAGATCACCTACAGCAACTCCAAAGGGAAATGAGATGGAACACTCTGATAC
>NW_004624795.1:7837650-7869918 GCF_000247695.1 Heterocephalus glaber | reverse complement strand
GAGAAATGTAATTGTGTTGTATACCTACAATGTACCAATAAAAGAATTTAACAAAATAAATAAATATATAAATAAATAAATAAATCATGATAAATTCTTAATACTTGTAACACCTCAAAGACTGGGATACTGAGAATTCAATGTGCAAGAATCCACTCTGTGATACTATTGGTGGGTAGCTTGGGAATATAGATGTCTTTAAAGTTGTATCACCCCAGCATTGAGTTTTACTACAGTTTACTATGGAGAGAAAAATCCATGAGACATTGTTCAGAATCAAAATGCAATAATAATGTGGGATTTTTCTGCAACTTGCCAATTATAGGAATCAAGCCTCACATCCAGTTTTTTTTCTCAATAGGTAATTGGAAGTTAATACATACAGCCACAAAATCTTTGGTTCAAGTAGATCAAGGTTAAGCTGATCTTGTTGGGAGGGTGATAAGAAAAATACACAGGTAGAAGAAAGGGACTCTAACTCATCAAATGCTTCATCTGTAGCTGATTCTAATAATAGTACAACACAGAGCTACTGTTTGGAGGAAGTGAGGAGAGAGAATCTGAAGGTATCTCTGTAGAAAACTGCAGTTCTTCAAGAAAGAAAAGCAGAGAACACTATCCCTTGGTAGATCTGTTCTATCCTAGATGTTCTAATAAAGAAGATACTTTGAATGCTGAACACCAGGTACTGGTTTCAAGGGACCTGCTTATGAATTCACCATGGGCAGAAGCTTCAAGGTAAAAGGAATGCCAGGCTGGCTGTAACAATACTGGAGTGGTCAAAAAGCCCACATCGTGGACAATCTTTAAGGTCACAGAAGAACAGAGGAAGTGCAGTCAGATGATGTGGCCATAAATGTTTCAACCAGAAGAAATGAAAGCAGTCTACTCCAACCATAATCACACTCCACATTTGCATAGCACTTTAAAAGACCTTTTTTGCAGAGTTTTCACAGATTTAAGTTTATTTTATCCACACACCTTCACTCGGAGACAATTCAGAGCTAGCTGCAAAAAATTCACAGCATTTTGTGTGGGAGGAAATGAAAGCAAGGAGACAAAAAGTGATTTGCCCAATGTCACCTAAGTAATCAGAAACAAACTCAGAAATAGGACATCTCTAGGTCTCAGCTTCATAAAATCATTATTATTTTAAGATGCCTGTGAATTTGACAAACATGTTTGGTAGAAGCCTGCCAGAATGAACTCCTAATTACTTTCAGGGGCAGGTACACCTGCATCCCTACTGACGGCCCTTCCTTTCCTCCATTCCCTTCCTGGTCAGCTTCTATCCTCTTCCCTCCTCATCAAAGCCAGTTAAGGGACTGTGGGGTAATGGGACATGAGCTTTCCTTTAGCATCTGCTTATTTATTAACTCAACTTCTAAAATTAGATTAGATTGAAATTGAAAAGCAAAGAGGAACAATCAGTATTAAAGTTGGTCGTTGGCTCTAATTTCTGGTCACGCTAAGTCTGCTGTTCATCCATGAATAAAGATAAGCACAGACAGTTCTGCAGGGTGAACATAAGGCTGGACAGACTCCATTCAATTCTGGAACACATCCACCTGCTCCTTGTGACCTTGGACAAGTTATTCAACCTCTTCCACCCTCGATTTATTTAACTGAAAAAGAGTTACAAGAACCCCCTCATCTCACAAGATTCTTGGGAATATTCAATAATACACAATAGTACATAAAACCCCTCTAACAATATAACAATTATCACTTCCTGGTTGAAAAGTTAGTTGTAAAATTATGAAGAATAATATGCAGGATAAAATAAGGAGAAGTCTGTCTGATAGAGTATCTTAGTTTAGGCTGCTATAATAAAGTACCATAGAGCAGATGGCCTATAAAACCTATAAATTTAACCTTTAGGCTTCTAAACTTTGTAAATCTGAGGTCAGGATGTCAGTGTTACTTGGTGTGGACCATCTTCCCATTTGCTGACCTCCGTCTTCTGATTGTGTCTTCCAGTGGGAGAAAGCAGTGATAAAGTTCCCTGAAGTCACTTTTGTAATGGCACTTTTTTCATTTATAAGAGCTCTACTTTCATGACCAAATTATTTCCCAAGGGGCCCACTGCCTGATACTAATACACCTGGGGGCTAGGATTCAAACATATGTATTTCAGAGAAACGTAAACCTTCCATCCACTATATATAGTTATATTTTTAATTATTTATTATATTCAGAAATATAATGGCTGAGTGTTTCCAAACAGGAAATAATATTGTTTATCTGTTTGGTTAAATAGAAAACCCCTGCAATTTAGACATTGCATGTCAACATTAATAAGACATGATAGAATTAAGAGGGAAAACATTTCTTCTTCATTTCAGTTTATACATTTGTTAACTAAATTTCTGTGATGGTCTTTTGGATGTGTCCACTTGATGATAATCCCCCAGTTATTTAATCTAATATTAATTTTCTGTAGGCCGGGGATTTAGCTCAGTGGCATCATGCCTGCCTTGTAAGTCCAAGGTCCTCAGTTCAATTCCTGGTACCACGCTAAAAAAAAATAAAATAAAAATTGTGTTGCTGTGAAGGTAGTTTGTGGGTGTGATAAAGTGTAAACTAAGTTCACTGTAAGTAAAGGAAATTATCCTAGATTATCTAAGAGAACTTTGATTCACCTTAAAAAACAGAGATGAGGCTTCCCAAAGGACAAAATTCTACCCTGGGACTACAGCTTTAGCTCAGGCCTGAGAATTCCAACTTGTCCTTTCCAATGGCCTGCCCTCTGGGTTTCAGGTTCTCCTGGGAAATTCCTTGTATACATATATATTGCCGTGTACATACGTACATCTACCTGTGTACACATATTTGTATTGGCAAATGTAGATGTGTGTGAATGTATCAAGATAGCAATTCTCTAGTTTAACTTTGACTGATGCACCCTCTTTTTCCATAGCAAATGTGAATACTTATATTTTTTTAATGTAAAATATATTTTAGGTTTAAAATGACTCTGTGAGTGTGTATGATTGAACTACATGAATTGATCTTTTTTTAGACAAAATTTTTGCTTATTTTATTTTTCTTACATTTAAGAAAATTTTAGATTCACAACAGTTTGAGTAGAAAGCGCTGTGTTTCCCCCTACACTCTTTGCCCCCATATTGACAAAGCCTCCCTCACTGTCACCATCCCCCGGCAGAGTAGCACATATGTTACCATCCATGAGCCTACATTAACACAGGGTTGTCACTCAAAGTCTATGGTTCACATTGGGTTCATTCTTGGTGAGTGAACTGCTCATAAAGTGCATCACTTTTGATCCATTCTATGAGTCTGAACAAATGCGGTCATGTACCACTAGGTTGTCATAAAAGGGGTTTCGCTACCCTAAAAATGCCCTGTGCTCCATGTATTTATCCCTCCCTCCCTCCCTGCCTTCCTCCCTCCCTGCCTTCCTCCCTCTCTCCCTCTCCACAGGCCCTGGCAATCACTGATCATTTCACTGTGTAGTTTCTCCTTTTGCAGAATGATATGCTCTTTTAAGGTCAAAAGAGATCCTCATGGAAAATATATCAGATTTTCTTTTACCTATTGTGCTAAGGGATCTCGGGTTATTTTATCTGACAAGTACTGGAAAATGTGAACACTTACTGAGTCCAGTGATTAACCATGTACAGGGCCTCTATTCCTTTACTGTTCACATAACAAACTGGGAATCCATAAGAATTTCTTGTCTTGCTGTTCCTCAGGTTACTGGAAGCTCTGACAAGGATTGGACAAGTATGTTTCTAGCTTTCCCTTATTTCTCCCCACATTACGTATCATCAGATTTCAGTGTCTTATTGATTTGGGCCAGACCTTAGGTAATGTTTAGGAGTAGGGCTTAGGAGATGTTGCCAATAAAAAAGTTCCAAATAACTGTCTCTTTGTTAACCTAAAGCTTCAGACAAGCAAACATCCAACTAATGGGCCATTGCTCCTTTCATTCCTAGACAAACATAATCAGTACCACTAGGTTTGAAGATATAATCTCTCTTGCATTTTCCAATCTTTCAGACACTCTCATTGTTACTAGAATCATTTCCAGCATAACACAGCCCAGGGCCTGCAGGTCTGCTTTAATCTGAACCAAAACCATTTCTCCTTCCCAGACAAAGCAGCCAAACTTTGCTTTGTGCACTTTTCAGCTGAAATGTAGTTTCCTATTATGTTCCCAAGTAGGTCACAATCTATCTTCCTTTGCAAGCTTGTGAAGCTGCTCTGCAGGTCCTAATGAACTGGCAAGGCCAATTAAGCACCGCATAGAATATCTGTAGCCAACTAACCTAACAAAGAACAGATAGATGAATTAATACTCTGGTTTTTGTAGTTGAAGATTACCAGGAAAGAGGATTTTTTGTTTTTCCAGCCCTGCCTGAGAGAATGGTTACTCAGTTTTATCAAACTAGTATCTTTTCTCCCTTTGTTGGCCAACTAATTTCAACTAACACTTATTGAATGTCTAATATATGTTGTATGCTATGCTAATCAGTTTTACATATATAATGTCATTTAATCATCACAATAATACCTGCTCATAAGGATTGCAACAGTAAGCCGACATAGTTTGACACTTATAAGTGCCAAATTAATTTGCTTCCCAAATTCGGCAGGTAAAACACTGACAGGCTTGGGGTATATAAATAACTTGGGTTAATTAAGTTAATGTAAGAGTCCTCTGCCTCTTCTTATCTATGGCGCCTACTCAGGTAAACATCCAGATCTCAGCTGTATTGATTTACAACCAACTTGAGTGACATCCAGCCCTCAGGAACTGATTGAGTTCATAAGTTAAGGGTGCACTGTATATTAGAACTTGCACTTATGAAATGGTTGACTTCATGAAATAGATATACATAGATAGATAGATAGATAAATAGATAGATAGATAGATAGAAAATAGACTTTTTCAAAATATCTTCTTGCATGGAAACTGTTTTCTTCTGAGTATTTATTTCTTTCCCCTCAACTTGCACCTGAAATTGTTGCATAGATTTTGTAAACTGAGACTGAGGGGCAAAATGAGTCTCATGCTGGACGGCTGAAACTGAGAAATACTAACACCGGGAGCAAGTGGTGGCTGTGTCTATTCAATCTCTGAGAAGGAAGATGAGATCCAGGCAGGGGAAATGGAGCAGCCACAAAAGGAGGTAGTGCTTAATTCTTCTCTGGGTGCAGACCCCTCTCTCCAGTCTGTTGCTGGCATCAGACAGCATTTGGAAATCTCCCCAATTCCCCTGAATCATCTTCTTTTATCTAGAGTAGACAGTTTTCAGCTCCTTGGAATCAAAAGAGCTCTGATACACCAGAGAAGGCACAGAATACACTTTGGCACTGTGCTGAGGTTTGTATCAGGGATCCATTCTTTTCCTTTTTGTCCCAATACTGAGGATTGAATCCAGAGCCTTCACTCCGAGCTGCTGTTTTAATTTTCTTATTTTGAGACAGGGTCTCATCAAATTGCAAAGTTTCCCAGGAGGTCTTAAACTTGTGATCTTCCTCCCTCAACGTCCCTGAGATTACAGGTATGCACCTTTACAAAGAGCTGAGGATTCTTTTTGAAGCATTATTTTGGGGATGTAGGTGACAAAACAAATTACGAACAAGAAAAAGGGAGTATAGAATTGAGGTCAGCATGGGTACTAGAGACACTGATCAAACAGCCAAGGGGTGGGCAGCGAAGAGTTCGAGAATGTATACCACAGATGAAGGCACTTTTGTAATTACCAGAAGCAAGATGTGTAAAGAAGAAGAAAGAGGAGCCACAGTTAAGGAAGAAGAGGGCAGTGCTGAGTCACAGGAATTAGCAAGAACATCTCCAGACAGAACAAATCTTCAACAACAGCCAAAGCAGGTGCCATGGTGAAATAATTGAGAGCTGAAAAAGGGTCTTAGAGGCCACTTATGATCTAGGAGGATATTTTTACAGCTGGTTTTTCTTTCGGTTTGTTTGTTTTGGTACCAGGGATCGAACTTGGGTCCTTGTGCTTTCAGAGCAGGCAGTGGAACCACTGAGCTAAATCCCTGGCCCTGGAGGATATTTTTCATAAAAGATCTATGCATGTAAGTCTGACTGCAGTGGGTTACTGAGTTAAGTAGGCTGCAGGGAAGTTTTTGAAGTCGTAGGGAAGTTTTTAGTGAGGGTAAATAGCTGTTATTTTAGGATTTTGGTGGTGAGTGACATGAAAAGAGGGGAGTAGTTGGAGGAAGTAGCAAATCATGACTTATTTGCATTTGGGACATGGGAGATTTGAGTGTCCTATTAGCAGAAGAGATTACATGTGTATTTCCCTGTAGGAGCAGTTTGTTTACAAATGCCTGATGGAGATTTGTAACTCTCCCACCATATGTATTCTGTCTCTTTAGTAGCAAACTCTTCTCAGCTAAACACTATGTGTCCCAACCCCAGTTGCTCCTCCAATCCACCAGTTTCCATCAACAGAGTAGAAATGATGTGTGCAGCTTTCATGTCTCTCTCTTAAGCAAAGATCTTCTGCCATCTATGTGAGTTCTTTCCCTTTTCTTTTTTTTTCACCCTTTTCATATAACCCTGAAAATATACTTTCTGGTAAATCCATTCAACCAGATCTATAAGAAATGACACAGCAAGAAGATTGCTGGGCCGGGGATTTAGCTCAGTGGTTCCACTGCCTGCCTTGCAAGTGCAAGATCCTGAGTTGGATCCCTGGTACCCAAAAAAAAGGAAGATTGCTCATGGATTGAAGATGCCCACCTTTTTCTGTTTTCCAGTCCTAGTCTTTCGGAGTCTAATGAGAGAGAGAGAGAGAGAGAGAGAGAGAGAGAGAGAGAGAGAGAGAGAGGGGGGGGATCATACAAAACAACAAAATACCATTAAGATTGGATTTGAAATGTACCCCTAAAATTCATGTGCTAAAGACTTGATTGCCCACTGATAGGTTTTGGGGGAGGTGATTGGATCCAAAGAGCTCTAAGTTTATCTAGTAGATTAATCCATTGAGAGATTGTAATTTGATGACATTATTGGGAGGTGATAAAAATAGAAGGTAGGACCTAGTTGAAGGGAGTGGATCAAACTTGGGGACTATTTCTGGTCCCCAGCCCCCCTTTTTTGACTCTTTCCCTTTCTTCTTTATGACTGTGATGAGCTGAGCAGCTTTAACTCACTATGAACCTTCTGTCATGATATTTCTGCCTTCCTATAGCTGACCATGGATTGAAACCTCTGAAACCAGGAGCCAAAATAAGTGTTTCCTCCTTTAAGTTGTCATTCTTGTCTATTTTGTCATAGTGACAGGAAACTAAGTAGCACAACTATTGCACTTGAGTAACTGTATTTTGGGTTCTACATTTTAGAAGCTTAGCCTATGGTCTAGCATATACCACTGTCAAAGAAGAAAGCTGCATTTATCCTAGGTAGTTTAAATAAAGTCCTTTCTGGAAAAAGTTGGACTAACTCTATGTTTTGTAGAGCTAAATCATGCACTATAAAAACTATTTCTGAGGTATGGAATAATCCTAACACGGAACAAGCTCCATCAGAGAAGGCAAACTATTGACCTCTAAGCCAGAGAAACGGAAATTTAAAAAATATTTACAAAATTGTTTTATAGATGAACAATTGGAAGAATCTTTGGTAATAACGATGGAGGATTCTATTTTAATGTTGTTTATAAAGTTGGGTCTTGCAACAAACAGAAGTGGACTTTGGTGGGCTTGGGCAAAACGAGATTTATTGGTTCATACAACTTAAGAATGATCAAGAACAAGGCTGACCCCAAAGGAAAAGGAGGCCAGGTCTTCTTCATCGTCTCATTTCCCTCTATCACCAATCTCCTCCCTTCTACTTTCATTGATGGCCAGCTTCAATATTTTAAGGCAGCTTTCTTCACAGATTGAAGAACCTGGATAAAGACAAGGTCTAGGGCTGGGGATTTAGCTCAGTGGTGCCACTGCCTGCCTCACAAGCACAAGGTCCCAGGTTTGATGCCCAGTACCAAAAAAAAGAAAAAAAAGAAAAAGACAAGGTCTAAACCTCTCATCACTCTGCCTCACTTCTCCAGAAGGCTTTCTGGCTTTGCTCTCTATTTCCAAATTGAAAAAACTCAGGGAAGAGCTCAAACTTTGGCCTAGTTTGGCCAAGTTCCCTACCTTAGGTCAACTACTTGGCAAAGAAAAGAACATCTAAGAAGATAGTAACTCACATTTAATTATTTATTCAATGATTTACATTCAAAATGCGGAGGCTGACTAGAAAAGTTTTATATGGTTTACTCTGATTCTCAGAACTTAGCTCACAGGAAGAATTCTTTCCTTCTTACCGGAAGTCAAGTCTAAGCTTCTGGCTCCTGAAACAAAGCTTGGCTGAGGAGAAACTGGAGGGCAAATCTATATCCTCCTTATCTTTTCTGAAACAAAGACATAACATAAATTTGACCATAGCTTATGAGTGTGAACTTCTTGTGAGGAAATAACCAAATTCTAACCTGATGAATATTGGACCTAAATGACTTGGAATTTCATTTCTGGAAACAATGGCAGAAGGAAACATGAAGTGACTTAGAGAAGAATGATTGCTAGCATTTTTGAAATGTAAAGGGGTCCAAAAAACAAGATGCAATTGGCCACAATGCCACAAGGCTCACTATCAGAGCTTGTACCAGCTGTGTGCACCAGTCCCACTATCAGATCGGGGCCATGGAACCATCTGTCTCTCTAAGTGGCACAGTGGAAAAATTCACAGGAAGCTTCTAACCCCATAAAACAACCTAGGTTTGCAGCTAAATCATGATTCTGAGTCCCAACTTCCCCCATCTTTGCTCCCCTAGAGGGCAAAGATGTCCTGCAGAATGTTCACCTGCACAGTTAAATAAGGTAAGACACTGGAATCTTGGAGTCCAAACCATAAAACATAATTGAACAAATCTCTACAGACAGTACAAAATATTGTACTCTGTCTCTCACAGATGGGATTATTTACCCTTCACACGACCTTCAGATAACATGTTGTGCTCCCTTTCATCAATCCATAATTCAAAGAGGACATCTTAGCCTCCAGAGGTTTCATTATGACAATAGGCATGGGCAGGCCAAGCCGAGGTATGTTTTATTATGAAAGGCAAAGTCAGCTTGGGCCATAATTTTATAAATCTCATTAGTGATTATAGTTTCATATTTGAAGGTATGATAAAATACCATTTCTACTTTGTAAACGTATCTCTGCCAGAAAGAGGGATCCCAAGGCCTCTCCACTGGCTGTACCGGGAACAAAGGGCTGCTTGGTGTGGAGCGCTGTGCCCGAGCTGATAAGGGGCTCTGCGGAGAACCACTGTCCTTTGCCTACACACAGCGTCTTCATAAAAGGTCAGAGAGCAGAGCAGCCTCTTTCTGAATCCCCCAGGGAGACAGAGGCAGGAGTTTTGTGAATGCCACAGCAAATAGCTTTTCTTTCACACTCCAGCTCTGCTGTTCCTGTATGGCCTAGTGTCATACAAATTAGGAACAGAAGTTCTTCCCAGCACCAAATGCACTTATGCTTGCAGAGGCAGAAGTGCCTGTGTCTCTAACAGAGGTTAAACTGCAGAGGGAGAGACCCCTCATAAGTATAAAATCTTCAGTCAGTCAGCGAAGCAGTTGTGCCCATGTGGCCATGGATCTGAGCTGTACTCAGAGGCAAGAGGCAATTAATATTCATTTGGAAACAATTTTCAAAGACCAAATGCATGCAAGGCCATGGGGAAGGTGCTGGGAGACAACAGTGGGATAAAGGTACATTTTGTGTGTTGAAGAATAAATGAAGCAGTGGGGGAACCCAGAGTAGGTCCTAAGAGAGGAACGTGGACGTCATACTGCAGTGCGCACAGAAATCAGATGGTGGTCTTGGAGGAGAGTTCAAGAAATGCTTAAAACAAAACCTGAAAAAATGAATAGGAGAGAACTATGGCAGGGACAGGAAGGAAGCACATTCTAGAATTTTCTAGAAGGAATGGCAGTTATAGCACTCACACGGGATGTGGCTGGGCAAGGCTGGCTTTGCTGAGGTGGGTCCCTGCAGATGCCTGCTATCCCCACATTGTTATTAACAGTGCCTCTCTTTCAACTCAAGAGCATCCCAAGTTATCTGGATGATAAATCATATGGTCACCTTCATGATTCAGCACATAGAGAGGGGTAAGATTAATTTGCCTTCCTAAGGTATCTATGTTGAAGACTGAAGTCTGGTAAGTTCTCCTAGGGATATGGGGCCAGCTACATTTTATGCAGCAGGCAGTGAGAAACCAATGAAAGGAATTTAAGCAGGAGAGTGAACAAAACCAAATTCATGTCTAAGGGAGTTAACTCTGGCAGCAAAGTGGAGGATGGATTATTGCAATGGATAATTCTGGACTCAGGGAGACCAATTAGTTTAGTGAGACTCATGGTTCATACCCAAAAGAAATGTGCTCTCCATATCAGTGCTTTCCAATAGAAATATACTGCAGGGCCCTTCTGTAATTTAAAATACTCTAGTAGCCACATTAATCAAAGTAAAAAGAAACAGATGAAATTAATTTTAATATGGTTTGTGTAACCCAATATATCAAAAGTAGTAAAACAATACTATGTAGTAAAAGCTAGAGAATTAGTAAGGGTTTTTTTGGTGGGTTTTTTTTTTTTTTTGCACTTTTCTTTTCTTTCTGCACTAAGTCATAGGAATCCGGTGTGCATTTGCACATGCAGCATATTACTGGCCACATTCTGATCACTCCATTGCTCCAGGTAACTAGGAGTCACAATATTAGATGGCACTAATACAGACAGAGGGGACATATACACAGGAAAAGTTAGATACAATTTAAACGCTGTACCACTTTTAAAAGAATTTTTCACAGGCATATTGTATTTCAGATGAATTATCAAATGAGTTATGAAGCAGTCTTACAAATTAGGCATGACTTTTTACTTTGTAGATTCAAGCATAATATAAAACACATATAATAAATATCTAAAAGTCAGAAAGTTTTACTCAACTGGCTCCGCAGAGCTAATATACAGCAGAAGCCGTTCTTGAACCTGGCTCTTCAAGCTCCCTCGCTCTCCCCCTCTACCTTGTAAACTCAGGATTCCCATTGCTCTGCTCAGCCTCAGGGCCTGTGCACTCTCAGACCTGCTCCTCCTGTCTCTTTCTGCTTATTTCTGCTTTCTTTTTGTATATGAGCCCAAAGATAAAAGTCAGAATTACAAGAGAGAATTCAAGAAGCACAGAGATAAGAATAATCTGGAAAAAGGTATAAAAAAGAAAAAGCAAAGATATTCTCCTGAGCCAAAGGTTGCTTTATTCTTTAGTCAGATACACCTTTTGTTATCACAAGTGGTAACAAAAAGATCTGAGATAATCAACTTCTATCAAGAAAGTTTGGTTTGGCTCTCAATGTTAGAGGTTTCAGTCTGTAGTCAGTTGGCTCTGCTGCTTTTGGGCCTGGGATGAGGGCCATGTAGAAGAGCAAAGTCCTTTCTCTCTTGGCCAGAAATAGGAAGAGATAGGATGGGGCTCCAGTCCCACTCTCCCCTTGGACCACAGGCTCCTGGTGATCTAAGTCCTCCACCAGGCTCCATCTCTTAAAGTTTCCCGTTTTCAACAGATCGGCCTTTATGGGACATTTTCTTAAACTATAGCAGGCCTGCACACAATTTAATTCTTTCCTGATTTAGTTCTGTGTGCCAGGCATGACTCTAAATTCTCAACTTCAGTCTCTACAATTCAAAGTTAGACTCCATGACAGGCTTGCTCAAAATATTATAGATTCCGTAACAGTTCTGCAATATAGTAGGCACTTGAATACATGGCAGCAAGATTTATTTTGTAAGAAAATCATGATAATTGAATCACTGATTACATCCCTCCCCTGGTTATAAATTTCCCATACCTCCCCATCAGTGCTTAGAGAATACTGTCAGAATTCAAGAAAAATGTAGAAGATACAAGTTAACATGTAAGTAATGAGTAAAGGCTGTGTTCAGACAAAGCCAAAAAGAAAACATGGTGAAAATAACCCAGAAGAAAACAAAGATTTAAACATGAAAAGTCAAACTTAAAACTTTTAAAACTGGATATAGAAGAATATTTTTATGTCTTCACAAACTGAGAATTTCAAAATTAAGACGTAAAAGCATTAATCATAAAGTACAATATCTATGGCATATCAAAGAAATGGAGAATTAATATGCCAACAGATCTGTTGAAAAATGTGGGAGTATGATGGGCAATTCATAGAAGAGAAAATACAAGTGACCAATGTCTTAGTTAGTTTCCTTTTGGCTAGGACACAATACTTGAAACCCACAATTTAAAGAGGAGAGGTTTATTTTGGCTTACAGTTGGCAGAGGCTTCAGTTGAGAGTCGGCTGGTTTCAAGGCAGAGTGGCATGGCAGAGGGGCACAGCAGAGAGAAAGATACTCACATCCTGGTGGATGGGAAGGAGAGAAGGGAGAAGCCAGGAAGGGAAATAAACCCTTCCCGGTCATACCACAGTGACCCCTTTTGGACCAGCCCCACCTCCAATAGCAGCCATAAACCCCCACACTCCTGTCTCTTTTCAATACCCCACCTCGGAGCACATGAAGCTTTGGGGGTTCATCCAGATATAAACCATAAGAACCAGTAAGCACTTGAAAGCATGTTTATCCTTATAGGGAATCACAAAAATGATAAAGCAAAAGCCGCATAAGAGATGTTTGCTTATCAAACTGAGAAAAATGAAAGATCATGAATATTACAGGCTAGTAAGGATGTGTGGAAATGAGTACTTTCATACACTTTTTCTGAAGCAATAGATAAGTGTAATGTTTATAGAAAATAATCTGATAATATGTATTAAAATTAAAAATGTACACACATATATGTATTTTTGGACCCCAAACTGACTTATATTAATATGTCCAAAATAAGATACTACTTCATAATTACAAAAGCAAAAGGACAAATTAATGAATTTTATACAGACAAAGAAAAAGAAAAGAAAACTGGTTCCAATTCAAGGGTCTAAAATTTGGAGTATCTATTAATAATATTCCAGAAAATGCTAAGAGCTATGAATGAAGACATAGATTTCATTGTTTTGATTTAAAAGATTATTCATAGTATGCTTTAGATAAAAGACAACAAAATGCAAAAGAATATTGCCTGCTCCAGTTTTATAAACAAAAAGGAAGCAAATCCCAAATACCCCTAGTAATGATTATATATAACTATATAAACAAGGCAATGAGTCTAGAAAAAGACAAAGAGAGATGATTTTACTTTGAACACCTCTGTAATTCTTGAATGATTTGATTACCATGTATTGCTTGATTTAAATTCCCACAAAAGAGAATTATCTAAGTACAGTTTAAATTTTTTTTAAATGAGTCTAGCCTACCTCTAGGGTCATGACAACCAGAAAAGAAACTAGCAAGATGAAGGCAACATAGATAGCACAGCAAGAATCAAACAGAAGAGAGCAGGTGAAATTGGAAAAGAAGCCCACCAGTAAATGAGTTGGGACTGTGATTAGAAAAAGATGAATCTGATCTTGTCACCTGGTTTAATTAGTATTCCTTTGAACACTGCTGGAGTAGGGCATCTTTTCATAGAGCCATGAGAAAAATTTAACTTTAGATTTATCTGCCTACATCTTTACCTGTTTTCACTTAAATGTATCAATTTGTAAGAAGTCTAGGTACTTTAGGGATATAAACACTTGAAAAAATATTCTTAACTTTGAAAATTTTTGGTCTCTTGACTACTGCTGGAACATAATTATTTTTCCAGATGGAAACTATCAAAACTTATGTAGAAAAGTAAAATTTGGAGTTTGGCCCCTTGCATAAACTGTTGACCTATAATGTGTTAGCTGCTTTCCTAGGCATGGGTAACAGAAAGATTAGTTTGTGTCCCTAAGTTTGTGTGTGTAAGTGGCAAAGTGAAATAAACTGAGAGTTGTAGTAGAGTTGAATAGGTATTGCAATAAAAGACACTTTTACCAACACCTCTGATCACGTGCCTAGTCTCGTTGCTTTACACACTCATAGAACTTTGCACTTCTTCTTGGTCCACTCAGCACCATTGCAATTAATTGATTATCATTAATCTCCTCCCTGACTCTCTGACTGCATGAACTATTCACCACAACTAGAATGGAGTTAGTGCACAGTTGGCTTTAGGGAAGTATTTGTCAGCTGAGTGAAAGAGGGTGCTTGCTACGGTGATGGGGCAAATGGGAGAACCCACTCCAAAGGAGTCTACTCAGAAGGTGAGATATTTGAGTTTGATCTCAAACACAAGATGAGATTCCCCAGATGAGTAAAGACAGAAATAGCAGGATGTTCTCTGGGAATAACCAATATCTTAGTATGAACAAAGCACAGGAATTATGAAGTATAACTGGGAAAAGGTTAGACTGAAGACTTGGAGATCAAACCCTAGAAAGCCATCCAAAGGACTGTACAGCTTTTTCTTATAAAGAATGAATAGATATTGAAGAATTTTAAGCAAAGGAGAGATAAAAACAAGTGTGCTTTCAGAAGACCAACCCACAACAGCATAGGAAGAGGAAAAGAAGGTTGAGCAAACAGGAGGGTACTTTCGGCACACAGTAGGTTCCATAAATATCTGTTAGATAAGTGAATTAAAGAGGCAAAATAGTCAAATTTTTGCACTTAAAATTATTTAAAAAATAGAAATACCTCCCTTTAGCTCGCTGATTACTAACAGCAGACTCTGCACAAATGAGCCTCAATTCCCAACTTTGCCCCAAAGAACCGAATTGTTCCAGGGCAAGCATGGAGGCAATACTGAGAGTTGAGGGAGGCAGTCAAGCAGGGTAATAACGGATTTCATCAATGACTGGAGATGGAATTTCATTACAGTGTATGTCAATAGCAGGAACCTAGAATGGAAAGGGTTTTACTTTTTTAAAATCATGTGCTGAAATAATTTAGGTAAGTTTCAGCAGTAATACTAGGAGTTAGGGGAGAAATAAGAAAGCAATAAAGCGGTGCATAATTTATCCTCTCCTCTATTTTATTACAAAAACTAAACCCAAGAGAAGATCTTGAAAGGCGGTTGCATTTTCATCCCTTGTCTTTTAGGAATTCCAGCTGCAAGGCTTAATCACTACAAACGTAAGGAATATAGTCACACCCCCTTAGCACCATTCTGGTTTTTTTGTCTGCGTGAGACAAAGTTTTAGCTGTCTAAATAATTTTTATGGATTTGAGCAAGACAATTAAGAATATATTGTCTTTAAACTTGGAAAACAATTATTCCACGAGTCCAGACACCAGGCTGACACTCACAGTAATTTTGCTGTTTTTGGCTTTTATTCTGGTAAATCAGATAAATTTATAGAACCCAGCATTCTACTCTGATCTGCTGCTTTGAAGTTAGGTGTGGGCTATCACTTCACTAAATTAAGAAGAGGGACCAGGACAGTTCCTCAACCCCAAAATCCTAACCCTAAGATAATATTGAGTCTTTATTTCGTGAATATTCTCTACCTAGCAGTCATTAAGAACAGGAAATCAGCTGCCTCTCTGTGTGCTTGGGTTTCTTCGTTTATGGAGACCCTCCTCTGGTCTCTAAGGGCCTTTCCAGTACTAGCATTCTGGTATTTACAAGAGGAGATACAACTAGCAATGCACTGGAGAGAATTAAGGGTCAAAACCTCTAACGATCAGTGGAAATATAGAAGAATCAAAAGTCAGTGCTATTGGCCTTTAAATGCCAAGTGCTTTGCCTTCTCTTCAAATCACTGGTAAGATATAAGACTGTGGCACAGAATTTTTTTAAATGCCCCAAATCACCACTTTTTCCTCCCCCTACTTGAAATACATTGCCTTTTAAGATGTGAGTTGTTGAATGCACTCCTTCAGTTTGCTTACCTTGAATACAGTTGGTTTAACAAGGCTGCATTTTGTCTCTGAGATCTGCCAGGGCTCTGCTCTGAGGTTGATTGTACAGTAAAGCTGTTGCTCTAGACGCTACCCAGCATGCCTGCCATAATACATTTCCAATATGTGAACTTGCTCAAAGGCAGTAGCAAGGGTAAGAAATTGGAAATCCTAGTCTCACACTGTGTAAGCCACAGGAGAACTGGGCCTTCCATGAAAACCCTTCATCTTTGGTGATGGACACAGGTCCATTTCCAGGACATGGACTCATCACTGGTCCTCCTCCTGCCCCTGCAGAGAAACAACATCACGAGCCCAGCTCCAGGGACTTCTCATTGTTTCAAATATAATTGCTTTCCTTCCTTCTTCTTCTTTTTATTTTTTTCCCCTCAATTTCACAGACACTTGGCAAAACCAATGTAAATGCCCTCCCTGAGATCTGTTTTTTTCCAAAGAGAGAAAGGGGTGGGAGGGGTGTGGAGACATGGATTTGTTCTACTTGAGTGTTCCTGTTTTTCTCAGTGAAACAATTGGATTCTTTTCCCCCAGTGTCTCTCACCAGACCATTTTAGATTTCTTAAAATAAAAGTGAAGACTCCAAACCTGACTTTTCTTTCCTTTTTCTGTCTCGCTCTCACTCAGTGTTCATAAGGGTCATGTGTCTGGGCGCCTGGGCACTTTCTGTGCTTTCTGCTCCTCCTCTCGGCTTCCCACTTGATTCACACACAGGACATTCCTTCTTGTCTCAGCTGTTTCTCCCACTGAATTACACTGGCGTCTGGTTCCCCATCTTCAGACCCCCAGCTCTGAGAGCTGGAGGAGCCGGAAGTGGATCTCTGCACACTGTTCTGTCCTGAGGACCTGGACCAAGCCTATCTCCCCCTTCTTACTCACTTGCCTGGCAGTTTGGTCTGAAATGAGACAAGTCTGAAGGTAGCAACATTCCCTCTAACACCGAAGTCTTGTAGGATTTTTAGAAAAAAAGAAATTTAAGAACTCTTAACTCAGACCCTGACTATTTCTCATTTGGATTTAAAGCAAAGAGTTGCCTTTCCCTGGCAAGCTTGCTAAGGGCAAAAACACAAAGGACTCCCCAAGGTCCAACACAGTGCCTGACACATAAGAGATGCTCAGTAAATGCTAAATGAATGAAGCTGTAGAACATTATTTTCTTTTTCTAAAGTCTACCTATGAGTATCTTAATTGAAACCTAAACTAGAATCAATTATTGCTTTTAATTTTCTCCACTGATTGAGTCCATCCTGTGCTTTGCACACGAATCAGGAAAAGGACCTCTCAGTCATTTTGATCATTTCATCCTAAGGACCACAAGACCCCAGGGGGAATGCTAGGTCAACTGTGACATGCACTATGGTATTTTTTTTAGTTATGGAAATAGTCATCTGTTCAAATGTGTTTTGGATTCATTTAAGGTGTAGAGATTAAGATACAGGGGAAACAGGGAAAAGTGTATCTCACTTTGGACCCATGAAAATCTGAGTGGTACCTGATTCATTTCAAGCTATGAAGGGTCTCCATTTTAATGGTGCATTCCTTTTCTGCGGTCAGAATGGTAATTCATTTTAATAGCAGTTTAAACACCTGTAGCCAAACCTTAAATGTCTTTCTCATTTAAATTCTAAACATTAAAATTCTAAACATCTCAATTATGTAAATAGTAAAAGTGAGAGGCAGAGTTTTTCTTAAGCCTTTTCCCTCCAATGTCATTCCACTTCCCCAAATCATGTTTTCTCTCTGAGCTCCCAGAAAGGTGGCTAACTTTCCTGAATGACCCCAGAAATTCATTTTGGGGGTAGAACAGGAAGGCCAAGTCTTGCCAATGTGTTTCCAAGAAAAATATGTAAAAGTATCTACCATTTGTTCAACACCTATAATATGCTACCCACCACGCTGTACCCTGCATGTGAATTTGCTGTATGTGTATAGTCCTCATAACAACACTAGAGTTCAGTACCATGAAACCCATTGCTCAACTCAGGAAACTGGGGGGAGAGTGCATACAAACTGCTGTAGGTCCAAAAACCACCCAGTGGTGAGGCAAAGATTCAAGAGGGATTTGAGCTGCCTGATCTCCTTATACATACATAGCTGTCCCCCAGTGCCTGTCGCTGCAGGACACACTGTTGGGAATTTTCTAAAGAATGAAAATTGTCAAAGGAGATTCATAATGAACAGGCAAAGACAAAGACATATGATCCACAAAAGATAATATACAGAATGAATAACATTTGCAACCGACACTGGCTTAAGAAAATGGTGTGCTCCTATTAAGGGACCATTAATGTTGCAGAATGTATTGTGCCTAATCAGTAATAACACCCTGCCAGACCATGCGACCTATTCAGGAATTGTTATAATGCAACTGATACACTCAGCTTTTCATCTGCATTTTCACCACTTAGTAATTAGCAAGCCCAGGAGAGTGATTCTATGATTCCAAAGAGGTCTGCTGAGTCCATTCCCAACTGCCACATTGGAAACAAGCTAGGAGCTTCCCAATGGCATTGGCAAGGCAGCCCCATAGCTGATTAGAAAGTTCCACCTTCCAACTTCCACCCAGTTCTTTCCAAAACTGATTGTGTTTGTTGATGTGATGTGCATTTCTGATCACCTCTCCCATGGAAGATTTTATAAATGCACAAAGAAAATAGAGAGCTGCATCCACTTCCCACCACTGGGTGTGATAACACTCAGTTTTAGTTGACACTGGAGAATCCAAGTCAAGAGATGGAAGGTATATGTACTAGGAATGAGAAAATGGATTATTTAACTGCTTATTTTGTAAAGATAGAAAGAAATAAGTATAAAATTTGAGTAGTCCCACAACACTGAGATGCACTTTTATACCAGATTGTTTTGACCCATGATGAATAGATCTCTTTAAGTTACTTTAAAATTAGCTAAAAAGAGAACGTAAAGTTAAACAGTCTAAATCTCATATTGTCTTGTGCAATGTTAAGTTAGTTCTGATCAAGTGAACAAATCAATTCTCAGGTGTAAATTAAGAATATATGGAGAGAGAGCTAGATGTCAATGTATTTTTTGAAACATTGAATTTAAAATTAAAAATTCTGAGAAACACAAGAAAAGATCCATTTGATATTAATAAAGCATCTACTAATGTCCTACACACTAAGCTGTATTATTGGAATTCAGGGATAAATTCTCTAAAGGAGTTCCAAAAAGGATAGAAATATATAGAAAATTGGGTAATAAGGTTGGAGGTATTGATTGGGGCCAGACTGTAAAGTGAATCATTGTGCTAAAGATTTTGAACTTTGTCCTATGGGAAATAAAAAATTACTAAAAGTTTTAAAGAAAAGGTGAGATACCAAAGTTGGGAAATACATAAAAATGTTTAGGCTAAACATGAGTAATGAAACAGGCATATTTCTGGAAGTAGTAAGTTATCTATATTTTATACTATGGTGATAATATTTTGTTTACAGAGTAAAATAATCATGATTTTGTAAAATTCTAAATCACCCTTTTAGTCTCTAAGAATTGAAATCTTTGCACTGTGGTAGATTTATGGGATGCAATGTTGACCCAGACAAATGCAGTACCAGTCCTCCTGAGGTTTGCATTCCACTGGGAAATAAACAATAAATATAATTACAGATATTACAGATCTTCCTACCATAACAGGCTAAACAGCCACAGAAGCTCACTGCTACTGCATTATGAAGACTTCAGATTTATTTTAGCACTATCATCTTCACTAAACAGCTGTGGAAGTTACTTTTTTTTTAAACTAACAGAAGTGCATTTTTCTTTTGACTAGGGAGTTTGCCAGTGAATTTGTGCTTGAGAGGCCTCAACACAAACCATTGTGATAGCTTCAAGATTTTTTTACTATTATAAACATTTACATATTACTGAGAGCCATTATAATCTGATGGAGAAGAGAAATAGACAAGCTTTTCTAGCTGGAGTCTTTGAAATGTATGGAATCCCCAGTACAAGGGTCAGATGGCTGAGCTAATGTAAGTGATAGCCACAAGAAAAAAACCCATTGTTGACTTCATAGTGCAACAGAGTCTATTTTTATACAACTTTCTGGTAACTGTTTAGCTTAAGTCCTAATTATACAAAATTGAGAAAGAATATCTTAATGTCAAAAAAAGTCCCTAAGAATATCAGAATACTAGGCCACATCTCTATATGTGACTGCTAGACCATCTGCCTAACAGCTTTCTTAATCTTATTTGATCTGTAATACATCCAAGAATTTATTAGCTACTCGCATGAAATACTACAAAAATGAAGGTGAAGAGTTACTTTGGTGAAAGTGTAACCCAATACTCTAACATAAAAAGATACTGCAGGGACTTTTTCCATGAAATTTAAATTCTAAACTAGAAAGTCATTTTAAAATAAATAATGCCCTTTCACACTGTGATAATAATATCATTTCAATTTGCTAAGGCTGCTATAACAAAATAGCTTACATTGTGTGGGTTAAATAGCAAACCTTTGTAGGCTAACAGTTCCGGAAACTAGAAATCTGAGATCAAAGTTCTTCAGAGTTACTTTCTCCTGAGGGCTCTGAAGGATAATGTGTCCCATACCTCTTTCTTAACTTCTGGTGTTTGACAGCAGTCTCTAGCATTCTTGGCTTATAAATTAATCACCCAGATCTCTACCTTATCTTCACACAGGGTTTCTTTTTGGTTACTTCTGTTATCTGTCTTCAAATTTCCCCTTCTCATTAGGACACCAGTAGTACTGTATTAGGTCCAACCCTAATTATCTAATATAAATCTATGATCTCTCTGAAGAAACTTCCCCCAAATAAGATCACATTCTGAAGTACTAAGGATTGGGACTTCAACATAAGAATTTTGGGGAACCCAATAGGACCCGTACCAAACATTCTTTCAGCTGAAAAGCAAACTTTCTCTTTTCCACCAAAGTGTCAGCATCTTTTCTATGTCAAATTTTTTTCTAGTGTGGGGGTGGTGGCAGGGGAAGGGGAAAGGGAAGAAGGGAAAGAAAAAATTATGAGAAAAGAAAAAAAACATGGAAATGAAATCTATGTAAATAGGGAAGGGTGGGGGGGCGTGAAGGGAGCACAGGTAATGGGAAAAAAAATAAGAACCAAGATATATCATGTACCGGTACAAGCACCCAATGATAAATGTAAACGTATTGTATACCTAAAATGTACTAATAAAAGAATTTTTTAAAAAAAATTTTTTCTAAAGAAATATTCAGACTGTATGTGTAGTTCACTTTTACTTTCGATGTAATCTGTACTTAAGCATTGAGAATATTTTGATTATGAGAATTAAGGTTGGAATATGAGGTGCATAATAGACCATTTTGCAGGTGGCTTCCAGTTCAATACAAACATCTCTTGCATGAGACTACCAGGACGATCACCTTGTCCTTTCAGTGTGACTCTATCCTACTGATGGTAGCAAGATTCTATGTGGATGAATGATTTCACTAAAATAAAAGGTTAGTAGCAGAAGGCAATAACCAGCAGTCCATTCACATTAGTTAAATGGAGGTAGTAAGCTTGAGTTTATTCTGATCTTATGTTCTCCTTCTTCGGGAAGTAGTAATGTTTTCAGGCAATGGAAGTATTCTTGTTAAAAATTAAATATCCAATGGGAACAGGAGCTGAGTCAGCATCAAGGACTACAAGTGACTTTGTACATCGCTAAAGCAGGTGATTGAAGATGAAATGTCTCAGCAAACTGCCCTGGGCTCCATTAGAGAGAACAGAATGCAAATGAGGACATCAACACAGAAGTTCAACCCCAGAGCTGAACAAATTAATGACAAAACAGTGGTGAAAGCATGCAGGTAGGGTTTTCGTGTATGTTAGCTAATACACGGCAGAACATAAAAAAATAGCTCTGGGTTCCATCAGCCAGAGATGCTGTATTCAATACTCTTACTCCATCTTGCTCTTGTTTGGACCAAGTCTGTGGTTGAAACAGCCTTTAACATCCGAACTAACTTGTGTTAAGGGAGACAGGAACTAACATTTGTGCATTTACCTAGATTCACTTTGGCACTCTTCACTTTTGATAGACACCTACAAAGTACGTACACATTTCCCCCTATGTTCCTAAAATTAGATAACTCTCACCACTACCTATATACAAGCTATGTTTGATGTTAGCCAATAAAAGCTGATATTTCTGAGTAAATACTTATTTCAAGTACTGTACTGGATATTTCACATACTGATATTTTTCACATCAGTGAAAAATAGGTATCATTATCCTTCAAAGAGGTAAATAACTTTCTCAAGATTCTAACATGGACCTGAGCTATATACTCCAATATGGGTGATGCCCAAGCATGTATATCTTACATTGCATTTCACTGAGAAATGTTTGGAAGCAACGATTCATTTGGATGTGATTTTGTTTTGTGAACTTTTTAATACTGTACAACCAATTAAACATTAGCTCTTTCCTTCAACCTGAGTTTGGCTTGAATGTGCACTCAATATTTTAATTTTTTATCAGTGCATGTTTGCAGTACATAATGATTGCATTTACCGTGAAGAGCTGATACGTGTACATAACACATCTTAATTCTCCTGTTCTCATCCTCTACACCTCTTCCTTTCTCCCCACTCCCTCCAAACCTTGGTCTCTTTCCCATTTGGAAAATCTCACTATTTATCATTTTTCCCTATTCATAGGTCAGTAGGCCCCTAATTTATGAACATTCAAGTTCAAGATTTCACAGGTACAAATGGACCTCACATTACAAACATTTATAGATGCAAACAAATGGTGGTAGTAGCTCAGTTGTCCACCTTGCCGTTTTAACATAATTTATTTACAGTTGTATTATATTGTACCACCATTTTACCATAACTGTAAACTTTTAAAATTGTTTACAGTATTTGTGTGTGTGTGTGTTTTGGTTTTTTATGCTTTACATTGCATATTTGTGCCAAAGACACGTAAGATTCACTTTGTCTGACTTACAAATGAATCTGACTTAGGAATTTTCTCTCAGAATTGAACTCATTTGTAAGTCAGGGACTTGCTGTAAATGGATATACCTTGAGACCATAATATTAAGTGACATAAGTCAGACACACATTAGTGTAAATATATATAGTTTCTCTTATTCAGTGGACCCTCACTTTATGACCACCCTGACATACAAACCACTTGGGTTAATTAGGTTAATGGAAGATTCATCTGACTTTTGTTATCTGTAGCACATACCCAGGTAAACATCACAATCTCAGCTGTATTGACTTACAAGCAACTTGATTTACAACCAGTGCTTAGGACCCGATCAAGCTCATAAGTCAAGGGTCCACTGTATGGGAATTTAGACAGAGAGAGAGAGAAACATTTCTAATAAATTGTAACTCGATAAATGAGTGATGTCTTGCAAAATGAGCAGTGTGTGACACCCAACATCACATAATCACAAGTGAGCCTGTGGTGATTCCTCTCTCTCTCTCTCTCTCTCCTCTCTCTCTCTCTCCTCTCTCTCTCTCCCTCTCTCTCTGAGATTATGGGTGATCATCTCCCAGCAGCAAGAATTTATGGAAATCTCATCTGCAGAGGAGGAGGAGAAAAGGGCAGCAGAATCCCTCACTTCAAATGATGTTAGGAATGTGTGTGAAATGTGGAAAATAGTGCAAAATTTTGTACAAAAGAACTACCCAAATAAGACTGTAGCAGTACAAGCGATGAATCTGTTTAATGACAATGCAGTGTCACATTTCCATGAAATCCTCAAAAGGAGGCAAAAGCAAGTGTCATTGAATAGGTTCCTAGTTAAAACTACACGGAAAGGATCCCACTGAGCCAGAAGATATCAGCGATTATGTGAGCGATAGTGAAAGTTGTCCTACACAGTAACCCTCTTCTTTTGTGTCTCCCTCATACCAGCCGATGAGGTTTTCAAAGGTAAGTGCATATTAATTTATTTTTCTTTATTATTTTTTATTATATTACAGTATTGTAATCATTTTTACACAAATATTTTTGGGTTGTGAAACAAATAATCTGAGTCTCCATTATTTCTTATTGAAAAATTCACTTTGATATGCAAGGGCTTTGGATTACAAGCCTGTTTCTGAAATGCATTATGCATATATATATATATATATATATATACACACACATATCATATATATGTGAGAGAAATAGCGAGTGCAAAATAAAGGGTAGGTAAATAAAAAGTAGGGAGATCTTTTTCAAATGGATGGAGGAATGAGGATGGAGAGAAAGGGGGAGGGAGAGAAAGGAGATTAAAAAATAAATGAAGGCATTCAATAATTTTTAAAAATTAGTTTTCATATTGGAAAGCAGCTTTAAGGGAATGAACATTGAGAAGCATGACACTGAGTCATGGAAACTTGTGAAGTCCTTGACTTCCCTAGGAAAATGTCCTTATTTGTTAAAAAAAAAAAAAAAAAAAAAAAAAGAGCTACAACTAGTAGTGATATGGAGAGTTGAACTTAAGAAATTAAACTCTGAGCATTTATTCGAGGCTCTGTCATTTCTAAAAGACTATCCACCTTTATAGTTCACATTTTTTAGGTATTTTCCATGCTGTCTCTTTCAAAGGAGCCACAAGAAAGAAGATACTTTTAAATTTATTTTTAAAGAGAACTACTCCAGGGCTGGGGATTTAGCTCAGTGCCAACACCTGACTCGCAAGTGCAAGGTCCTGAGTTCAATCCCCAGTACCAAAAAAAGAAAAAAGAAAAAGAAAAGAAGAGAAGAGAAATGCTGCAACTGCCCAGATATTCCAACTTAGTCAACTTCTTTCAGTTGTAATCAACTTAAAGAAGTAACAATTACTGTAGCTGAAATTGACAACGGAACACTTTGGAAACTTGTAGATCAGTGAAAATATACAAATTGGAATAGCAAAAAAATCAAAGTCCTGTTTTCAAGTAGAAATGCAATTTCAACATAACTCAGTTTAAGGAACTGGTACCTTAGTTTTAACTATGAAAATGGATTAGGTGGTTGGAGTGCAAAAAGTAGACAATGGATTTAATCAAGCTCTTCACAAAAGATTGGTGACTGCAACATTAATAAAAGCTACAGAAGATAAAGGCATCTGTAGCCTTTCAAATAAGGCTGCTAAGGAATGCTTCAGGTAGACAGCTGCTACAGAATCACCTCTCGCACTGCCTTTGTGGCCTGACTTAAAGGACTATGTAGAATAGGTATAAAGAAGAAAATAAGAGAGAAAAGGAGGGGGGATGGGAACATCTAGAAAGCCATAATGGATGCTTCTGCTTGGCAATTTTTCACATAATGGTAGGTGCAGACAGTTAGAATAGTTCACCATGATTTTGCAGTCTGGTTTCAGATTTATTGCTGGAATTAATTTCTACATTTCTGTGAAGGGCATTATACACTCCACTCCTACCATTTTAAATAATAAATTAATTTTAATGCATTTTTGCTCTAGCTTGAATGGGAAAGATGAAGAGCAATTGATAGGCTCTGAATTTTTAGGACGCCTTTCAACAAGATTAAAAGCAGAAGGCATCCCAAGTCGGCTCTTCTAAAAACAGAAAGTAGCCATCTGCTGAGGCTGCAGAGATATTCTACTCCAGGGTGCTGCATAGTCCAGCATACTAGGCACAGGTCATGGCTGTGAGCTCAAACATAGCCTCTTCTTACACAGTCATGGCCCTGTGTCCTTTCAATCAGGATGCTTATTTAAGATGCCCTCTACTTCTGCTTGACAGAACTAACGAAAACAAAGAAGCTACTTGTAATGATCCCAGACCTAGAAGATAAAAACAACCCCAGTGAGCCCACAGGTCGTCCTGAACACTTGCTGAGTCTCCCTACAGTTATTTTAGCCTGTACCTGAGAGTAGATAGGGGAGATTGCCCTGCTCTTTCTAAAGTGCTATGTTGGAACTTGAGTCGAGAGAGAAATTAAACTATTTTCATTGTGTCTGTTCGTTTGGTTGTTTTATTTTCTTCCAGCATCTCTTTTTGTTTCAGCATCCTTGCTTATCTGGAGTCTGTTTTTGTTTTTCTCCACTGGATTCTACTGGAATCCATTGTGGAAAGCCAAGCCTCAGAGTCCCTTCACCTCTCTTATTTCTTTTTAACTTCTAATGGGTCCATTTTCTGAGGGTAAATAGTAAAGTAGGGTGACCTTCCCTTCTGCCAAAAACAGAGCTCTCTTTATTTAAGTTTATTGATATCTGAAGGAAAGAACGAACATCTGAAAAGACATACTGGTTCTTAATTAGTCTTAATGATCAATCCCTCCCCACTGGATGTAGCTGTGAGTACACAATGCTATGCTTTATTGCCCAGCAATTGATTGAAAACTGAGATTTTTACAGGAAGATACATATGTGGAAAACACTGTTAGCTGGCGTGCCCAACATCTTTCCTCAAGCCTTCTTTGCCTCTCTCCATAGAAAGCACACTCTTCCCCACCCCACCCCCATGTAGCCCAAAGTGGTTATGTCACTTCCAGGCATTACCATGGGGGCAGAAATCTGATGCAAACTTGGTAAAAGCATGTGCTTTCTTAATGGGAAGAGCAAATAAGGCTTAAGCTCCCCCTTTCTTTCTGGGACACAGATGTGATGTCTATAACAAGTGCAGCCATCTTTGAAGCATCCATCATTAAGACAAAAGCCAATGCACTAAAGACAATGGTGTTAAGATAGAGACACATCTTGAGTGCCTGGTAGCATTAGTACTCCAGCTGAACCAAATACTTACCTCCATATTTGTAGCTGATAAGAAAAATATGCTTCTTCTTGCTTAAGTCACTGTTTTTTTAATTTTGTTTATTGCAATTAGAATTATTACAAAGAAAAGTGTTTCCAATACCTGATGGACAATTTATGTGTGGTAATAATAACATTTTTCATTGTTTCTTATTTCCCTATTTACAAAGTTCTTGTTTGCCATTTGTTATCTCATTTAATCTGTACAATAATAGGATGTAAGGCAGTAATTGTTATCATTATCCTAACTTCAAAGACAAGCCAATTTTAAGCCTAAGGGGTTAAATAACTTGGCCAAATTCATAGAGAATATGGCAAAATTTAGAACCTGAACCTTTACTTTCCAACTCCAGTTTCACAACTGAGTATCGTTTGCTCACGTTGGAAGCCAAATTCTTGTCTTTATATATGTATTATGTTATTAGTACTCCCTGAAGCATGCTGTGACTTAGCTGTTAACAGATCACATACCAGAACTGGTTAAAAATTATTTAACTCACGGTCTGGAGTGAACTAAGGTACTGTGACTAGCCCCCGCGGTTTTAAAGATAAGTGATATGCAGTATCCAATTCATGCTGAGTTCATCACAGGCTCCTAAGACAGACATGTAAATAAATCATTCTGTATGTGGTACTGAGTGGATATAAAGAGTATATGCTACAGTAGTAAAGGAATAATAATTCTTACTTTTGGGGAGGTAGAGATGGAGGCTGGACGGAGAGGGAGCTAAAGGAAGAAACCCAGGACATACACTAAGCAGTTTTGTATGGTTATGGTACATTTGGGAGGGTGGTAATTTGGGGGTTTCAAAGCAGATCACATCTAGGACATAAAGGTTCTTAAAGGTCCTGCAATTTCGTGTGCATGTGGGTGATGAAGATCAATAGGAAGATTTCAAGCATGGCCATATTTTATAGAGAGTTATATTTTTGGATACTTCTCTGGCACCAGGCAGTAAACTGGAAGTAGACAAGACTGGAGACAGGGGGTGAGTAGGATGTTGAGGCAATCATCCAAGCAAGATGGAATGAGACCACAAACTCAAGGAATGTTGTGGGTGGGACAGGAGGAAGCAGCTAGGAGAGCTATTCAGATAGTTCTAACTATGGACTATAGTAGACAACTGGACAAGTTTGGAGGCGTGGCTGATGTGTGAGAGGGAATAACACAAGATGATGTGCAGGAATCTGGCTTGGCCTTCTGAGGAGATGATGCATCATTCATAACAGCAAATGCTAGAGAACAGGCAGAGAGGGGTAGAGCCGCACATACAAGGACATAAATTCTCCACTGCATATGCTGAGTTTTGTAGGCCTTTATCACATCCCAATAGAGGTGTTCATGAAAAAACTGATGTAAAATCTGTAATTTCAATAAATAATTTTGGACTACAGAAGTCAATTTCCAAATCTCACTGGGAACACATGTAGACAGAGAGAAAAAAAAAAAAGAGACCAGAACTCTGAAGGAACATGGCCATTTAAATGCTGAGCAAAAGTATATGATCCAATAGAGGGAATGAGCTAAAGAAATCAGATGAGTAAAGCAACACAAATAAATAAAAGCTGTTTCCTGAAAGCTCTAGAATAGGTTTCAAGAAGGTAGGGAATGAGCAATAATAATCTCAGTAATAATAGATCACTTAGTAATAATTGAGCACTTACATTATATGCAGTATTGATTTTCACATTTGTACTACCAATTATTGTGAAGAGGACAACAAATAGAAAGCCTGATATTTTGCATTTGGATTTGACCACAAATCAATCACTCCAGCCTTCAAAACAAAGGCGTTTCACTCCATATTACTCCAAGCAATCTGTCGGTCTAATGCAATACTATCAACATACCAATGGCAGGCTTCATCATAGAACCAGAAAAAAGAATGTCACTATTCAGATGGAATCACAAAAAACCCTGAATATCCAAAGGATTCTTAAGCAAACAGAACAAAGTTACCCCAAAGCTAAAGTAATCGAAACAGCACGGTACTGACATAAAAATAGTCACATAAACCACTGGAGCAGAATAGAAAGCCTGCAAGTAAAGTCATGCATCTTCAGCCAACTTATCTTCTGCAAAGGCAGTAACAACACACATTAGGGAAAAGACAATCTGTTCAATAAATAGTGCTAGTGAATTGGATACATGGATTCAGAACAGTGACATTAAACTACTTCTCAACATATTTAAAAATCAACTCAAAATGGATTGAAAACCTGAATGAAACAACTGAAGCAATAAAACTACTGTGTAAAAATGTAGATGGAACATTTCAGGTCTTCGGAATGAACAAGGGCTTTTTTAAAAATGAGATCCTAACAGCACAGGAAATTACAGCAAACATGGGCCAAAGCATTACAGCAAAGTAAAAGCCTGCACAGTAAAGGAAACAATCAACAGAATGAAGAGACAAACTATAGAGTGGGAGAGCATATTTGCAAATTATGTATCTGGCAAGGAGGAAATATATAGAACCTCTAAGGAACTCAACCCAATAGTAAACAGCAAAACTCCGATTTTATTTATTTTTAAAATTGTTATTTTTTAGTAAATGTTTGCAGTATATAATGACTACATTCCTCATGGGAAGTTGGTGCATGTACATAACACATCTTAATTTTTTCATCCCCTTCCCCTTCTCTTCATCCCTTGGTCTCCTTCTTTTGACAAAATATCCATCTGATTGAAAGTGAGCAGTAGAATTGGACATTTTCTATGCCTAATGAGTAGCTAACAGGTACACAGAAAATGCTCAGTGCAACTAATCACAGTAAAATGCTAATCAAAACTACAATGAAATATCATCTCACTTCAGTTAGAGTAGCTTTTATTAAAAAGACTGAAGATAACAAGTACTGGCAAGGATGTGGAAAGAAAATGTTGATGGGAATGTAAATTGGTATCATGAATATGGAAAAGTTTAGATTCCAAAAAAATTAAAGATAGCACTACCATATCCACTACTGGGTATATATCCAAAGGATATATGTCAAGAGACACCTGCATTCCTATGTTAATTGCAGTCCTAGCCACAGTAGCCAAGAAATGGAAATAACCTAAGTACCCATCAGGTGATGAATGGGTGAAGAGAATGTGGAAACTATATATAATGGAATACTATTCAGCCATAAACAGTATAAATTCCTGGCATAGGTGGGACTGAGTTTATTATCTTAAGTGAAAAATGAAGTAAGCCAGGCACAGAAAGACAAACACCGCATTACCTCGCTCACACATACAGCCTAAAGTGGGCGATCTCACAAAGGTTGAAAGCAGAATCATGGCTACCAAAGGCCAGAGAGAGAATGAGAGAGAGACAGATGGGGAAATGTTGACCAATGGGTATGAAGATACCATTAGCAGAAAGAAATTCTCAGGTTCTACTGCGCAGTATTATCATTGGCTAAAGACAATGATAATATGCTGGATGTTTCCAAAAAGGTAGAAGAAAGGATTTTGAATATTTTTACCCCAAATAAATGACAAATGTCCGAGAAGATTCAAGTTAACATACTTCAAACATTGCATAATGTGAGCATGAATCAAAACATCACACGGTACTCCAAAAATATGTGCAATTTTATGTGTCAATTTCAAAATAAATACATAAATTGTAAATACCTCAGGAGGATTTAGTCAATGATGAGAGTAGAAGCCAGATTTCTGTGGGCTGAGAATTCAGTGGGAGGTGGGGAAGAAGACACCAAGAGGAGTCTATTATTTTTAAGAAGCACTGTGGGCAATAGGAAGAGCACTTCTCAAAGGCTGTTTATATAATACAATAAAAATCCCAGGCATGAGGGGCAGGGAGCTACAAAAACAAAAGGGAGGCAGAGTTGATGTAGCAGGATCCCTGAGAAGGTAAAATAAAATGAGATCGTAACATGGGTGGAAAAGAATTAGCCCTGGAGAAGAACCGTGTGTCCTTCTCTGAGAACTGAAGGAAGGTAATATGCACAACAAGTGCAAACATGTAAGTAACCAACTAGAATGAGTTCACATCAAACTACAGAGGTTCTTACACCTGCTTCATAGTTACAGATCAAAGGCCTGTTTCAGTGTTCTTCCTTGGTCTTCAGTATCCATCTCTGGACTCAGGCTGAAGGGAATCAGTTTGTGTACATCAGTTGCTTTCTCAATTCAAGACTATTTCTTAACCGCAATCAACTCTAACATTCTCCATCTGCAAGTGCTCCAAGCCCACACTTTAAGAAAGGTCTTAATCTGGTTTCTTCTGGAAGCAGAAGCTGAGTTATAGAATGATAATGCAAGTATTTTACTTGAGAGATGATCCCAGGACGTCCCAGCAGGGAAGAGAGGAATTGAAACAGGGAAAAGAAGGAAGTCAATGGAGGAGACACAAGAAAACAGGTTCTTGCTAGGAGCCAGTGAGGTTCCATTTTCCTGGGGAACAACAGACCCTAAAGATCACCCTTCCCTGGTGAAGGGAAACTGAACCTAGGTTACTTGCCCTCCAGTAACCAATAGCCACAAATGAGAACTCTAACTCCCCATCACTTCTGTCCTGCCCTTCTCGTAGGTTGAATCATGTTCCCATAACCAAAGAAAACTCCCAGCAGAAAGTCAAAGGAGTTATCAATGAGGAAGCACAGGTAATAGAGGCCAAGCACCAATGGTGTTATGACAAGTTCCTTCCCATGAATTGAATTTCTTAATTGCTATTTGTATTTATGCTTAATATTACACAAGTATCTGCAAACACTAGAAACACATCACTCTTAGTACTGTTTCCTGACATGAAATGCCTAAGATAATTTTTACACTGGATACTTATGATTATGGACTGTTAAAATAGGGGCAGAGGGTTTGGGGAAAAGGACAGACCTAGCTCCCTCTAGTTTTCAGGCATAGGGAACAAATTCAGAGCAAAGTAGTACCAGAAAATATTGCTACTTTGAATTACTACGTTCTCATCACAAATTAAAAGTAGCTGTAAACATTACAGTTGCATGAAAGTGTATCAGACTTGCAGTTAGAAAAATGCAGGTTCAAGTCTGAGTGGGCCACTTACTGCATGAACTTTCGCCCACTGCTCAGTTTCCTCATCTATAAACAAGGATGAAATTTTCTCCTCTGATGGTTGAATCAAATAATTATGAAAATAATGAGATCATGAACACAGGACTTCTCAGCCATAAGATTAAAGGGAAAAAGTATTCCAGTGGTATAGGAGGCACAAGCAATGAAGGAACATGAGAGTGGGTATGGGCAGAGAGCAATCATGCATTTCATGGCAAGGAGTTTGGACCCGATTTAATAGGCTACAAGAAGTCATAGAAGTCCAGGCAGGAGAGCAGTGTGACGGGCATATATTTTTAAAGGATTGCTTTGATAACTATGGCAGGGAGGTGTTATATTTTGACAAGAGAGGTGGAAACTGGAGGCAAGAAGACTAAGGTGTGACATTAAAAATTTCACCTCTAAGATCTACCCAGCAATCTCTTTTTTTTATTAAATTCTTTTATTGGTACATTATAGGTATACAACACAATTACATTTCTCATTGGGAATTGTATCTTTACATGATGCATCTTGGTTCTTATTTTTTCCCATTCCTAGCCCTCCCTTCACCCACTCCACCCTTCCCTATTTACAAAGACTTTATTTCCAT
>NW_004624795.1:7741951-7832315 GCF_000247695.1 Heterocephalus glaber | reverse complement strand
CCAGATCCCCTTTTGATGCCATTTCAGTGGGTCCAGGTGGTTGAGTATCAGAGTGTTCCATCTCATTTCCCTTTGGGGTTGCTGTAGTTGATCTGGAAGTCTGGTTTTGAGACTTATTTACTTTTTTTCTCATTTTGACTGGGGGTTGCTGTTGGCACCTGCATGGATTACCTCGTCTGAGCTGGGAGATGTGGGACAGGGGCCGGGAGCAGTGGTAGGGATGGTTGCCCAAAAGCCCTTTCCTGTGGACTGAGAGCATCAGGAGGGATGGTGCCTGGGAAACCCCTTCCTCTGGTCCAGGAGCAGTGAGATGGCGGCTCAGAAGCCCCTACCTCTGGGCCAGGAGCAGTAGGAGGGATGGAGGCCTGGAAGTCCCTTCCTCTGGGCCAGGAGCAGTGGGACATAGGTGGCCCAAAAGCCCTTTCCTCTGGGCTGGGAGCAGCGGGAGGGATGGTGGCCAGGAAGCCCTTTCCTCTGGACCAGGAGCAGTGGGACGGCGGCTCAGAAGCCCCTATCTCTGGGCTGGGAGTAGTGGGACTCTGTACCATGGTCTGGTGGTCTGGTGTCCTCTGCGTCTTTGTAGTGTGGAACCAGGTGGCTGTACAGAGGAGCAGGGTGCGGGTGGGGGGGGTGTCCATTGGATTGTTGCTGGAGCGTGGGGTGATTCGGCATGTTCAGTGTGACTCGGGACCTCGATAGGGTGTCTGCAGACCTGCCTGTCTGCAGCAGGCTGATTTGGCGTGTTCCGCACGACTAAGGAACCTCTTTTTGAGTGAGGCATAGGGGTGAAGGAAGGAGTGAGAAAGTCAAGGAAGGAAGTAATAGTTGGGAAACAGCCCTAAGGTGAACCCAGCAGATGCACGAGTACTTCCTAGTGTCAGAGACTGAGGCTCCAGATGGTATGGAGAATGCAGAACTCAGCTTAGGACCGGGAATATGCATGTGCAGAGAAACGACATTACAGGCATTCTTTGGGATAAAACGAAGCCTGTACATGCCGCTTATAAATACATGAGACATCTTAAACTGTCCTCCTGATTCAGCTCAAATTAAATACAGTTATTTTGGAAAGGTTAGTGAGTTTGGCTTTTGCTGAAGTGTTCCTTCTCCCCTCTTTGTTTCAATATTGCACTGACAAATTACCTTCGCTTTCAGGATTTATTTCCCTTCAGACTTAGCTCACCAAGTAGCACCTGCAAAATCCTAACACTTCAAGGGTGCAGCTAGAGGTAATGGTAGTGGGTAGCAGCAGGTGAGGAGAGGACCAAGTGCAGGGCCTTTTTGGTGAGAGGAAGCATCCCCAGAGACAGCTGAAAACATCTGCCACCCAGGTTGGCAAAATGTCATCGGCCCTCTAGCTAATCACCCTCTGGTCTGCCACAAAGTGAAATTCCGTGCTTGTGACAAGCCTGAATAGTTGCACAGCTCAGCGGTCGTCTCTCAGAGCTTGTTCAAGAGCAATCCTCAGAGAACAGTGATTCAGTCAGGGCCTGGAAAGGAAAGGCTGTCTCCTACTTCAGCTCTGGGCTTCCAAGGGTCTTGTCCTGACAGCCACAAGGTGCTTGTCACTGAGAAATGAACAAAGCAGCTTCAATACAGAGAAGGCAGCCCTCTAGGTAGTCAGACTCCTAGGAAAAAATAGTCTGCCCTATTTTAGTCCCTGCTCATGAACTCCCCTGGCACCAGTGCCTCCAAGGTATTTCTGTACTCACAGGTGGCACTGGATTTTCCAATTCATTGAGAAGGAAGCCTGCAAAAATCAGGTATTATAAGGACACAGAGAAAGCCTGGCTTAGCTGGCTCTTCACAAAGTGGTGTCCGATATAAGCCTTCACTAGTCATTGTTGTTTTGTTCTAGTTGTCTTTATTATAATTAATTTTTTAATCTCACCAACCTGATGAAATGCTGACATTACAATTTAGCTTACTCTTCAAGCATTTTAGCAGCTTTACTAAAGTTTAGCTGATGTACAAAAGAGCTTCACATATTTAATGTTTACCATATGATGACTCTGAGTTTGGACATATGCAAACATGTGTGAAACTGAGACCACAAAAAAATTAATACATGTATCTAGTACCTCCCAGGTTTCTTGTGGTTCTTTGCTTTTGTTTTGTTGTTGTTATTGGTATTTTCATTGCTATTGGTGGTGATGATGGTGGTGGTGGTGGTGTGTGCGTGTGTGTGTGCGTGTGTGTGTATTTGGCAAGCACACTCGACATGAGATCTACCCTTGTAACAAATCTTAATGGGCTGTGGATGTAGCTCAGTGATATAGCACGTGTTCAGCATATGTGAAGCATTGAGTTCAACCTCCAATACTGCCAAAGCAGCAACACAAATCTTGAAGTGCATTAATATTGGATTAACTATGGGCACTATGTTGCATAACAGATTCTAGAATTTGTTCATCTAGCATAACTGAAACTCTAAACCCATTGAGTAACAGCTCCCCATTTCCTCCACTCCTAGCTATTGGCAAGCATGATGTATTCTCTGCTTGTGTGAATTTGGTTATTATAGATATCTCTTCCAAAAGGAACCATGCAGTACTTATCCTGTGATTGGCTTATTTCATTTAACATAATGATCTCTAGGTTCATTCATTTTGTTGAAAATGATAATGTTCCCTTTTATTTAAATTGAGTGTATAATTTTAGCTATTTTTATTTCTTTTCAGGCTACAAGTTTTTCACATCCTTTGTTCAATTTATTCTCATGCACTTTATTCTTTTAGATTCTATTGTGAATGGATTATTATCTTAATTTCCTCTGAATGATTCATTGTTAGTATACAGAAATGCAATGGATTTTTATATGTCAATTTTGTGTCTTGCAATTACACTGGATTAGTGTATTTGTTCTAATAAGGGTTTTTATGCCCTGTATTCAGCTTAACTTATACAGTACTTGGAGAGCACATTGTTTCTCTTGTATGAGAATCTAAAAGGGTGAATAGGGAGCAAAATGGAGGATAGATATTGCAAAATAGAAAGAACCTGTTCAAATGGGAAGGGGAACAGGGGAGGGGGAAGTGGGAAGGGAAGAAAGGGAAAAGAATTTTTTTTCAAAAAAGAGAATAGAGGGAAAAACTAGAAACAAAGCTTTTGTAAATCGGGACAGGAAGAAGGGTTAAAGGGAGGGGATGGGGAATGGGGAAAAATAATTAAGATACATTATGTACAGGTACAAATTCCCTATGATGAATGTGATCATTATGTATGGCAAATATGTACTAATAAAAATATAATAAATAATAGGTTTTTGTGAAGTCTGCAGATGTTTTAAAATATAAGATCATGTCATCCTAAACTGAGATAATTTTATTTCTTCCTTTCCAATTTGAATGCAAAAATTCCTAATAAAATTATGTATCACTTAGCAATGGGGATAATTCTAAGAAATGAGCTACTAGGAATTTCATCACTGATGAACATCATACAGTGTACTTTCAGGGACTATACACACAGAGACCATATGGTATATACTGTAGTATATAAAGTCTACCATTGACTGAAATATGATTTTGCATTACATAACTGTGCTAGCAAATTGAATTCAAGAGGACAGTAAGAGTCATAAAATACAATCACTGGGATTTATCCTCAGCATGCAAGAATGCTTTACAATAGGCAAATCAATAATCATGATACCCTACATGAATAGAATGTAGGATAAAAATTACATGATCATCTCAATACATACCATAAAAACATTGGACAAAATCAAATAGATTTTCAAGGTACAAATGCTCAACCAACTACATGTTGAAGAAACATAAATGCCAAACACACAGCTGTATCATATTCAACAGTGAAAAACTGAAAGCTTTTCCTCTAAGATCAGGAATAAAAGAATTCCTATTCTATCCATTTCTACTCAAAATAGTTATAGAATTACTAGCCAAAGCAATCAGACAAGAAAAAAATGCTAATTGTGTGGTGCTGTTGGTGGTGGGATTCCCCCTTAATTAGTTTGAGGACATATATGTTAAAATCTGTTCTCATGAAAATAAAAATCACCATTAGGCAATCATGAACTCCCAGAGACCAGAAGTAGAACAAAATGTATCTTTACTTCTCCTATGGAATAACTAATTAGGTCACACAATGGAGTCCCTTTAGTGGCTGTCTTCCTCTTTCTTTCTCCTTCTCTCCCCTCCTTATTTTTCATCTCCTCTACTCTCTCCTAAAGGTCAGGGAGTTCCATTCTTGAAAGGGGGGGGCTTCTTTCAAACCTACCACTCTGAGTGGTAATTATAGATCCTTCTGCTGGAGAGTAATCCCATTCTTAACAAACCCCTTTACACTGCACAGACTTCCTCTCAGAGTATAACTTCAACATATTATTGTGCAAAAACTATCTTTGCCTCATTTATTTTTTCTTACAGACACCTCTAATTCTAGAAGGAATGAGACTATGCAGAAAAGGATGAGTGAAAAAGGAGAGGATATCAGGCTGCAATATTGCTGCTGGTGGTGGTGTTATGGCTTTATGACTATTAGAGATAGGGATAGGAGTTCTCCAATCAGACTCAAGCTTCAGTCATTGAAAAATGCTTTTTGTATGTAGTAAGGGTCCAAGTCTTCATTTATTTTCCAGTAGATAATGGAAAAACATTTTTGTGATTCCTCAAGCAGAGAAAACTGTCAAAATATACCTTAGTTCAGAAGCCAGCATCAGAAAAATAGTGGTGACAATTTCAATAAGGTGAGGAGAAATGGTTTACAACTCATTAAATCCACACATAGGGGAGATGATCAAAGAAATTAGGAACCATGTTATTGGAAATCTGATTCCAAAGCTGGGTTAGAATTGGAAGCAATAAATACTCAAAGCTGAGCCCAAAATAGCATGGGGCTCTTTGTATCACCTCTGTCTGGAGCCAGGACTGGCTCTTGGAGCTCAGAGTGTGCAGGGCTTCAGGATGGGATTAAGTAGAGATCGCTCACTGCCTTAGTCAAGTGCTGTAGGAGTGAGAGCTGAGGATCCTATCATCTGTTAATGGAATTTCATATTTATATTTTATTTCAGGACAATAGGAGCACTTTTATATCTCAAAAACAATTAAAAACAAACCCTTTTAAGTTCTAAATATTGCAATAATGGTGGTGCTTTTTAAACATGTTTAGATGTAAGTCATTACTATTTTATTCTCAACTCAACTTTTAAACTTCTAAAATCCCTGTTTGATCCCCGAGAGGGGACAATTGTGAAATTTTCAAAACAGAAAAAAGTACTTGTGAAAACGTATATTCGCTGTCTTCAGCTTATGGCATTATATCTAGATATAATTAGATATAATCTAATAGCACAAATCTCCTACTTATATTACCTGGACTTGTTATATTTTTCTTCTTTATTAATCAGATGGTAGTTAGTCATTGATACATTATTGATCTGCTCAGATCACGTTTATTTTCTTCTTTCTCCTCCTTGCCTCCCATTCAAAAACAGAGATGGTTGAGTATGTTTTCCCAGCTGCTTCTCTCCTTCATTCCCTTACATTCTCTTCTTCATATGGCCAGCATTATCTTTTAAAATAATTCTCAACTGCCAGTGATTTTCACCTTCTAAGAGACATTCTGCAATGAGATTTTGGATTGTCACACTGAGGAAGTTGTTGTTGCAGGCATCTGGTATGTAGAAGCCATGGATGGCCCTGAACATCTTACAATACACAGAAACCCCCACAATAAAGAATTGTCTGATCCACTGTATCAACAAGACTGAAATTCAGAAAACTTGCCTTAGAACTTTAGTTAGATCATGTCACTCCTCTGCTTAAATCATTGCAACAGCTTTCCATAAGACTCAGAATGAAATTGAACTCTCTCTGAAAGTACAGTAAATGATTATTATCACTAAGTAAGCCAAAACACAAGTAAAATAAATCACAAGACATGTTTGCCATTTTCTATAGTCAGGCTGGAAAAATATTAAGTTCACTTAAAAGGGACTGTGGGATATAGGTCATATAATTTAGACAGAATTCCAAGGTAAAGATTACTAGGTTTAATGGACATATTAGATATAGAGGAAGAATATTTCATATGATCAAAAGAGAAAAAAATGGAAAAAAACTAATGAACCATAAAAGAGTAGGCAAGCTATCTGAACCAGAGCTTTCAGATATAGGATGGACTCAGAAGAGAAAGGGATGAAAAGTTAGATGATAGGTTTACTTTACGTGTCATGCATCACAGTGAAGTTTTTAATGACTTGAAGTCAGAAAGTAATTTCAGGCCACTAATAACAAGAGCAAGTCTGCATTTGGGGTAGATTTTTCTAGCAGCACAGCACAATATGGACTACAGAAGAATGAGTGGAAACAAGATAAGAACTGTAAGAATTGCTTGAGTGTGGCATCCAAACAAATGTAGTGAAGTCAGTAAGAATAAACAGGAAAGCAGGAAAACACTCATAATTTCCAAAGGTTTTAAATTTTCTTTAGCAGTATTTTATAAGTGCCTAATAGGGTGGGAAAAAATATTAGCATTGAAAATATAAAGAATAGTAATAGCGTATTCCCCACTCCAAAATTTTCTTATTTAGTGAGCATCATTCATTCATTATTTGTTCATTTATTATTAAATATGTAATGACAAGCAGTGCTTTAAATGCTTATAATTCATCAAAGAACAAAACATATATCTCTTTTGTGGCATTTCCATGATAGTGGAAAAAAAGTAGACATACACATAATGAACTAGGAAGGGAGCACGTAAATTTAGTTCTATCACTTCAATAAGTATCTAGGGCAAGCCTAGCTTCATTCAGTATCATAGGAGGCAAAACAAAATTATAACTCAAATATAAACTCAAAGTCTTGTTGGCATGACAAAACTAATGCACAAGTCACAAAACTCCATTAGACAAGCTAGCACCCTACTGTTGATTAAACTTATGTCCTTTAACTTATTTTATCTTCACATCAACTCTTCAAGGCAACAATGGTTGAGACAATTATCTCTATTACAAAAGAGAAAACAGAACCTACTGATCTAAGGGCCCAGAACCACAAGGAGGCAGAAACCAAATTTGCATCCATCATTTACGGTCTAGCTATTGTCATCCTCCCATCCCAGGAGGGGACTCATATCTGTTGCCATCTGTGACTCCGAAGGCCAGATGTGTGCACTGAAAAAGATCTCACTGCTAATGCAGAGTCTACTTTAACCACACATGCGGGTGTGATCTAATGGTGCAGGGCCATCCTGGTGCATTATGTAATTTTTTTTCTGGTTTATACCTTGTGAGATTATTAAAAAATAAATGTCAGTGGCTCCCTGGGTACTGAGTTTAATTGGGAGGAGGGGATGTCACTAGCATGTGGAGGGTCCAGACTTACTCATCCTCTTGGTAACCACCCACCCATCAGGATCTGTTTGAGAGGCTACCATGTAGGACATTGATGGCAAACATTTGAGAGCTTTCAATGATAACAAATAGCCCATTGGTGCCATAGGTTCACCACCACTGGTTTAGGACATGTTTTCCAGAAATTTTTGTTTTTAATCTCATCTTCCTTTCCAGAAGTATCATCACTTATCAGCAAAATTATAATCAAGTAGTGCAGTGGGTGTGGTATTGTATAATATAAACAACCCATAATTTGGAATTCAAAAATATTTATTGAAGCCAGATTAAAGGCTTCAGATAATGTATTTGGGAACCAAATAACCTTTATTGATTTCAAAACCTTCATCTGCTAAATGAGGATTATTACCATCAAATACCTAAATAACATATAAGTAGCATTAAATAAAGGTATAAAACTTCACGCTTAAGTGTGGCTTCCTTTGATTTTCTTTCTTACACAGGTATGTTTTATGTATGAAAACAAAATGGTAAAGTAATTAAAAAGCAATTTCTACATGTTCGTGGGAACATAAGATAAAATTTATAAATTATAAAGAGCTATATGGGCCTAAGACTGATGCCTCATTATAGTTGTTATTTGCTGAGAACTAGCATACCAAAAAATTCTCCTTCAGAGTAGTGATAAATCCTATGGGATTCTGTTTTCCGAAGTTTAATGCATCCACTCAGTACCTGTGAGAGGGTATAGGATGGTGCTTAAGTATATACACTTTATAAACTATTGAGAACTCAGATGTTAATTCTGGCTCTGCCTTTTTCCAAGTATTTAAAGTAGGATTCATTTCTTGAAATCCTCTTAAAATTATGTCAAGGTGCTTTATTCTTTCTTCTATATCCTTCAAATTCTCTTTCATACATTATTTTTTAATCACATCTCTGTAGAGTCCAGGAGACCTGCTCATTAATTCTCCTCTTTCAATCTATCAAGACTTTCTTTAGCTGTGTAAAGTATATTCTACTCTGTCCACTATGGTGTTTCTCTGTTCATCTGTTTGCTTACTGATTTCATTTCTTGTAACTTTGTGTTCTTTTACAAACATGCCAGTTTTCATCATTTTCTCCTATGGCTTAAGGTTTGCGTATCTTATCTCTATGAACACTTATAAGTCATTAATTTAACACCCACATCAAGCATTCCATTTTTGAAAATTCACTGTTCATGATTTCTGCAACTTGTTCCATCACTTCACTGTTGCTCACATCCCTGTATTTCCTTCTGTTCTTTGTAGTTTTCATCTATTGATTGGTCTTTAGTGGAAAATAATTCTTAGGAAGGTGCATATGTCCCTGTCTTTTGGAGAAAACCCAAAGAGGCAAAGGTAGTGATTTTATAATCAACCTTTCTAGGACATCATTGGGCTCAATTCTGGATCTGTTTTCACACTAGTTTCCAGATGCACCTTGAGGCCATAATGTTAAGTGATATTAATCAGACACATGAACTTAAATATTGTGTGGTGTCTCTTCCATGAGAAACTCAAAGCATACACAAATTATAGAGCAAAATAAAAGGTAATATGAAACTGGGAGATAGGTCTTTTGCAAAAGGGAAGGGGACCAAGGGATAGAGACATGGGTGAAGGGGAAAGGAATTTTTTAAAAAGAAGTAAAATGTGTTACTTACATATACCAACTCCCCACAGTGAAGGTAATCACCATGTACAGCAAACATTTTTCTAAAGGGACAGCTTCTCTGTTTGCAAGAGTCAGAAAAGATCATAGTTTCTCTTTCAAAACTGTAAGGGGTCAGAGGCTTTGACTATGAAAATGTTTATACACCAACCATTAAGGAATATAACCTTTGAAATTGCCCCACAAGCCATACAATTTTGTACACATCTGGAATTACATTTTTCATTCTAGTGCAATAGTTTTAAGACATTTTTAAATATTTAAATTGTGCTATATCTATATTATGATTATGATTATTATAATCTCATCATTTTAATCAAGAATTTCTGTGTTTAAAATATGAAGGAAGAGTCATATAACTAATTGGTCCATCTTTGCTAGGGGATTCACCTTTACTGTTTTAGAGGTGATACATTTACTTTCTTAATTTTAATCCTAAATTCAGCATAATTGTCTCTCATTATTATAACAACATAAAATGCACAATATTCATTGAATGACAAAGTTCTAGTTCTGTAGTTAAAAGACAGATATCAAACTGTTGAAGTTAATAGGGACAATGATTACAATGGACTTTTGAGATGCTACAAATCAAAATCACCACCAACACAACAGCTCATCGATGAGAGAGAGAATATGAATGAATGAATGAATGAATGAGAGACAAAGAACAAAGACAGATGCTCTCTCAGAGAGCAGAAAGCCAGCAATTTCTGGTTACTGGCACTACAGGAATTCCAGACTTGATGCTAACAGAAAATGGCTACATTAACTTCTATCCACTTTCCTTAAGGCACCAAACAAATCAGTCAGCAATTATTTCCAAACAGTTGATCATATAGTTTTATAATATACATCAAGAAAAGAACAAAAGTCACCACTTGGCCAAGACACTGGCATCTTGTAGCATATATCAGAAAGTAGGTTTTTCAGCTGAGTAATTTCCCCTCAAGGACTGAAAATCAATAAACTTGCTTTTTACATGAGAACAACTAGAATACATTTGTAGACAGCTAATCTGTTCTGAATATATTCCTGTAGCCAAAATTCAGCCTTCAGCAAATATCTCAGATTTCCTGATCCCCCAAAATAATAGATTAGACAACCATAGAACATCCTCAGTAAAGCACCTAGAATGTCTGGAAAAAATATAGTGAGACAGCCTTTGAACTCATGGCTAAGATTCTGAGAAAATTGAGGGTATTCTCCGGGACTAGAAATAAAAAGAATATGTAAAACTGCAAATGTAAATAGGCAAACAGAAGTTGCAGCTTCCCAAGAAGGTATTGTTAACCCCAATAATCTGTATTTTATATTTTTATATTTTATTACTACTGGGAGATGAAACCTTGAACCAAAGGAAGTAGAACTAACCGAGGTAGAACTAACTCCTACACAAAGTGTTGAATTAGTGAAATATATCAGACTTTGTCTCTGCTTGGTTTGAATGGGAAAACATGTGTCCCTTAAAGATTCATAATTATGAAACATGAACCTGGGGTCAAATTTATACACTTGCATGATGTGTAGGCCTTTGAACAGAGGACAGAGGATTAAAATCAATTTCAGTTTGTAGTAGTTCTGGGCTGTTGGAAAAAGAAAATTTAAAATCAGCTTAGAAATGTGTGTTCAGAAGCCAGATCTTATAGGACATCCACAGAGAAAGCCTTCTAAGGGAGGTGTCACATCTCAAATTATAAAAGATATCAAGAAATAGCCCATCTTGAGGAGAAGTCAGCACACATACACATGGACCCACACACATGCACATGCCCACATGCATACACACACAAACACACACAGAGTAAAGCTACCAAGAATATCAGATTGTGAAATAATCTGAAATTACAAATAAATTTATTTAAAATGAATAATAATAAAAGGGATTAGTGAATAAAAGTAATACATGAGAAAAAGGAACATATGTATTTGGGAAGAGCTGCGTGACACCTCTATAAATAAAAGCCTTTATAAATTGAGATTAAACTCAACTAATGGGTTAAAGGGCAGATTGCACACAATTGAAAAGAACTGAAAAATACGTAGGAGAAAGTTATTCATCATCAAAGAGAAATTAAGGGACAAAAATATGAAAGGAAAGAAGGCAGAGGAAAGATCCACCAAATGCCTGCTAGGATTTTCAGAGAAAGAGGGGAGGAGAGAGAAAAGACAATGTTTGAAATGGTAATGGCTGATAATTTAATACAACTGAGAAAAGACAAGATTCCTCTGATTCTGTAAAAGTCAAAGAGCCTTAAGAATAAGTTGAAATTTAGTGATGTAGTTCACATTTAGACACACTATGACAGAACTGCAACATAACAGACTAGAAGGCTATTTGTTGGAGGAAAGATTATAACGAAAACAGTAGCCAGAAAACAATGTTATTTCTATACATGGATGATGAATAATGATGAAAAAGGAGGAGGAAAGGGAGGAGAAAGGGGAGGGGAAGAGGAGAAAATTTCACTTGCAACATCAAAAACAATATAATACAGGGGTGTAGGGGTTGAAGGGAGGGCAGAGGAATGGGGAAAAACAAGAATCAAGATATATTATGTAAAGGTACAAATCTCCAATGATGAATGTCATTATACTGTATACCTAAAATGTACCAATAACATTAATTTAAAAAACAATAAAATACTTAGAAATAAATTTAAAAGAACTACAAAGCGTGAACATTTAAACTGTGAAATAGCTGTAATATATATTAATGAAGAGTTAAATGGAAACACATCTGTCTTTATGGATAGAAAAGCTTTACATCCTTAAGACGGCAATACTTTCCAAATTGATCTACATATTCAATTTAATCCCCAACAAAATCACAGCTCACTACTGTGTGTGTGTGTGTGTGTGTGTGTGTGTGTGTGTGAAAATTGACAAGTTGATCTCAAAATTCAGATGAAAATACAGCATTACTCATTGGGGAAATCCATGTCAAAACTACTGTAAAATATCACTTTATACCCTCTATGATAATAATTTTAAAATAGGTAAATAATTTTTTGGTGAGAATGTAGAGAAATTATAGCCCTCACGTTTTGCTAGTGATAATGTAAAATGATACGGCCACTTTGAAAACCAGCTTGGGAGTTCGTTAAGAAGTTCAGTACAGAGTTACTCTATTTAGCAGCAATTCACCTTCGGTACATGCTTTGAAGCATTGAAAATATGTACCTGTATTTTCATAAATACTTGTAGACAAATACTCAGCAGTATTATTCATATTAGCCCTAAAGAGGACAATCTAAATGTCCATCAACTGATAAATGGATGAACAGAATAGCTTCCATCCACACTATGGGATTTTATCATCGACAAAAAGGAATAAAGTACTAATTTATGCTGCAACATACATTAACCTTGAACATATCGCACTAAGTAGAAGGATCCGGAAAGTAGTCCCATACTGGCTGATCTCATTTCTATGACGTATCCCCACTAGGAAAATCTACAGAGATGGAAAATAGATTGGTATTTTCTAAGTCCTGGTAGAAGCAAGGAGTAAGGAACGAGAGCTAATAAGGGTGATGAAAATATTCAGGAATCAGACATTGATACAGATTATACAAGTTTGTGAATATATTAAAGGCCACTGAGTTGCACACTTTAAAAAGGGGAATTTTATAGCAAATTAATTACATCTCAATGATAAAATGAAGAGAAAAGGTAGGAGCCCATGAGAGCAACCTCCACTCTGCAAACACATCAGCTGCTGTCATATATATAAATGTATATATAGAGAGACATAGATATAGATATAGATCATATTGGCCAAAGCAGGTGATAGGGTCTAGCCACAGTCAAGAGTCAGAGAACATTTCACTCCAAGGTAGTGAGGAGTGAATGTTTACTAACTAACCATCTAATGTGACGCAGATCTCTATAATTCGTAATTTAAATATATAAAATTGTGGAGGAATAATAATAATAGATAATAATACTAGATAAATCAGTTTATAAAGTAAGCAATTTAAAGCATGTTAAAGTCATTGTATTGACTAAATACAGCATTAACTTTAGGCTTAGTGAAGAAATAAATGTTCGAAAGTAACATAAAAATTAGAATTTACACATGTGCATTTCTGTATATTAGAAACATATAGATGTATGCATAATTTCTAAGTTTATGAAAAAATTAATAAGAAGGATAAAAAATAGTCAATTGATCCAAGAATAAGAACAAAGGGGGTTAATTGAGAGGTAAAGAGAAAGCCTGGTAAACAGAAAGCACAAAGCAAGGTGGTAAAAATAATTGCAAATATCTGAGTACACATTAAATGTAAAATGCTTCAAAATGCTGAAGCAAAAGTCAGAAGTTCTTAGATTGGAATTTTAAAATAATAAATACATTAATATTCAATACATAAACGAGAAGAAATAAGATTTTTTTACCTCATTAGTAACAGGATACATATATCTGTATTTCCTCTTTCAAATTCTGGCTCTAATGAAAACTTATTTAGTGTTTGAAAATGTATATCAGCACTTTTCTGCAAATCAAAGATCTTTAAGACTCCTGTAAAATTTTCTACCCTTTCCCTTGTGTCTACACAATACTATGGGTTGTAAATAGTGAAGGCCAACTTTTTCAAGAGGAAAAAACAGGCAGTTTCATAGAAATATCCAAGCAATTTCCCAAGTGTATGTTGAGAGACACTGGGGAGATAAAACTTTGCACCTCCATGTGATGATGGAGATGGAATAAAATCTGTGACAAGGAGCAGATGAGAGATTATACCTTCTCTGACCTATTGTTTTCGATTGTTCACAAGCAGTCTAATATAGGAACCATTGAAGAAAGGGCTAGAAATGCAGACAAGAAACAATGCCCAAGGTCAGTTGCTACAAATCACAATCACCTTAGATTATAGACATGATAAACATGATATCTCACCAAATGCATATAGACAAACAGCCCAGTAAACACCTAAGATAATTGTATTGAAAATAAATGAAACAAAATAAATCATTTTAACTATTAAGAGGATTTTTTTTTAACCCATAAGAAAATTCCCATGTCCCTGAGCTTCCATTGTCAAAGAGGTACAATCCATACATAGAAATGGAAGAGCAGCCAACAGCCATCTTAAATATGGCCCCAGAGGGCAATGAAAATAGAAGGGCCTGTTAGAGAATCCCTGGGAGTATCAGTTGATTGACCAAGAAATTTCCTTTTACATCCAACCTAAAAACTTCTACTTTCTGACTTGCAAGATATGATCATTTCCATGGATACATGACTACTATGTATTATTACTTGTCAATATCTACTTCTCCAAAGAGAAATTTCAAGTCATTTTATACATCACAGTGTATTGTTTAAGTTAGGTGGAAATAAATTTATAATTTAGGTGTATATCAAGATAAGATGCTACTTTCCAAAGTGAGTAAGAGAATAGGAATAATTCTGGACTTGAACTATCTCCCTTTGAGTGATGGTTATGTATAGAAAAGTTAGCTTTGAATGTATTATGGAAAACAAGGGATGCGTGTCCTGGAACATTTGTTTCTTTCAGCAAAATATTCATTTACCCTCTTTCTGAGGGCAAGATGATGAATTCCCTTTGGCAAAACAACTTGTCTCCTTTCTCAGTCACATGGATTGGGTTAGACTAATCCCATAACTATGCAATGAACCCTGAACAGTTTAACCCAGTTAATTAAATCCTAATCCCCTAAATACCATGAAGTGAATTCTACAGTAGGGGACAAAAGGGAAAATGCTTAACCCTTTTCCTTCCTAGCTCTACATAGACAACAAGAGTACGTATCTGTCTCTATGGTAACTTCGTGGTTATAATTCTGCTTATTTTTTAGTAGCTCTATACAGAAATTATTTTGATCAGTTTCTATAAAAAGATAAACACTGATGTGAAGCTCATTGTGTGGCTCTATCTGCAACATAGAAACACAGGTCATCAATCCAAAAATACCTACCCATAAAATACACATTGGATACCGCTGATTAATCAGGACAATGATAAATATGAAAAATGAGTAGAAATGGGAAAAAGACATGGTTAAGAGGTTTGAGTAATTTATCTTACTTCTGAAAATCATTGAGAATATAAAAAAATTTTAAATAAGACTTTATATTATTTTTGTTCTGCCTTAACATATAACCACAAATTTACTGGCTTAATACAACACAAACTTGTTATCTTTCAGTTCCATAGCGCAGAATTCTGATATTTGCCCACACCAGACTAATAGCAGAGGGTTAGAAGGGCTGAGCTCCATCTAGAAGCTTTAAGAGAAATTCCATTTTCTCATCCATTCCAGTTACTGACAGAATTCATTTCCTCCTGACTATAGGACTAAGGCCTTCATTTCTTTGACTGTCAGTGATGGTCATTGCTAGCTTCTAGAAGTTGCCTTCATGCCTCGCTTTGGGGCCCCTTCTTCCATTAGTAAAGCCAGCAACAGGATAACTTTGCTCTCATACTTGGGATGTCTCCTCTTTTTCCTTCCATCATTTCTCTCTGACTCACTCTCATGTGTTCCTCTTCTACTTTCCTTGAAAATGGAAGATTGGGTCCAACTGGAAAATACAGAATAATCTCCCAAAATGCATTCCCTTAATAGCATCTCTAAAGTCCCTTCCATAATACAAGGTAAAACTTAGAATGTGAAAACATTTTTGAGGTAGCCATTATTCAATTTTCCCTGGCATTGCTACTGTAATTTTTTTAATATGAAATGTCTTACAGAAATGGAATCACAGTGGTGAATGATTATAATAAACTTCTTAGTTCACTACTTCAAAATTAATCTAGTATGTTCTTTGTAATGGTTGCATGAAGAACAGTCCTCATTACCTATCATCTCCCTATTAAAATATATCTTAATTTTGTTTACCAAGTCTGTATCAAAGCCAGATGCAGTATTCCACACTTCACTGAAATTCAAGCCTATCTAGAAAGTGAATAAGAAAAGATAATAGTGCTAGGGGTTAGGAGAGCAATGTTCTTGTTACTCTCTGCCACTAAAGCCGTGTATCTTTAGCTGTGTCGCTTTTCTCCATGGGCTTCCTCACTCAGAAACAGGAGAGGCAGAGTGAATTCTTTCTTAGGGCATGTTAAGCTCTCCAAGTCAACGTGATTGTATCATAGAGTTAATCCAAAGAGTTCTTGGAAATCTCTCATTTTATTGGGATTCCCAATTCAACCAGGACCTAATGAAATGGCTTTAATATTTAAAATATGTAATAACATGCTATTAGATATTGGGAAATTATATTTTACTTTTTTTCAATTCATCTTTTGAAAGATTACTGTCCAGACCTTTTGAAAAGAAGAAATGCATTTTTTGGTGTTTTTTTTTTACCACAGAAAAGGCAGCACGCCGTCAGCAGCAGGACACAGGCACTGTGGATTCCACGCTCTGGGCATATTGCTCTGACCCCCTCTTAGCTGGGCAGTGGCAGGTGGGTTTCTTGCCTTCTTTGCACATCAGTTTCCCAATCTACAAAATAAGAGCAATGATCAGAGCTAACTCACAAGAACAAGAAATGCAGGGACTGAGCCGACACCGAGTCCTTACTTCCCAGCCTGACATACAGTAGCATTCAATAAATCCAAGCTATTACTGGACGATTCTCAGGCATATCTTTTTACATTGAAGGGTTCAACTTGAAATAGTCACCAGACCCATTCTCTGTTTGAATCTATTTCCAAATACCAAGATTCCTCCAGCCAGTGACACATCGTCAGCTGAAATGATAGCAGAGAAGATAAAGGAAGCACATCAGAGGGTCATCTTTGTGCCGATGGTGGTCAACTTTATTAGCATTAAAATTGCTTTCATTTTTAAGCATGTATGGGATTTTTAAGGAAGACTTGGCTCTGTCAGGAAAAAAAACTCTGGTTCCAAAATCAAAGCCTGTGGTTCGATACTAAAGAATGGGGGAATGGTAAGAAGGTCATACTTCATTAAGCAGGTTCTTGCAAATACTGGGAGTCCTGGGATATCAGCATTTAATGTTAGTCAGACCAGGGCTCAGGTTTCAAATGTGGGCTCTAGAGTTTTCATGCAGCCTCGGAAGAGGCACCCCATGCCTTTGGCTCCACTTTTTAGACCTATGCCCCCATTTGCATGGCCCTGGCACTAGCAGACGGCCTCCCATCACCCTTTTCTCCAAAGGCAAGTCTAGCACCTCCTTGGATAGGGGCAGATCTGACAGTGTGTTCAATTCAGGGTTTCTCCTGGGCCTTCCCAAAGCAAAGAGAGGTTCTATAAAACTTAGAAAAAGATGATGATGCCACTGATAAGAAGAAACACCTTGATCTTAAATACCAGCACTTTCTGTCCACATTTTATAACTCACTCCTTTTAACAAACCAGTGAGGTGGGAGTATTTGGGCCATTTTGCATGGAGTGAAATCAGGGCGCACCAAGGTTATTTGGCAGATTCAAGGTCACAACATTATTAGATCTGTGTCTGTCTGGGTTTAGAGAGCCTGACACTGACCAGTGTCCTTTAATGACTTTATAAAGATGCAGGAAGGGGGTTCTCTACCCCTCCTATGCTCCCCCACCACAAGGGTGCCTTTCTCTTGTCTATTTTTTTTAGCACCGAGTTTCACATTCACTACTTGTGTTTACTTTTGAAGGGCTCTGCTCCAGTGATTAAGGACCTAAAGCGGATAATTACCCTGTGATTTGCAAGCGCTGCAGTTGCTGGTATTTCTCAAAGTAGTATTGCCATATAAATATCACCTGTGTGCTGTGTCAGCTTATTGCCCACCTTGAGAGCAATCTCCCTGTTAGTTTTATGGCACATTAAGTCTCCTTTTGAAATGAATTGGGTTTGTAAGAGGGGGATTGGTTACATCAGAATAAAAGAGGAAACAGCAGGGATGACTGGAAAGCTGTAAAATAGAAGCATTAGGGGAAGGGGAGGGGGAAGAGGGAGAAGCATTTAAAGGAGACATTTAAAGTGATAAAAGAATAGGGATGGGGTGACAGTCTGAGATGGTTTTGTTTAATGCAGAGAGTGTGACTGTGAAAACAAAGGTATGAGTCAGAGGTTGAAATAACACTTAGCACTGCCGGAAGGAAATCATCTAGGGATAGAGGAGAGAAATGCTAATATTTATTAAATGTCTACTGTGCGTTTTCCCCTATGCCCTTCCGCATCTACTGACACATACTTGCTGACCTTTAGGACCAGTCTGACACCCCTGGAGTTCTTCTAATTTGTGCCCCCTGTGCCATTTTCCAAGGCTTTGGAGAACAACAGCCAGGGGAATGGATGCAGGAGGACTAAGGCACCAAGTGCCGAACACTGGCCACATCGCACAGGGTTCTGATGGGTTTGTCCCCTCGGCTAGCGTTCTGTCTTCTAGAAGCCAGGAAGAATCCTACATGTCTTGATGTGCTTGATGGTGGAAAGAAGTTCTCAATAAACATTCATTAATTCAAAAGAAAACAAACTTGATATACTGAGCAACGAAGTCCATTTATACAGATGACAATAAACCTGGATTTGATTTCTTGGTATAAATTTCAGTACAATCTTGAGTCTTTCACATCAGTTTCATTTACTAATTGCAAAACAATTTACTATATTAGTAAATTTAGTAATTTTACTAAGCTTAGTAAAATTTAGTAAATTTACTAATTTAGTTAGTAAATTTCATTTACTAATTTCAGGCCTAGAATTTAGTCAGTGTCCCTAACTGAAAAATAATTCTATTGATTTTGAGATTGATTCATATCATAGATGGTAATTTATAATGGGCCCCAAACATGGAATTTTTTCTATATATTTTTGGGGGGCAGCTTTATGGTGTATTATTAAGTGAAAAAAAATAAAGCAATATGGAGAAAAGTTTCTAGAAAGAAAAGATGCCAAGAAGTGTGTGTGTATTTCCTTATTTTAAAAAATAGATCAATATTAAAAACTAAGGACCTGGAGATTTAGCTTAGTGGTTCTGCCGCCTGCCTTGCAAGCACAAGGTCCCAAGTTTGATCCCTGGTACTAAAAAAAAAATATTAAAACGGCAATTTTGAGAGGAGGGAAGAAAGGATATAAAGATCAGAGACAGAAATTTCTAAATGTATCTTGTTTTATATGTTTGATCTTGGGATCAAATAATTAGAAAATAAAAACATAAAAAAGCAATTTCTGGTAATGAAAATCATAATTAAATAAAGAAACCTATGTTATTGAGTCAGTAGTACAGCCACACATAGGAAAGTTATCTCAAGTGACCTTAAAACATTTTTATTATCCTTAATAACACCAGTAAAATACATCCCAAGGACTGTAAGTGTATTTTTTTAAAATTAGGATCCATTCATTTGTGGCAATATTAGTACTTTTATTTTGAGATTGTCATGAATTTTGAAATTTCAAGAATTAGTAATTACACTGGTGATATCAGTAACCATTTCTTTTTGTTGGTTCAATTTTATAGATTTTGGTTCTGGTTTTGGTCTTCTGAAACAGGGTCTCAGCCTGTGGTCCAGGCTGGCCTTAAACTCAGTATGTAGCAAGATCTTTTGATCAAAGAATGAAATATAAATCAAAGGCTAAGAGATTAAATTGAGATTTAGTAGCCCTAAGCTTTCAATACAATTATCATGAGTTTATTGTGCATTTTATTTTGTGTTAGTCACCTTTCCTCACCAGAATGAAACACTTGAGATGATCAACTTAGAACAAAAAAGGTTTATTTAGGCTCAGAGTTCTAGAGGGTTCAGTCCATGATGGACTGGCCTCATGGCTGTGGGCCTCTATGACCACGTGGGATGACAGTGGCTGGAAGCACATTGCAGAGCAAACCACTCACCTCATGGCCAAGAAGTAGAAGAGGGAAAGAAAGGGGCCAGCATCCCTTAGTCCCCTTCAAGGGCACAGCTCCAGTGACCTATGGAGCTTTCTCTAGGCCCCATCTCCTAAAGATTGGTTTCTCCCAATAGCATCACCTTGGAGACCAAGCATTTAACATATGGTCCTGTGAGGGAAATGCAACATCCAAATTATAACAATCTTTAATTGAAGTATAAATACACAATACCTCTGTGTATTGTGCCAGTTCTGTCTACTGATAAAACCTGGAACTTAGGGCCAACCCAAGAGCTATGGGTGACCCTGCCACACAGATTACAATCATAACTACCAGACCTCTGAGAAACTGTTGATTCTAGGTCTTGGGCAGGAACTGTAGAAGATGAGCCTATAACATCTCATCAGACCATAAACCAAAAAAGTTATCAAAGGCTACTTTGCTTTTCCACGTATTAGCACATTCTGACAGCGAATATCAAAGATGGTGTATTAATTACTGTTTTGTCTAGTAAGATCCCCCCTTCTGTAGTGCACACACATACACACACACAATTAGTGAAATTACATTAGAAGGAAGGGAAAAGGCTAAAATGCCAAAAATTCATTTATAAAACTGAAACTAGGTCTGTCTTCTAGTAAAGAATATGCTGAAATCCACTCTCACCTAAATTCACTGCTATATGCTATTAATTAACCTGAAGTCTTCATCATTCCCAATTGGCTTTTTGTTTCCACTTTTGTTCCAAATAAATATTATTTCCAATTTGTTTTTGTTTTGCTAATATTCTAGTCTCTGCTTTTCAATACTGAGTTAACTGAGCATAGAATAATTTTATGTCTTGGCTAAAATCAATAAAAGGTTTATGTTGCCTTTAATAGAAATTAAATATAGGAGAAAATGGATTAAATAAGCTGCTAGAGTATTTCAATTACACTGTGCCACAATACATGTAAGATGTATTCAAAAACTCTCACACTTAAAGAAAAAATTTTCCTGTTTTTAGAAGTTACATTTTCAAATATACTTGACATTTTATTAATCAGTACATAAATATTCACAATTGTCAGTTCATTATTGGAGACCCATTCTAGCAGTATAAAATCACCAGCTATTTTCCCCTTAATGCTTCTCGCATTGACTTCTACTGAGCTGCAATAAAAAATTTCACCTACGCCCTCCTTTTCCTAGTGTATTTATCTTAAGTGGAATAGGGTTGAACTTTGAATTTTATTCAGTCAGCAAGTTTGATGATGTAGTTTCAGGGATAGCTCCCTTCTGTCTATAGAATTTCTGCAGGGATGTATGTCCTAAACCATAAAAGTTATCCTTTTTAGCTCAAGTGCAATAGGATACAATCAAAGGAAAAGACCCTGGGTACATATTCTGTTGCCTCTTAAAGATAAAAATTTTCAGTGTGGCTTACAGACTACTTGCTTCCAAATCACCTGGGATATTCACTGAAAAGGTAAGCGGGAGGACTCACCCTAAGACATACTGAGTCTGAATCTTTGGGGAACAGAGTCCTGGCATCTCTACTTCAACAGGGCTGCAGGTGAACCCTATGGTCAAAGCTTGAGGATCATTGACCAACGGAATAATGAAAGAGCATCACTTAAATCAATTTAAGTTTGATGTATTTTGATGATTTTAAAATGAAAAGCATTCAAATTAATTTTTCTCTTCTCAAGAAGAATTAAAGAGTTAATGAGAAGAATTTGACAGCACCCATGTAAGGACATTTTTTCCTACTCCCTTTCTCAATACCTAATCAGAGGGGAAGATAAAGGGTTCCAAGGTATTCCAAATTGCCTTGTCTTCGGCTCCTAATTTTTCTCTCACTCTGTCTGAATGTTTCTAGTTTTCTACCTTCATTCCGTTTTTAGCTGTTACTGCTTCATATCTATATTTCATGATCATGACCTATAGGATCTTTGGTGTAACAACCATTCTTTTTCAGATTTTGTTTTTTTTGCAAAAGGAAGAAAACATACATTTGAAATGTCAACAGTGTGCTAACATGCTACAATTATACAATCACAAAGCTTTCACTTCTTTTATTCTAATGCAACAGAATTTCAATTTGCCAGGCCAAATAGCTCAGTACTTTTGCTATCAATCAATGAAGCTGTAATATGTAATTCAATCATCATAAATGTCTTCCCCTATTGAACAAATATTTGCTGACTTTTTAGATTAATATTTTGGCTAAAAGTACTTAGAATACTGTCAAAAACACAGTGATATATAATAACTAGATTGAGTCTCTTCCTTCTGCTGAGGCAATGCTGAGGAAAATTTTTGTTTATTCACCCTGTTTTATTAGGTCAGGTCATCAAAACAGAACACTTAATAACCTTTAAGTGACATTTCCATCCAATGGAATTCTATACATTTTTTCTATGGGGAATGAAGTCACCTTAGAGGCCCCTACTACAAAAGAAAATCTCTTGCAATGTCACTAATTGATACAAAATGTATATTAGTAAAGAGAAGTTTTGTTGAATCCTCAGAGACATAGTACAAATGAAACAAATGGATGTTCATACAGCATCTGATTCAATTCTTTCATTTTTACATATAAAGAAGCCAAGGTTCACAGCCAAATTCTAAGTGTCAAAGCTCAGAGCATCTGACTTCTTAGTTCAGTGCAGCACTCACTGTCCATGAAGGCAATGGATGTATCAGGATATTATTTTTCAAATTTCAATAAAACTTTTCCTTGGACTTATTAATTCTCCCCAGCTGCTTTCAAAACCATGATCTTGTGTTCCCCAATAAAATCCTTAGTTCCTCTTTTTCTTCTATCTCCTATATCCATCAATACTTCCTGTAGACTCCACCCTTGAAATAGATCCCAAATGCAATCCCTTTTCCTAGTCCAAAATGCCAGCATCTCTTCCTGGTCTGCAGCTATATCTTCCCCCAGCTGATCACTCTGTTTCCACTCTACATAGCCTCACCCTTACCCTCATCTGCCTCAGTTCTCTGCCCTAGAGTCAAAGCCAGGGAGCTTCTCAAAATGATCAAGTCTTTGATTAAAAACCCCAAATGGGCTCTGCATCACTATTGCAATGGATTCAAACACACTACCACTGATGACAAGGTTAGACAGTGTCCGACGGGAGCTTGTTTCCCTAACTTCATTGGCTGGTACTCCTGCTCTTGCTCATACAAGCAGAGACATCCATTCTCTAGTGTTTTCTTACATATACCAAGCTCTTCCATTGACTTGTTGCCTTGCTTTGACCAGCTCCCTATTTAAATATCACCTCCTTGACCAAGTCTATTTGGATAACCCAATCTCAAAGAGCTATTCCCTGCTTACCATGTGACCACTTTCAGTTACCTTATTCTGCTTTAATCTTCTTTGTGGCATTGATCTATCTAATATTTAAGTAATATTAGTATATTTATCATTCCCCATCTAGAATATTAGCCGCTTAATAACAAAAACTTCTCCATTGTGTTTGTCTCTAATATTATACTATCTGTAGCAATGTCTGACACATAGTAAGACTTTAATTAGTAATGATTGAATAAACAAGTAAGCATCATTGTTTTTTTCACAATCTAGCAAACCAAGAGTGCATTCACACACATACAAACACACACACACACACACACACACACACACACATCTTGCTCGGCAGACAATTGTTGAAGTATGGAATTTAATTTTGGATATACTTTAATAAGTTAAATAAGCCAAACTACGCATCCTTTGAAAAAAGGATTAAGAGAGAATGCAATGAAAATTTCTTTAAGAACCTGAAAAAACCCTGCAATTTGGTAGAAGAGTAAATAGAATGTAGACAGAGACAAGATGGGTAGAAATTTTTGAATCAAAGATACGGGAAACTAGATTCTAGCTCCATGGTAGGAAAGGGCACCAGCTGACATAAATAACCGGAGATGTAATGGGATGCTAACATGTAGGCTAGTGGTCTCTCTTCACTTCAGACATGCAAGCTTCACCTGGGCAAGCAGGGATGGGCACCACTGTATGAAATGCCCTAGTGCTAAGTGTCAAGAGATGGGCTGATTGGTCTGGTCCATGTCAAGGTGAGCTGATATCAGAATTTCACCCATGTTATCATTATTCAGAACATTTGCAAAATATTTTCTTAGAAATGGCTTTCAAAGTTTATGCCCCATTCCTTCGAATATATTAATATTGACAAACGTAACTTCACTAAAGAAAGTGAGTGACGAAGCTTTGTTGGTACATTTTTCTACTTAAAAAGTGACTATTGTAGAGCTGTTTTATTTTGACACACCTTTCCAAGAAAGAATTCCCAGAGTATTTGACAAATGACATAATTATTGAAAAAGATTCTGTTCTGAGCCTCTTCCTATGATGAACAAAATTATTTGAGCCTGCAAATTCTTATGTGTGAATAAAAAAGAATAAAAATTATACTAAAATCATCAAACTACATTAAAATCTCACCTATTGCATAACATTCATTAACCCCTCCCAATAAATGCAAGATATTTATTTCCTTTTAGCTCTTTCAATGTATACTTCTAACAGTAAATATTAGTCTCTTAATTTTGCTGATTTGTAATTGAAGATCAGAGATGTTAAGTGACTTGATCCATAGTTAAATGACAAATAAAAGAGACAGTTCAGACCAGGTTGCAAATTCTGATTGCAGGTTCACAGCCTTATAATCCACCTTTGCTCTTCTAGACTAGAGCCCTCTATCAACACTGAGAATGCCAAGCCCCCCAAAGGTACATAGAAGAAATAATTGTGGGAAGTTTGATTTGTATTTTTCCTCAAGCCATGCTGTATAGGAAGCTTCTTGTTCGGCCTCCTTGTTGGAATGCTCCAGCTGTAAAGCACGATAAAAATGTCAAGAAATTATTCTCTTCTCCTGTAATTTGGGCCTTTTCTTGCTAGTGTGTGGAAAGCAATGATGGATTTTCAGTACACTTTATAAATTGTCACACACTTGTTATTTTGTTTTCCAAAATCTACTTACGTTCCATGGTTTTATGCTAAGCTTGGGTTACTAACTCACACATTTATTCTAAACTTAATTGAATTTTTATTACTCATGATAAAATTGGTGTTTTGCATTTTGCACTATATTTCTGTACTGTGGGCTTTCGTGAGGTACAATTGTACAAGAATCAGAGCCTGGGGCAGTTAATTATTAATAAATGGAATAAAGATATCAATGTTTATCTGTCACAAATGAAAGGCTATATTTGCTTCTTTCAGTTATCACAGCAGACCTTGGATTTTGATGGCCTTTCTTGTTTTTATCAGTAAATTCCACCCCCAGGATTGTAATAGAAAAATTACATAACATCAAGAGATAATCTAAAATAATTTTTGTGTGTAAGTGTATGTATATAGGCATGTGCATGCATGCATGAATATATATGTAGATGTGTCTGAACATACAGATATATCTATGTATACATGTGTGGTACATGTATGATACACAATAAATACACATATATGCATATTCGCATGCACAAAGAGACACACATTTGTATTGAAAAATACTCATTTATATGTATGCATGCATACATATAAAGTGTTTTGTAGATTGATTCCATCTGATCCACTTCCCAGGTAGCCTCTCAGGTAGAGAGACTTGATAGAGACTCTCTTCATTATGAAGATGAAGAAACTAAGACCTGGTGGCTTTAAGTAACTCACTATGTTTACATGGTCAGTAAGTGGCAAAACCAGGACTCAAACACTGATCTCACTTATGGATTGCAAAATCCATAACACTAAGTGCTCAGAAGCTGACAAAAATGACCTCTATGCATTTGGGGTTTACTCTACACCAAATAATTTGCATATATTATCTCACTTCTCAAAACACTCCAATGGGATAGGTACAGTTCACCTACTACAGAGTTGAAAAACAAAACAAAATTAAAACAATAACAACAAAGGTGCAAGCTGGGAAAGATTAAATAACTTTCCTATGTATCTTTTATATGGTAGATCACCTATTACTACATACATCTTTTAAATCCTATTTTAGTTCCTCTTTGAATCTCATCTTCTTGATGTTTTTATTTTTGATGAGAATTTTTTAAAAGGATTGAATGGTGACTGCCATATAAATACTTGCTTAAAATATAAATATCTGCTTGTATAATTATCTATTCCCATTTACTTCAGTTTTCCTATCCCCCTTCTTTTCGCCATTCAGCTAGTTAGATGGGATTGGTTGCATTCAGAGTAGTATTACAGACAGCTGTTCAACTAATCAAAGATCACTGTATTGGCCAAGGAGGAGAAGGCTTAGAACAAGATGGATGAAAATCCTAATTTGATGTACATTAGAAGTCTGATAAATGATTTTGAAAATTCCTGATTGACATGTTTGGTGAACCATATAGTGCAATTTCCATACACAGTTCCATATAGATTCAGACTAACTAATCAGTCATTGTTGATCACTCATAATGTGTTAAGTGCTTTTTATGTATACTCTTGTCTCAACAATCTCTTTGAAGAAATTGTTTTTCTTTATTCTGCTTTTGCAAAAGAAATTTCAGTTCAAGTGCTCATTTAAAGGATTTTTAAAATCTCAGAACTGATGAAAGGAAGGCTTCAGACTCAGAGGCCAGCCATCTGATGCAGGATGCAGCACCTCTGTACCTACTGTATTCTACGTGGCACCTAAGGGTGGTACAAGGTGGCTCATGTGCCATCAAACTTTGTGCCTCTATTAAGGACCACACTGTGCATTCTTTCTCCATGTTTCTATCCTGATTTCTAAATCACTGGGTGAGTTGCATTCCTTCTTGAATCCAGATATTTTAAAGTCAAGACTCTGGACCAGAAAAATCTCTTTTCTTTTTTTTTTAACCACATTGTTATCTATCCAGCTCTGTGAACATAAAAGACAACAGCCTTGCCGCCACCAATCATTTAAAACCTAATCATTATTGTGAGGAGGTCCCAAACATTGACTATGGAGAAACATACCCACTCTAGGACATGTCAAATCTGAAGTTGGCAGAAGAGATTGTGGGGTAAAAGATTTATTTTCACAAGCAGCAAAAGCTTAACACAAAAGCAGACTTCATAAAGTCAAATACATATAAAATTATGGATTAGATATCAGAACTGCTGGTGAATGAGAGAAAAGTACTGCTTCACTCTCTTCGAGTACTGTAAAAAGCATCAGAGTGGAAGAAGTTCACTGTCAAAATCCTGGACAAAGCATGTAGTTCTACAAGGCAAGAGGCTCCATCCAAGTCCCGTCGTCTGAATTAATGGGGGTGCCAGTTATTAACCTATTCTATTGTCTTTTAGTTCCCATTCCCGTCATGCTTTGCTCTGTGATGTTGGCTCTGGGTCTTTCTCAACACATTTCTCTTTTGTCAACTTGCTTTCTATTACAGGGCATGCTAGAAGATTAGAACGGGGTGAGATGAAGGACTGGATAGTGTGTGTGTGTGTGTGTGTGTGTGTGTGTGTGTGTGTGTGTATGTATGTGTGTGTGTGTTTCCTGGGAACCGAACCCAAGACTTTCCCGGAGCCATTTTGTTTTGCATCTAGGTTTTGCAAGAGTCTCCTGGGCAGGAGCTTTCCACTGCCATAAGCAGTGTTTAGGCCACTTTTCAGCTTCTTCCAGCATTCCACTATGAGAGCAGAACCAGCTACGCAGCACAGGGCCTGCACTGGGCTGAGCTACACTGCTTCCTCTGAGGCCCCAGGGCATCAGCACCAAAGGAAGCAGGTTCCTCCGATCACAGGTCCTTGACCATCAGAGACTCCTCCCCCAATCTTCCAGGTTCGGAACATTGTAACATCTGTGTTTCATCTTCCCAGCCGTAAAGGTGGTACCTGTCGCCTATAGTCACCTTCTCTGCGTTAATTCGGTGTTTCTTGTTGCTTTTTAGTACTCCAGAGCCTTTTTAACCAATGATAACATTAAATTATCTCCAAAAACAAAATAAAAAATAAGGATAAACCTCTCTGATTTTGTGTTCAGGGCAGGATCCTGCTTGGTTCTTTGTGTCTGTATCACCCAGTTTGACTAGACTAGACTAGAAATGTCTCCCCTTCCGTGTGAGTGGATAGGCTGACGTTTTGAGGCGCCCTTACCTGCAGGTGCTTTCTTGTTAAATCGGCCCTTCCTTCTCCACCTGGATAAGGCATAGCCAAGCTAACTCAAGGATGCCCCCTGCTGGTCGGAAATAGGTAGCTAGTAGACAGGTGGTGGGCAGAGGTTACCTCCACACAGACCAGCTGCCAAATCATTTGGGCAAACGCCAGCCTCCAAACCATGACAGACTCTATTTCTTCATACCAATGAGCCTTTATCCAGATTCTTCGTCGTGTGACTTTGTGACAATTCCACCTTTGTAAGAGTCGTCACCATTACAGTATACTAAAATTAATTTTTATTTGAACATTATATGAAACTCCTAGACACAGATGAGAAGCTTTTGGAAGGAATATCTGCCTTCTGCTTGGTAAGAAGCCCTATACTCTTTCTTTGGTTACTGTTGATTATATTGAACTAAATCCAAGAATCCAAAAAAGCATTGTGACAATACCTCCAAAATTACCATTACCTCCTTCTGAAATGCCCCGGGACAGAGAGAAAACAGAGATTGTTTTACTCACTTTATTTCCTATAAAAATAAATTAATAAAACTGATATGAAAAGGACAGGACAACACCTTGTTTCCTGTATGGGGGAAGAAGTGGGAAATAGCCATAAGAAATTTCTATTTTATTATAAGTAAAGTTGATGACCTGAAATGAAAACGATTTTTATTTTAATAATTGGTCATTTTAAATATATTTAAATTTTCATTTTTATTCATTTAAAATTCATTTACCCATAAAGAAATAATAATGTATGGGAAAATTAATTGAAATATATTTTCACAAGTAATACTGATATCCTTCCCCCTCCCAAGAAGACATTCAGCATGAGGTTCATAAGACTCCCAAAATATTCATTAAGAGAAAGTATTTGAACTAGTGAGAAGAAAATCATCACTTAGTGAGGATTTTCTGTGTCATTGACAGTACCCCTGCTATTTTGCAGTACCTGACAATGTTATCTTTATGTTTTTGTATGAAAAGTTGGAGTCTTATCACTTTATTTAGTGCTGACTGTTATTTACTCTGCCATGGGGATAGGGGTACTTTCATCTTTCCTCTCCTTCTTGGCAGGAGGCTCTGTTTGTTTTAACAAGTTTTCTTCTCTACCAGCAAGCAGAGAGCAGGCGCAGAACTTTGAGGGTTTCCTGCCATGGTGACTCGACTCTTGCTTTATTAAATCCACACGGTAGTGGCAGAGAGACAAATTTTAATGTTGATCTTGGATCCAAAATTGAAAATTCCACTTGTAAAAGAAAATGAGCTTCATCTCTACAGCAGGGCCCCATCTTCCATGTGGATTTGGAAATGGAATTCCTTTTAGATCTTCCATTCATAGCCTTCCTCATGTACTGGACATCTTCAATGCATTCAGTAAAGGCAGGTTACGTGTAGCATTTGATGTGTAACACTGGTAGGTAAGTGGAGGGGGTAAGTGGGGGGATGGGAAGATCTCTTTTCCCAAGGGACATGCGATACTCACAGCAGCACATTTAGGACTGAGGGCATGACCCAGGGATGGCTCTTTAAGTGAGTATAAGTGGAAGAAAATCTCTCTCTCTCTCTCTCTCTCTCTCTCTCTCTCTCTCTCTCTCTCTCTCTCATCTTGAGACTTGAACCCAGGGTTTTTGCACTGAGTTATGTCCCCAGTTCTTTTTTACTTTTTATTTTGAGACAAGGTCTCACTATGTTGGCCAAGCTGCCTTGAACTTGCAATCCTCCTGCCTCAGCCTCCCAGAGTACTGGAATTGTCATGCATCACCACACCCAAGTAAGAGCAGTTTTTAAGACACTTGAGCTTGAGGCATCTCTTGTAAGAATGAAAAACCTCAGAGGAGGTTGCTGGTAGTGTGTGGCAGTGCTAGGAGTAGAGAGAGAAAGAGGAAGAGACTTGGACTGGGAGAGATAGGAGTCTTTTGTTCCAAGTCTCCAAATGTTCCAAGTGAATTCAACTGCCACACACACACACACACACACACACACACACAATTTCTAGATTTTCCTAATAAATTAATTGGACATATGACTCTAAAATATAGCATGTAGGAATTTCTGAATGGAGAACAGGAAAGTATCTTTTACGTGAAAATTAATACTTGCCATTTTAATGCTAATCATTAGGGAGGTGTTGTAAATAAAACTTAGCAGATAATTAAAAAACCTAATGCACTAGTTGCTAACTCAAAAGTTCTAGAAGCTGAGATGCAAGCAGATGGTTATCCTAATGAAAGCCTTTCTTTAAACCTGAGAACCATTATGAAATTAAAATGCTCAATATTGATCTGTAACTACTACCCACGGGTACTACAGTTGGTTTATGAAGAGCCTTTTGGTATTAAACTTCCCTGGAAAAGGATTAATATAAAGAAGCACACACACATAAACGATGGAGTTGAACTGAAAGTGCATTGGACAGAAAGCAGAAAATGTGGATAAAGTTATCTTCCCCTAAGATTTATAGTTTGAGATAATATATTTACCTTTAAGTTTCAGCTGTTGCACTGTGTTATTTGGTAACAAATGAAGTAATGGTTCGAATAGAAAGTTTAAAAACCTAAAAAGGAATAATAAGGAAGGCTAATTTGAATTCCGAGTCTGCCTCTGTTTCAACTTGGACAGATTACCTGACCTCCCTTCAATTTCCATCTTCTCATCTAAAAATGAAGGGCATTGAACTAGACAAGGACTACATGTGCATTAAGATGCACTTGCAATGTATTATGAGCCATCCATCATTAAATCCATGATAAAAATACAAGAAAATTTGGATTCATTTTTAATATACAAATAAGCCTATTTGGTCTTTCAGCAATCATTTACACAGTGCCTGTTATTTATGCACTGAAAGTAAGTCATTGTTCTGTAAGACCTTCAGTTCAGGAGACTGAAGGCATGAGAGAGATTAACTACAATGATAATAAAAGAGATTTAGCAAGAGCTTTACTGACTTCCAAAATGATGCCCAAATGCTTAGCCAAAAAGTCATCATCTAAGTGTGTAGCATGTCCTAGTCAAACTTTAAATAGAAAAAAAGGCATACCATTGTATAGGAATGAAACTTCTGCTATTTTATTTTACAGAATGAAATCCCTAGAGTTTGTCACACATTAAAGAATGGCTGAGAAGAAAGTTTTTTTTAAAATAATGATGAACACTTGTGCTAACAAGCCTATTGTCCATTCTGAGGTCAAAGACAAGAATATAGGCCCTTCCAGCATCTGATATTATTTGTCCAGAGAAGTGAACTGTATCCACTCAAATGCCTTAACATCTCTTCTTGATATACTAATTTATAGAGCACAAAGTCTCCTACCAATGCTCCAAATAACCCACATGAACTCACTATTGAAAAATAGAAAGTACATTACTATACAGATTGAACAGTAGCAAGCTTTTCATTTTCAATTATTTCATGAAAGGCTCCATTGATCTATTCTTGTCATTCTTCATGTGACCCACATCTACCTTCTCCTGGTAAGCAGGATAATATCTCCACAACACCAAAGATGTTCATGTCCCAATCCCTGGGACACAGAAATATATCACCTTACATGGCAAAAGGGACTTTAGAGAGGTGATCAAAAGAAGGATCTTGAGATGGGGAGATGGCCCTGATATTTCAGGTTGGCCCAAAGTGATCACAGTGGTCTTATGAGGAAAAAAGGGATTCTGAGGAAGTAGAGGTTGGGGCAAAACTATTTCTGGGAGAGAGATCTGAGCCAGCAACTATAAACTGCCTCTGGAAACTGGAAAATAAAAGGAGCAGATTCCTCCCTTCCTTTCTTCTCCAGAAAGAATGCTGCCTTCTAGATTCATTCTAGATTTCTGACCTCCAGAACTCGAATGTACTGTATTTGTATTTTTTTTTTTTGCAACTCTCTATGTAATCCCAGCACTCTGGGAAGCTGAAGCAGGAGGATCATAAGTTCAAGTCCAACCTGGGCAACTTGGTAACTTAGTGAGACCCTTCTGTCTCAAAAAAATAAAAAAAGGTTGGAGATGTAGCTCAGGTCAGTGGCCCTATGTTTAACTCCTGGTAACTATTAAAAAATTGAAGGAGAGGGCCAGGGATTTAGCTCAGTGGTTTCACCGCCTGTTGCACAAGCCCAAGGACCCAAGTTTGATCCCTGGTACCAAAAAAATAAAAAATTGTAGGAGAGATAGAAAGTGAAAGTCTTAGCTTGCATGCTGAATAGGAGATTCCCAATCCCCCTTTTTGGAGTTCTCTCCTTTCTCAAAACCTTTGGGGAGTCTCCACAGAGAAGCTCCTCTGTTCATGCTCCATGTTCATACATACATCTTCTCCATCATCCACCTCTGTTCTGCCACACAATTCTTCATTCTGACACAAGTGTGCTCTTGGTCTTCTGGTCCAACTCTTCCTCCAAATCAAGGAACCGTCAAGCCCTTGCTTCTGCTTCTGTTTGCAGCTCCACGTTGCTTTTAGAACCGCTGCAGGCCCCCTCATCACCATAGCCATAGTGCTCACACAGACATTTTCATGAAGAGGTTTATAACTTTATCAAGAGTCATCTGAGGAGACAGCAGGAAGAAATAACATTCAGAGATTACGTTTTTGAAAAATTTGGATCAGTGCATGTTTGCAGGGCAGCATGTTTACAACATTGCTTCGTGGAGTTGGCACATATGCACAACACAACATAATCCTCTTTTTCATCTCCTCCCCTTCCTCTCTCCCTCCATTTTTGATTCCCTTCCATTAAAGAAAGATTTATCTCCCTACTTTCTATTCTCTTTTATTTTGTTCTTTACTTATAATTTCAGTTTCTTATATAAGAGAAACTATGCAGCAACTATTTTTAATCTGTCGCTGGGCCTGATGACTCTTGGACCACAAGTTACATCTCAAGTGTATTAGGACTCCTCATTGGATCTTCAGTCTTACTAAAGGCTTCCCCTTTGCCTCGCTCACAACCTATATCTCAGTGACAGAACCGAGCTTTGCCATCATGACTAATCATGTCCCCAAATGTACTGAGACCCCTTAACCATCATCCTTGCTCAAAGGAAATGAAGAATTCCTTGCTCACCCCCAGTTGAAGGCTGATCTTTCCTGCCGTTCTTTGTTCCTCAAGTTCTAGCTCTCTCCGGGAATGACTGGCCTAGTTAATTCCCACTATCTTCAACAGGAATCTCCACAATGTATAATAGAGAATCTTACTCTCTGATCCCCCACAGAAATTATGACATCATAATTTAATACTTGGAAAAACAAATAAAGATGTAGGTACAGCATCGAAGTATTTCCTTTACACCAGAGCTTCCAAATTACAGAAAGAGCGAATCCTTAAGTTCTACTATTTCACAAAGACTAAGATAATAGTAACCAGCATTTCACATAAAATAATAGTGTGATAATGATGAGTTTCTCTAATCCAGCTACAATTAATACCATATGTCTGTATGTAAGTGTGGTCTCTACGTTTTCAAAAACACTTTCATCCATTTAGATGTATTCTTCGACATATAATTGGCAAACAAACTGCACATTTTGAAGTGTCTAATTCAATGCTTTTCAGCATGTATATAACCCATAAGCTGTTAGTGCAGTTATGATAATGAATGCACTCAATAACCGTGCAGTCTCTTTGCACTCTTTTGTGACCTCTTTCCTCCGTCCTTCCCTATATCCTTGCTGTGCTCCCTAGGTAGTCACTATTTAGCTTTCTGTCACTGTTCATCAGCTTACATTGCCTACAGTTTCATCTAAATGGACTCATACTCCAGGCACTCCCTTTATCTGAATTCTTTCAGTCCGTGTAAAGATCTTTGAGATAAATCCACGTTCCTCCATATTGCAACAGTTCCTTGCTTTTTTAAAATTTCTATACAATCCTTCAAATTTTCTTTATCCATTAATCTGCTAGTGGACATTTTGTGTTGTTTTTAGTTTGTGACTACTAAAATAAAGTACTATGACTATCTTAACAGAAGTCATTGTGGGGACATAAGCTTTTATTTCTCCAGTATAAATATCTAGGAGTAGAAAAAATAGTCATACAGTTTATATATACTTAACTTTTTAGGAAGTTGCCCAACTGCTTAATAAAGTGACTGTATAATTTCATATCCCCACCAGAAATGTATAAGAGCATTAGTTGCTAAATATTCTCATTAATGTTTAACGTACTCATTTTCAATTTTAGCTAATTGAACATGTATATATTGATAAACATGTGTTTTAAATTTCATTACCCTAATGACAAATTATGTTAAACATCTTTCTATATTCTTATTTGACATCAATATGTATATTTTGATAAAGTATCCATACCCTTTGTCCATTTTTAAATTGTTTTGAATTAAGTTGAGCACCTTTTGTATTTTCTGCTTACAAGTCATTTGTGATACCTATTATTTCTAAAATATTTTCTCTCAGATTGTGACTTGTATTTTTATTTTTGTACATTAAGCATCTTTTAGAGCACAAGTTCTTAATTTGGATGAAACACAAATTGTTCTTGTATTTTACTTAATTTAGATGAAGTATAATATATTATTTTTTCTTTTATTAGTCATACTTTTGGTGTCCTATCTAGGAAATATTCACTTAACCAAAGCTCATCAAGATTTCTTCCAATATTTTTCTGTTTTTTACATGCATGTCTATGGTCCATTTTAATTACTTTAAATAGTACATAAATGTATAAATTATATTTTATTTTTCTGTTTTCTTGAAAAGACAATCCATTAAAAAGGTTGTTCTTCCTTAAGGAAATGACTTTGTACTTTTGTGAATCAGCCAAATTAATATATGTCATTCTACTTCTGGGCTCTCTATTCTGTTTCATTGATTTGTATTTCTAGACTCTACTCTGTTTCATTGATTTATATCTCTATCTTGATGCTAGTACTACATTGTCTTGATTGCTAAAGTTTTATAAGTCTTGAAGTCATATAGTTTAAATCTTCCAATTTTGTTTTTCTTTTCAACAGTACCAAGGCTAATTTAGGTCCTTTGTATTTTCATATGGATTTTATGGAAACAGCTTGTTAAATTACATTTAAAACAAACAAACAAACAAACAAACAAAAAGGTTTGCAGGGACACCAATTGGGATTATATTGACTACAGAATACAGCTTGTGTGAAACTGGTATCTTAACAACATTAAGTTTTCTCATCCAATATGGTATATCTTTCTATTTGAGTAATTTTGATTTTTTTGATAAAAATTAGGAGAAGCCAATCATGAAGTTCCCTGGCTTGAAAGTAATTAAAAATAAGAACATTTTCAAACGATGGTGACACATTCACCAAATGAAGCTTTATATGTTCCAAAGTGTATTGTAGTACGTAGTTTCATTGGGTAAAAAGATTTGTACATAAAGATTAAAACAGCACTTTCACTCCCTCCAAATCCAGAACTAGGAAATCATCCAAAAAGATAGTTGGGTGTACAAAGAAGGTTCTAAATAATCTTTTCCTGGCATGTGAATGGTTGTGATTGGTCTCAGAAACCCAATTACTTCAAGAAAGAAAGAAAAGACATGCAGACATACACAGTAAAGGCACTGTGAGATCATTGTGCCAGCAGGTTTACCAAGAGAATAAAGGCACGAGAGATACAAATGGGTCTCTTTCACCTAAAGCAGAGTGACCAGCTGCTGAGAAACATGCCCTAAGCAATGTTGGACTCCTACAGATTTTACCAATCCAATGAGCCTCTCCTTCTTTTAGAGAGCAGAATGAAGGAGAAGGAAGAGCGAGAACACAAAGTAATTTAACACTCTCCTGACGAGTGGAACTGTAACCCTCTGGTCTCCGCGCAACAACTGAGCTTGGTACAAAATTCACAGCACGTGATTTGTAGTGGAGAAACCTAGAGGAACAGGCAAGAGACAAAAGATGAAGACAAGTTCAGGGAGAGAAATTTTAGAGTTATCAAGATATGGGTATAGATCAAAAATGTTAGGAAACTGTTGTATTCATTGTTTTATTCCAAGATGAACAGAATAGGCATCTAGCAGCCACTCAGATGTTTTTTAATTAGAAATGCTTTGGATTATTCCTAATCCCAAAGGATCATTTCCTTCTCCCAAATAGAAGGGAGTTAAATTGTAAACTACATGATCTGCCATTACATTTTCATCCTTCCTTCAATTGATTCTAGGTGTGTGAAGAGTATACACTTCTGCTCTAAGTACAAAGTACCCTCCAAAAGATGATATTTTTCATTTTACAAAGCATGTAGGGAGGTGGTGCAGCCTGGCTTCTAAATTTGGATTGCCCAGGTATGATCTATACATTACCAATTAGGACTGTAAGATCTTGAAAAAATTATTCTATGCTTGTTTTATATCTATACAGTGGAAATAATAACAATATTTATCTCATAGGCAATGGCTATGTTTTGATTTATCTTCTTCAAAATTCATGTTGAAATTTAATCCCCATTGTGCTAGTATTAAGCGATGAGGAACCTTTTGGGAAGTGATTAAGTCACGAGAGTCTTACCCTCACAAATGGATCAGCACCTTTCAGAAAGGAGCTAGCCTAGGCGGTGTTTGCCCTTTCCCCTTCTGCTATGTGAGGAAAGCAACAATGCCCTCACTGAAAGCCAAGGGCAAGATCCTCAATCTTGGACTTCCTAGCCTCCAAAACTGTAAGAAATAAATTTCTATAGTTTGCAAATTAGCTGTGGTGTTTTGTTATAGCGGTACAAGTGGACTAAGAGAGAATATTATGATAACTCAACAAGAAAACTCGTGTAAGGAATTTGGCAATGCCTTGCCCATAACAAGCAATCAATACCTTGAAACTCTTTTTTTCACTAATACTTTTTTCCATTGAAAGTACTTCGTGGCAGAAAATAAATATATTTTTAGAGTGCAGAAGGCAAGTATGCAGGATTAAGAAAAGTAACTGAAGTAGTATTTTACAGGCATTGGTCACAAGGCAAATTGTAAAGGGATATAGAGTATGAGCTTTTAAAAGCACAGATTATGCATTTGCAATTACGAGACACCGGCATCTTCCCACAGCAGTTGACGCATATAAGACACTCACTTAATATTTACAGAATTCTTTAGTGAATGAATTGGCCATGGTATAAAAATCCAGCCCCTCTGCTTTGACCTCCAGAGGGAAGAGCACTCCCCCTGGCTGTAAATCCCGCTGCCAGAGCCCAGAAAGCGGGTCGCTGTCCACGGTTCTGAACCCTGGGCGCTAGATCTGTCCAGATTGGGCAAAATGCTTCTCTTCTCTTCCCTCACAAATCCCTTTCAAGCAGTCTACTTTCAAGGTACGGAGGCAAACACTCCCCATATGCTTCCCAAATGGGCTAATTCCCACTAACTCGGATTCTTCTAAGTCTCGAGTCTCAATACCTTTGCTGCGGAGCCTTAAGGCGCTCCATACGGGGGTCCTGGATTTATTGCATCTGGGCCTAGATTCCTAACGTGCTGACCACCTGGAGTCCTCTGCAGTCACCTCACAGGATGGATCCCTGGGCCACACCTCCTTCTGAAAGAGTAGGCAAGGCTGCCAGCGGTTCTTAGAATCCCCCGAGGCAGCGGGACTGCACGCCCCGCTCCCGCCTCCGCGCAGGCCTCCGCGCAGCCCTGACAGCTCCCAGAGCCGCTCTCTGCTCTCCTCCCTCCTCTGCTCTCTCCTCTCCAGCCACTCAGCCAAAAGACACCCCGGACGCCTGGGCAGGGCAAGCCCGAGCCAGATTCCTGGGAGCTCTGTGGCGTAACTCCTCCGGAGCCCAAGCCGCGCCCTCAGCTGCTGCGTAGCCCGCGGGCCAGTTTCACTCCGGGAAGATAAGTGGATGGACTTGTGCGGGTGGACCCTGTACTTTCTTTGGCCTCCGTGCTTTCCACTTAACCATCCTTCGTGCGGTTCTCAGAGCGCGGTTCACACCGAGATGGCTTCTAAACATCAAAAATTTAAAAGTGCAAAACAGAAAATCCCTGCGGCTTAAGTGTGTGTGTGTGTGTGTGTGTGTGTGTGTGTGCGCGCGCGCGCGCGTGGTGTCCATCCGCGCTTATGCAAAATCTGCCAATGGCACAGTTCGGAATCGGACAAGCGCGTGGAGAAATCCGAGATCGTTCCCGGGATTCCCTTCGCCCTTCCCTGCTCTGCCTCAGCACCCCCACGAGCTAGGTCTGGGGCTCCTGGCAAAGCCCTGCAGCAGCGAGAGGCGCACTGCGATCTGCTGCAGTTTCTCTTCCCCTTGGCTCCCAGCCCTTCCGGCCGAACAGTCCCGAGCGCAGGGTTCCCATTTCTTGGCATCTGCACTGCAACTGGCTGCCAGTCCTTCCCCAGCTTCGGCCCGCCCGCCTCACGGAGAGCCCTTCCGCGGACTGGCGGGCTCGGACGCGGCGGCCTGGCGGCCCGGCGGTGGGTGGTGCTCGCGCCGCCCCCATCTCCCCCGGGGCGCGGAGACTCGCGCGCTGGGCCGGAGTGCGCGCGCGCGGGCTTGGTGGGGAAGTCGCCTTCCCCGCAAGCAGCCGGGTATCCCGGGCAGTCTCCTGAACCCCGGCGGAAGCCTCCAAAGCGCTAGAGCTAAAGAAAAACAGGGCAGGCAAGAAAACAAATCAAGAAGGGAAACCCGTTTGCATCAGGCTCGGATCCTCCCGGAGCTGGGTGGAAGCACAGTTGGCAGCACCCGCACCCGGACTTAGAAAGACGTTTTCCCCACCTTCGGGAGCGGGGAGGTGAGGGACTGGCGGGCAAGAGTTGCAACTGGTCTGGGAAGCTGCAGAGAGAACTCTAGGGTAAGTGGTGTTCCCGCAACGGAGCCCAGAAGGGGGAGGAGGGAAGGGAGCAGGAGAAGGAAGGAAGGGGGAGGACAGGGAATGAATTATGCAAAAACAAAAATCCCCAACACTCCGCAGCGGAGGGAGAAGCTCCGCGTAGCGCTCCCAGGACGATCCCGCCCTGGTCTCCCGCGCCGAGCCGGCGGGCGCGAAGTTCTCTCGGGGAAGCAGAGAAACTCGGAGACCCTGCAGGGCCCCGCGGGCAGCCGGGCGGGGCGGGGCGCGCGGCCCCCCGGGGGCTGGAGCCCGGCAGCGGCCGCAGGGCCCGAAGCTCAGACGCCCGGCCTCCTCCTCCTCCCTCTGTGGCCCGGCTCAGCCGCTCCTCTCCGCCCGGGACTGCTGCCTCCGTCCCCGGGTGCCCGAGGCCGGCCTGACGCTGGGACTCGGGGCGAGCACGCTCACCTGGCCGGCCCCCTCACCCCCCCCCCCACCTGCCCTCCTTCCCCTCCCGGAATCGGGAAGCTTCGGGATCCGTAGGCGAGGAAATAACGACCCCTGCAGTTGCATTGCGGAAAATCTCGGCGGCGGCGGCGGCGCCAGTTGCGGGCGATGGAAGAGAGGCAACCGGGGGTTCTAGGGAGCCCAGGAAAATAGCAGAGGAGCAGGAAGTGCGCACGACGTGGGGAACCCAGTGGGCCCCAGCGCGCCCCAGCCCCGGCGCCCCGCCTTCGCGCTCGGCGGCCGGGACGCGTGGCCCGAACCCCTCTTGGCGGCGAAGGCGGCGCGCGCGGACTGGGGAACGGGGGTCGGCAGAGGCTGCCGGCAGCCTGCGGTTTCGGGCAATAATCCCTGCCTCTCTCTCTCTCTGTCTCCGTCTGCGGTGTCTGCTCGTTCCCCGCCCCCAGAAGCAGGAGGAGACCGACCCCGAGCGGAGCCACCCTCTGACCATGCCCCGGTGAGGGGGGCGGACTTCGAGGGCAACTTGTCGCGGACGCCGGGGCTGAGCCAGCGAGCTGCGAGCTGCCGCCGAGGCCCGGAACTGCGCGGCGCGGCCCGGCGGGGGGCTATCGTCTATGTCTTCTTGGGGCGCCAGGCGGATCGGGGTCCCGTTTTTGCAGGAAGAGCCCAGGGCTGGTGGCTTCAGGTGGCTGCCACCGCTGCTAGTGTTTCCACCGTCGGTGCGAGGAGCAGAGACGCGCGAGCGGGGAGACCTCGAAGACAGCGAGGCATCGGACATGTGTCAGCACATCTGGGGCGCACGTCCGTCGAGCCCGAGGGGAGATTTGCCGGAACAATTCAAACTGCGATATTGATCTTGGGGGTGACTGTCCCCGGCCGGCTGTCGGGTGGAGCGCGAGTGAGCGCTCGCTTGGGAGTGCGTGCGTGTGTGTATGTGTGTGCGCCGTGTCGGGCTCCCCCCTTCCCCCGGTTTTCCCGTCGAGTGATGCACTTGGAATGAGAATCAGAGGATGGAAATAGTCTGGGAGGTGCTTTTTCTGCTTCAAGCCAATTTCATCGTCTGCATATCAGGTACGGGACGAGCTGGAGGCATGCGCGGGTTCGGATTTCGCTGTGATGTTTGGCATGTCTGGGGGTTTCTGGTGTGAAGACGTGGGTCGGGGAAGGACGGGGTGGCACAGACCCTCTGGGTCCTGCGGGTTTGCTGTTTTCAGAATCAGAAGCCTTTTGAGCCCCAAGGTGTGTGTGTGTGTGTGTGTGTGTGTGTGTGTGTGTGTGTGTGTGTGTGCGAGCGCGCCCCCCCCCCCGCTTGTGTCTGTGCTGGGGGCAGGATCTGTGTGGAGTCCTGGAAAGGAGAAGCGTTGGGGACCAAGAAAAAGGAGGCAGATGGGTGTTGGTTTTCAACTGCTTCCCTGGCTGAGAACTCTGGCGCCGAAATCTGAGCACTCGGCAACCCCCACCTCCATCCCCTGGCTTTCAAAGTTCCCAAACTCGGTGATTCCTGGCTGGCAAAATGGACGCAGAGCCCAGCCCTGGTATCGGTGACCTGGCATCTGTGCACTTTCCAGAGGCTGCGGGGAAGATGCGGACTAGTGTGTCCCTTCTTCTCCATCCAGCAGGGACCAGAAAGATGTGAAAGTCCTCTTTGCCTTCCCCCAGACATTTGGGTTGTGACATTTGAAACCTGGTGGCACGCCCTTCTCCACCCCAAATAAAAGAGAAAAAAAAAAAAACCCACCTGAAATAACACAGTATCACAAATACTGCTTTAGACCCTGATCATTCTTAATCCCCAGTAGCAAGGATGTGCAGGTTCAGACACTGGTCTCACTCACGCCCCTTGTGCCAGCCTGGTGTTTGGGAAGCAAATGAGAACCCAGGGCATGGAGGTGGATGAGGGCAGGCTGGTGCACGCCTGTGCCTGGATGTTTGTGTGTTGGGAGGAATTGTGATTTCTGAGCAGTGTCTTTGTTGGTGCAGGACACTGGGAATGGGAGGGAGCTTGAGGAGAAGCCCCAGGACCAGCAGCATTCCCCAGTTCCTGGCTCCCCCCATTGGCCAGCACCTACTCCATTTCCCTCCACACCTGCCATTTAAGCACCCATGGTGAAGCCTGTTTGCACTGCCTGCATTCCCTGTGCAGAATTAGGGACTGAGACAACTTCCATGAAGTCACCAGAAGAGAGCAGGAACCTTGCCCCTCTGAGCAGATACAGCTGAACATCAGTGAGGTGAAAGGACAGCTGTCCCCACCCCATAGAGCCAGACCTGATTCTGGATAGTAAAAACCCTCTCTCTGCCCTTACCCTGGACCCCTTCCAAATATCACTATTTAGTTTCAACTCTGTCCTACTAAGGCAGGAATGGGAATCTGTTACCTGACGTGGCCCTATTTCGGGCTTGGCCACCCTGCTACAAATGTGGCTCTGTGAGTTATGTTGTGTACCTGGAAGACAAGAAAAAGTGCCCTGGGGCCACCCTAATTCCTCCAGCGGAAGCTCTTTTACTCAATCCTACATTTATGAATAAAAGCCCCCAGATGACTTGTAAGGGTTCACATCAGTCATACATTCAGGAATGGTCTCGGGAGCATCTCCCGAGGCCACATTTTACATCTTTCTCTTCTTCGTATCTATTTCAAACTCTTCCTCTTGTTCCACAGTATTTCACTAGTTATAAAGTAGCCTTTCTCTACCTTCCTCCAGCACCATGAATAATTTTCACATCCAATAAACCTTCTATATTCCTTTAAGATCTACAAAGAGGTAACATTCACAGAGGTTCTGGATTCCCCTGGCTGCCTCTTTGTCCCCAGCCTTTGCCCTGCATTTTGTCAGGTAGTGCCATAAGGAAAGAAGCTGAGGAGGAGTCTGTTCTTAGCCTCTGAGAGAGGCCTCAGTGGGATGCCTATCATAGCTGTATTTGATTTGCTGTATTAGCCAATAAATTATTCAAATAGAAACATTAAGAGGGGATTATTTCCAACACAGGCAGAGTGCTGTGGAGTGTGTGGCCTTTCACATATATTTACTAAATAATCATCACTGCTGCGTAATGAGAGGATAAAAGTGTGAGCAAAATTGCTAGCTATTAGCTGAACACAGAAAACTAGGTTAGCGTTCCAAATGCCTAGTTAAGATCTGCATTAATTTACACTTTATGAAGATATGTAGGCAAAGATGCAACATTCTGTATTTACACATCCATAAACTTAACTTCAAAAGGCCATTCTTTCTCATGGCCAAGGTGAACTTACAAGTAGAGCTACTCAATAAGACTCCTATATGTCAGTCTTATGATTAGTAAAATAATCAAAACTCACAGTTACCACAGTTTGGGGGACTTGGACTTCAGTCTTTGCTCCTCTGACAGCCTTAGGATGTACAGGAATACAAGACCCTAAGGGTGAATGATTATGCCTCACGGGGACTTTAGTGTGTCTTTCATTTCCATGTTTCCATGATTTGCAGTTTTAATTTACTCAGACCGAGCTTTACCAAAAGGACTATAACCCCGTGATCATAGAATCTCCTAAAATATAAATTTAAGAATATAAATAAAAAACAAAGCACTTCCCCACCATCTTAAAAGGAGTCTCCCTGCTCAGTAAGTGAGCACTAACCTTCACTGAGTCACCAGATATTGATGATTGATACATTAGTAAGGTTGATTCCATTATTGAGGAATACAGGCTGAAAAAAGCCAGCCAAAAATCTGCAGTGTACACATTTTGCAGAAGGAAAATTTTGGTAGTAGCTTTGGCCTATAGAACACATATTGACTGAATTTCATTTGTTAGCATTTGCTTCCAAGAACACTCTGGGGCTTTAGAGCTTAGTGATTTGTTAATGAAAGGTTCCAACACCCCTTTTCATCCTAGCCCCCAGATTGAAAGTATACCCAAGGATTTTTCTGTCTGTGCCTGTTGGATATATGGCTTAAAGTACAGCTTACCTGGGCTTGGCATATTTGTTGGCTCTGACTTAGTAATTTGGTTGGCAAATGGTACTGGAGGTCTGAGTGGTCAGGCTTAGCTGCTGAATAAGCAGCATGTGTGTCTTCCACCAAAGATATTGTATCAATTTTGGTCACTTAATGACAGCACAAGGCTAAAGAGGGAGTGTTATCTGGGAGTTCTGGCTCAGCACTAAACTCAGATATCATTTTACTGAAAATCTCAGGCAGCTAGGATCTCTGAAGAGACCAAGAGCGGGTAGAAGGGGGAGCTCACCAGAATTTTTCTCTGTGCTAGCAAGAGCATGATTCTCTTCCTACAAAAGCAGAGCAGATCAGCAAGAGAATGCTCAGCAGCATGAGAAGAGAATTTCCTGGTCAAAAGACAGCTGCCTAATTTAATTCCTACAATGCACCCTATTTCCCTTCTTATATAACTTCATTTCTTTTTTAGTTGATTCACAATAGTCATGGCAATGAGGATTTAAACTATATGATATTTTCATACATTTTAAATACACTGCAGATGTTTTAGCTTTATTCTTAGAATTGGTGGGGCAATTTCATAGATGAGACAACCAAAGCCCACAGATGTTTCTTCTAGAGATCCTTTATGTTTTGGTTCAAGATTTCTTTCAAATGTTTCCACTCAATATCTTTTATTTGGACATTTCTAATTAAAAACATAAACTGAGTTAAATGGATGTAAGTCTTACAGAGTTTGGAAATATACATTTAAGGCAATTACAGTATGAAGCTAGAATTCAGGTAGCATCTGAGTTGTACATTACTCTGGCAATCAATCAAATGCAACTCTTACTCTGGTGCCCCTCGAATCTTTTGATCAGCAATCCCTGTAATCAAGGAATATTTAGCACATTCCCTAGTCTGAAAATTGAAATGGTCTAACTTTAGTTTCTCTACACATAGAACAGGAATATTACTATACTTTGTAGTATACTACTACACTAATACAACAGTATCAATTATTTATTTATTTATTTTCTGACGCTGCATAGATTCGATTTATGGTAGAAGAGGGCTTTGTGTTCTATGTCAGAGGAAAAAAAGAAAAAGAAGAAAAGCCAAAAGAAAAGGATCATAAGGGACCACATTTTACAACATCAAATGGGAATCTCACTTTCAAGGAGGACTTGACTAATATTTTGAAATGTCCCTTAATTTTCCTTTCCATACAAATGAGACCAGTAGCATTAGGCTTTTTGCACCATTGTGAGTGTAACCCGTTTCATGCCTATGAAACTGATATTGAGATAATCCTTGAAGAGTTTAATCAGAAGGTAACCACATAGTTCTTAGCACCCAGGGAATCAGCAGAATCTGTTTCATTCTGTTTGTGGATTGAAAACCAATATAGACCCAACTTTAGAGTCTTCCAGAGTGGCAAACTGCATATGCATTCCAGATGGCTTGAAATAGAACATCCCATTAAACAAAACTGAGCCCACCCAAACAGACCACTCATCCAGTCATCTCATTAGCAACATGATTTCTTTAAATCCAGTTTTCAATGTGATGTCCTACAGCCCCTCCTGGACAGATAACCATCATCCTACATCAGTGATGGTGAACCTTTTAGAGCTTTCAATGATACAAACAGCCCACAGTGGCGCATGTGTCATAGGTTCACCACCACTGTCCTAGATGAAACTCTCCACCCAGTGAGTCAAGAAAGTCTTCCTAAGTAATATAAAATCCCAAGGGAAAAAAAATGTCATTGTGGAGAAACATTCCCTTTGGGCCAGGAGAAGACTTTGATTGCTGTTCCAGGAAAGGAAGTCAGTTACCTACCACCTTAACTTATTACCTTCATTAACCTATTTGAGCCTGGGGTTTAAGTCAGAAAGACATCTAGGTACCATAGGTGCATATGGTAGCAGGAATTATAGAAAGGGTGAAAATCTGAAGGCTCACTCTGCAATCCAGCCCTACCCTAATCACCTATGTGACTTTGGCTGATTCTTTTAACCTGTCAGATTTTCAGTTTCCTCATCTGTAAAATTAAAATTACATTTGCTTTGCTTGTTTCTAAAGGATTGTTGAGAGAAACATGAGCCTGATGCCAAACATTCTTTGTGCTTTCTAAAAGTAAAGTGTCTGTCTTTACTATATTGTGTAATGATCCATGCTTAAGACATAGTGTAAAACAAACTATACTTTGAGACATATCCATAATACAGTGATAAAAAATAGTATGAATAGGGGCTGGGGATTTAGCTCAGTGGTTTCACTGCCTGCTGTGCAAACGCAAGGACCCGAGTTCGATCCCCAGTACCAAAAAAAAAAAAAGAAAAAAAATAGTATGAATAGTGTTTAATTATTAAGATATAATTATGAAAGTTACAGTACCAAAATATATTGCAATAGAAGTCAATAAGGACAATGCATAATTGTTTAATACATGACATAAATTCTGTGGAAAGGAGCAATCTAGCCCAAAAAAAAGGGAGTTAATAGCTTGATGTTAGAGTTTGCAATGAAAGAGATGGGGAAGGAATAGGAATGGGTGGATGTATAGCAAGGATAGTTACAACTGAAATAAAAGTTTCAGTTTGGGAGATACTAGAATGTTGGGAGCTATTGAATTAGAGTATATGAAATGTTCTACTATAGTTATTATCTTTGTGATTTTTCTTTTTAAGTTATGGGTCTTTGTATTGATTCTACAAATTTAACTTGGTTAAAACTCATTTTCAATTCTAACATTGCTTTCAACTTTACACTGGTTTTGCATGTCTCCAACTACTACTGTACTAGTACTGCATAGTTTGCAGTCTATTTGATGTTACAGGTAGATTGGTGGGTGTTTGTTTGTTTGTTTGGTTGGTTGGTTGGTTAAGCTTTTTTGGTAAGTCTCAGCTTTCTATCAGTAATATGGAGATCATGGTTCATACAGGATAATTACAAAGATAGTGGAACACTATCTGTAAAATGCAGAGCATGGTGTCTAAAATGCAATAACCACTGGTCATATATATATATATATTACGAGAGTAAGCATAGGCTTTAGAATCAAGACAAGCCTACATGTGAATTATAACATTGTCATTTACTGTGTAGTGTTGAAATAAGTTAAGTTCTATGACCCTCTGCTTCCTCAGCTATAAAATGAAGACTGCAGAAAATACACATAAGAGCTGCCATAGTGCCTGGCATATAGTAGTCATGCAGTCAGTTAAAGCTACTGTCATAACATAATCAGTTTCATCATCATCACCACCACCACCATCGTCATATCAACACCAGTAATACTAATTGTTCTTGATACTTGGGCGAGTTCTTATAAATCTTAATTAATTATTCAGTCATTAAAGTATTGACGGATAACTTCACTGCAGGTACCAGAATCACAAAAATGAACAACACCTGGCTCTTAGTATTTATACAATAGCTCATGTGAGGTGACAGAGAGTTGTACAATGAGGTATCCTGTGAGTAGAAAAGAGGAGCAGTTAGCTCCATTCTTGGTGGCTGCAAGTGGGAAAGAGAGAATCCATACAGAGGAAAATGTATGAACTGGGCTTTAGAGATATATCGAATTTCAGAAGAACAGAGTCGGGGAAAATACTGTAAGGCAGGAATAGACTGTCCATAGGCAAGAAAAGATAAAACAAGCAAAATATCAGAAATATGGAGCACAGGTTTATATGATGAAATTGGAGATAAGGTCACAAAAACAAGATAAGGCCGATATAATGGTGCTTTCAAGCCGTACTGAGCAGGTTAGACCTTAGCTATTTGTAATTATGAGCTAAGAGGGAGGTAAGGAAAGTGGTATGTATAACCAAGTTTGTTTGCAACTTTCGTAAGAAACATTTATAATTTAATTACAATGAGCAATAACTTAAAAGTGCACCTCTTTGTCTTCTTAACTTGCCTACATGTATCCTTTGTCACAAACCCCTTGAAACAGTCCTGGCCTAAATAGATCAATTAGGCCATTATGCAACATCTTGAGTTACGGGGGTTAAAAGGCCATTTCTTATCTATAGGGTCCCTCATTTACCCTGATCTTTGAGATTTGATATTTTCATGTTAAGCAAATGTCTTCCATTTTGTAGCTCTATAGTAGTAATAATGCCTTTAGCATTAGATGAAAGCTAAAAGAAATGAATGTCTGTACACGCATCCGGGTCTCAGAGATGAATCGTGGGCCAAGCAGTGGATGCACTGTGTGACTTGAACCAGATGCCTGAAGTACTGTCCCACCTTTGCAGCAGTTTTACCTTATTACGTTTTGTGTGACTCTTATTTCCAGCAGACTCCATGGTCATTTGGGAGAATATGGTCATGTTCCACTACATTGTATACGCATTGCATCCTCCTAATGGTCCAGTTACTAGAGAGTGTAGAGACCTCAAAAGAAATAGTTTCCTTTGGCCATCCAATCATTTAACATTTACTGAGGGTACCCTAAGCTTGTCAGTCACTAAGGCACCAACAAAAATGAGTAAGACTGACATTCCCTCTAAAGACTCATCATCTACTAAGAGACTATTTTTGAAAATATTAGTAGTTGCAACAGAATGTGGAAAGTATTGCAGTGACTTGGTATGAAAAGTGTTTGAGGGAACAAAGAAGGATGTATGATTACTGATGGAGATGGGAAGGGCAGCAGAAGGAGAATAAGTAATGTTAATGGCAAGATGCTTGGGTTGTGTCTTGAAGGAGGCTAAAGTGTTGGCTTTAAGATTTTGACTGGTTAACTAGGAGGAGTGTAATGGGAAGTGATGACCCTAGGAAACAGCATCTGCAAAGGCGGGGAGATTAGAGAGGACATGGTAATGAATTCAGGATACCATCAAGAGGGAAACACGGCAACAAGTAGAGAGTGGAGTGATGGATGAAGTGGAGATGAAATAGTGTTTAGGAGATGAGTTCAGTAACAGTTACGCCTTATGTAGAATAATGTCAGATAAAAAAAATAAACCTCCCTTGCACCTCCACAGGAAAGGCCTCCTTTGAAAGCTCAAGAGGGCATGGAGTTTGTAGCCTTCTCTTCATCAGGAACAAACCCATCAGAGTGAAGTGCTTGGCCCTGATCCAGCCATGCTCCATTTGGCTAAGATTGAAAAGTCATTTTCCAGTGTTGTCTTTGGTTCCAGGTGGCTTCTCATAAGTTTTGAGGTATCTCAGATATAGATTACAGAGTTTATCTCTTCACTTACTTTATTGTTAGATATTTACACCCTGGAAAAAAAGAGTCAAGAATCTATCGACTGACCCTGGATTTTGCAATGTGTAAATTAGCGTCTTATTCTTTTTTGGTAATTACCAAAAATCCTTCCTGTAATTTTCTGCAATTTTCATCCCAAGTAACCTTAAACAAAACTTTAAGGGATTTCTGGCATGCAGGGACTGGGATAGAGCAGAGCAGGTCCCTAGGTGATGAGGGAGGGTCTACGTAGGACTGCCTTTATAGCAAAGCCATAATTACTTTGTATTAGCAAGATTGGGGTAGTAATGGGATAGCCAGTATTGGGGTTTGATTACATTTGCACTAAAGTCAAAATCAAGAGGGCAGCGGAAAGATATCAGTGGTTATAAAGAAGACAGCCTACAAATGCCTTTACCTTCTGATCTGGAAGAGGTGACACTTTTGTCATGGCAAGTACAAAATTAAACTTTAACTTTGTCCAATACTTCATGCCTGGTGGCTAAAGAGGCTGGCAGTGACTTTCAGGTGAAATTTCCAGAGCCAAGTCTTGCAATTGGCAGCAACGCCAGAGTAGGAATAAACACATTTACTGAAGGATATGAGTCAAAATATTTCCCTTCTGTTCTTCTCTCTTCCTGTTCTGCACACAGCTACCTTTCACCCTCCAGGCAAACAATTCTATGGTGGCACTGAGTGCATGAACATAACCCTTTCCTCTTCTGAGAGGCTGGGATGGTCATAAATACCTCATCAGACTCTTGAAATGAGCAGATCTAGTAATATATCTGTAGCAGGTTTTTTTTCTAGACTGTTTAATGTGTTTGTTCATTCATTCATTCAAGAACTAGACTATCAGGGGGGAGAGATGATGCAGGCAGCACTGTCAGCTCTTCTCCTGCTTTCGCTGCCTGTAGGTGTTTGAATGTGCAGAGTCAGAGAGAAAGGGAACCATCCAACGGAGTAACTTACTTAATAGTTTTCTGTTTCTATCTCAGACTCAGTTCCTATGTCTGTTTTACAAACCATCCTTATTTAAGACACTTCTAGTTTAGAATGTGTTTCATCTCCTTGATGTTCTGTGGCAATGGATTCATTGTTGTTCCCTTCTCCACATCACCCCTGTTCCTATTGGAGGAGGTGCCTTAGGATGTGGAGATGTCCAGCTTGGGAGAAACCAACAGTGTAGAGAGCTCCCTGCCTTCAGTTAATACTGAGCCAGAGTGTTTCAGGGGAATAGTCTACCCCACCCTTTAGTCTGAGGCAGAGCGATGCAGGAAATGACTCTGGTCCCTAGGGTTTTTTTCAGTCTTGTATCAAACACATTACCTCTCTGGCTTTTTGCATCAGAATATTGGTGTGCCTGGCTAGTTCTTTTGAGAGAGAAAAGCCAAGGGCCTCGGAAGCAAAATAGCAAAGCAGATTTGCTGACCTTGGGTGCAAACTCTGTCTGTAAACACCTAGTTGATCTTAGCAACTGTGAGGAAATGGTCAGTGGGAAGTTTTGTTGTTTGCTTGTCATTTTAATTACAGGGAGGAGAAGAGAGGAGGTTATGGAAAATGCTCCTATTGTTAACTCCTGATTAGATGAGTATAACTTTTGGGATTACGCTGATAGAAAGTGAAACATCTGTGGGCTTTGCATTTATATTGTATGGCCTGGGTGTGAATGGGAATATGTCACTTGCCATGCACATCTCATAGTAGACCATAATGACACTAGCTCTAACTTGCAGTGACTCAAACCCCTGCACAGTAAAATGTAAAATCATTATTTTTAATATCTGCAACAAGTAGAGCAGTTCTGTGAGATCATTTAGTTTGTTTCAGTGCAGTACAGTATATTGTAGTGGCAAAATAAGAGCTGCGTGCAACCTTAAACGTACAAATTGGTCTGGCCTTTTAATTTTTCAGTTTTTCTCCTGAGCTTAGAACTGCTGGAATTAGAGGTTGACTGAGCGAAGTACTTTTGTATTGTGCCACCTCTAAAGGTGTGTTGAGCAAATTAATGAAGGAGCATTCCTGCATTGGCTATATAAGCTAATCATGGATGCAAATGAGCTGCTCTTCCTTGATAGGTGCTTCTTACAAGATAAGATTATATACATGAAACTGTTTTAGTGTCACAAACATGAGTGATGGGGGGAATCACTGGATGTATTTTAATGCCAAGTATGATACAAGTGTGTCAAAAAAAATTAAAATACCTCAATTCCCCAGAGACCTCATCTTGATTTATGAAAGTTTAAAATTATAACTTTTTCAACCTTAAATATTTGGTACTTCATCTTTACATTGCATCTTAAGTATTTCCCCAGGTTGTTTTTTAGTTGTGGTTCAGGAAATCTTGGATTCTATAACAGATAAATTTCAAAATCTCAGTTACATTACAGACTAGAAGCTTAACTCTTGCTCACATTAATTGTTCCATTTGCATCAGAGTGTGTGTGTGTGTGTGTGTGTGTGTGTGTGTGTGTGTGTGTGTGTGTGTGTAGGGGCTTAGTGGGGGAAAAAAGGAGGAAAAATGCCTGTCTTTTGTAATGACTGGGGAATCTCAAGGCTGCTGGAGGCTATGCTACCTTCCAGACGTAGTTTCCACAGGTGTCCTAGGCTCAACATCAATAAGTATAGAAAAAAATGAAATGTGGGCGAGAATCACGCAAGAAGTTTTGACAAGGAAAGGAGGGAAGCTGTGTACATCACTTCCGGTCAGCCTGGTTCACATCATATTGCTAAGGAGCTGGGAATTGTAGAACAGCCTTGGGTCCAGGCACAAAGGGTCACTTTGCTTTCCATTATTTTTTTATTATATTTCCATAACAGTCTATTCATCTAAAGGAGCATTTTTATTGGTTCATGTTTGCAGTACACGATGTTTGCATTCCTTGTGTGGAGTTGGTACATGGACATAATCCATCTTAATTCCTCTTTTCATTCCCTCTTCCTCCTTTCCTTTTCCCACCTTCCATCTTTCTACCTCTTTCCCCTTTGAGAAATAACCATCTCCCTACTTTCTATTATCTACCTTTTATTTTGCTCTTTATTTATACTTTAGGTTTCTTATATGAGAAAAACCATGTGACATTTAAGCTTGTGTGTCTGATTTATTTCAGTTAACATTATGGTCTCCAAGTGCATCCATTTATCTACAAATGACTCATTTATCTTTATGGCAGAGTGCTACTCCATTGTGTGTAAATACGATATTTTCTTTACCCATTCATCTGTTGATGCACACATAGGTCATTTCCAAGATTTAGCTATTATGAATGGTGCTGCTATAAGCATGAGTATGCATGTGCCACTGTAATATGATGACTTCAACTCTTTCAGGAAGGTATATAGGAAAATAGCTGGGTCAAATGGAACTTCAAGTTCCGGGTTTTGCGGAATCTCCATACTGATTTCCAAAATGGTTGTACTAGTTTACATTCTCACCAACAGTGCAGAAGGGCTCCTTTTTCCCCTGACAAACTTGCCAACATTTGTTATTCTTTGATTTCTTTTAAAATTGAATCATATTTTATTAGTAGTTGTTTGCAGTGCCTGAAGTTTACATTCGTCTTAGGGAGTAGGTGCAAGTACATGACACAGCTTGAGTCTTGATTGGTGGCCATTTTTTCTGGTGTAAGATAGATTTCAGCTTTGTTTTCAATTGCATTTCTCTACTGGGCAATAGGGCTGAGCATTTCTTCATGTATTTATTGGCCATTTTGCACTTCTTCTGTACAATATCTATTCACTTATCTACATTGTCTCTAGTGCATGCCATTTTTGGTATCTAATTTTATCTCCACTGGTAATTATTTTTGTGATTTTTTTCTTTAATATAATCCTAATACTATAATTACTGGGTCATATAGGATGAAGTTTGCTATGATTTTTCCAAGTGATATCCATAAATAATATTTAACCTACTTATAAATTTCCAGAAATATGCTTGGATACCTTTAACAAGTAAGAATGAAAGTAGAATACTGACTAAATTTTCAAAGATCATTTCAACAATGGTCCACCATGGAACTATTAAACAAAAAATGTCTTTGGATTCAAGGTGTTATTTTGCTTTACAAGTTAGATCAGAGACAGGAAGCTGGTTAAGAAGAAAGCAAATATCTTTTCTGGGTCTAGAAATCTTAAGTATTATTTCTGGAGAATATTTTATGTTTTATAAGTTGGTTTGCTGAAAAAATGTTAGGAAAGAGGTTAAGATATATTAAATGTAGTGTTAGTTTGCTGCTACTAGCTCTGTGACGTGGAGTAAGGCATTTCGCTGCTTTGACTCCCAATTTTCTTTTATTAAAGAGGGTTGTTGGACTAAGCAATTTCTGGGTCCCTTTCTAACTTGTGATGTTAACAGACTTTTACAGAAGATTGTCTAAATTTTGAAAAGTCTGAGGCAACAAGATTTAAAATGCAAGAAGAACTTTCAAAACTGTGGAGTGAACACAAAAGTGGCAAATGACTTATGAGATGGGCAAGCTTAAAATAAAGTATTGTAAGAGAATAATTCAAATTACATTTATACAATGATGACGTTGTCATCCTCTATTAAGATTCTGGGAAAAAGTCTAGGGGTCATCACTGACTGCTACATAAAAGCATTTATTGAACACTTTGTACATTGTCTTATTATTTAAACTCAACTCTGCTGATAGTCATATGACCATAGGGAGTTACTTAATATTTCAACAAAGACTCACTTCCCTCATCTTCAATCTGGAGTTAACAGCATCTACCTGTGAGGTGAAAAGAGATTGAAATTTTAAAATGTAGCACAGTGCTTGCCACATAGAATACACTTCATAAACGGAGGGTTTTGCTATTTGTTAAGTCTGAAGCTAAAAGAAAAAAGACACATCAGGCAAAATTAGGCAGGAATTTGGCAATATCACATAAAGCACGGCCATTAAATGAGCCAGTGTATGTGAAAGCATTTAGCACAATGTATGTACGTAGCACACAATCATTTAAGGTCGTGTGAGTTTGATTCACAATGGGAAATTAAGATGTTTGCAGAATATTGTAAAGGTAATAAGGAAGACAGTCATGCTTTGTCCTAGAATGATTTTCGGAGACAGTCTACTGAGTCTGCTCACATTTTTCTTTAAATTTTTAATAATTTAATGCCACATATTTTCATTTTTATTTCTATGGTTTAAAGTGATTGAGGACACCAAAGTGTGAGGTTTTGTGTCACCCAGTAAAACTCTACCCTTAACAGTAGTGGCATAAATAGAATCCTGATTCAATAATTTGCTTATTGTTTTACCTCCTTAATCAATAGTGCAGAGCAATAAAGAAATGAGTCATCATACTCAAATCCATTTACAATAAAAGATATAATATTTCCCCTACATGTTCTAAAAGTGTCATTCATTTTTACTGAAATTTAACTACTTTTCTTTTCATTGTTCAATCTTGGGAGCTTTCTCCAAGTATTAATTTGCACACAGGGTAACCTTAATCATGCTTTTCCACCCATTTGTAACATGAAAATGTAGTTTTAACTTATATTTCAAATTCATGTGAGAGGAAAAAAATTAAATGATAATTAAAGGCTGGGCTGTTCCAAGGATTGAGACATGGTTTGTTTTCAAATATATGTGATCGCATATAGGACTCCAACTCGCCATGATCAAAAAAAATCTACACCTAGACGTATAATAGTCAAGATCCCAGAAACACAACAGAAGAACAAAATACTACAAGCAGTTAGGGAAAAGAAACAAATCACATACAAAGGGAAGCCCATCAGAATCACAGCAGACTTCTCAACACAAACCCTCAAGTCAAGGAGAGCCTGGAGTGAGGTATTTCAAGCCCTAAAAGAACACAGCCTCCAACCTAGACTGATGTAGCCTGCAAAATTATCTTTCAAAATTGGTGGGGAAATAAGATAATTCCACAACAAAGAACACCTGAGAATTTTAATGAATACCAAACCAGCACTCCAAACAATCCTAAACAAAATCCTGGAAAAAGGCAATGAAGGTGACAACTCCATGAGGCCCAACAGAGCAAATCCACCAGGCAAGGCAAGAAATTAAAGGGAGAGGGGGGAAAATAAAAAATAAAAGAGCCAATAACAGGAAAATAACATGACAAGGATAAGCCAATACATATCAGTTATAACCATCAATGTTAATGGCCTCGACTCACCAATCAAAACAAATATATGTGATCTGAGAATTTCAGCAAAAGGCATAAAAGAAAAACCAACAAGAAATAGGACAGATGATAAATGCTGTCTGGATGTTAAGTAAAAACAAGCAAACTGTGACCTCAGCATGCTGCTAGGGAGTTTGCCCTCATGCTTTTCTGAGCATTTGGGGATTTGTGGGATTTTTTTCCCCCAAATCACATTGGTTGAGGCTGGATTATAACTGAGATGCAGAGATTAATGGCTTGTTGTCACTAATCCACTAAACCCCTATTCCTGTTTCTCTTAAATTGATTGAACTTCAGAGAAGCTGAGTCCCAAGGACAAGTAACCAAGAATCAGGGAACCTTCCTGGAAAATCATCATTTTTTACCTTAGGGCATTCCTCATTAGCTGCTTGTAGATCCTAATGCATTGTTTCAAAATCTCTCTTTTTAAAAAAGGACATTTTTACATGACTATTTAAAAAATAATAATGTAGATATAATCCAATTTTAAATAATTTATGAAAATTAATTATTAATGCCACTATTGTTAATACACAGGTTTAACATATAAATTCATGTGAGATAAATATGTGGTTTGTGTGCTTTAAAATAAGGTCCACCATAGCTAAATAGATGCATATTGAGGCCATACTCTTAAGTGAAATAAATAGGACACACATGTGTAAATACCGAATAGTTTCTCTAACGTGAGAAACTGAGAATGTAAATAAGGATTAAAAGAATTAATGACTAATAATTGATACTTTGAAACAGGAAAAGGTCTAAAGGGGTAGGGGTGGTGGGAGGAGATGGGGAAAGGAAAGAATAGAAAGGAAAAATTATGAGAAAAGAAAAAAAAATGAAAACGAAGTCTATGTCAATAGGGAAGGGTGGAGGGGGTGAAGGGCACACAGGTAACAAGGAAAAAATAAGAACCAAGATTCATCATGTACAGGTACAAGCACCCAATGATAAATGTAAATGTATTGTATACCTAAAATGTACCAATAAAAGAATTTAAGCAAAAGAAAAGAAAAGAAACAAAAAAAATAAGGTCCACCTAAAAAGGCTGGCAAAATGATATGAAGCTAATTATATGCATAGATGGATAGATATAGCATTAATAAAATCCACAATTTTATACTGCCAGTGAACTTAAATTGGAAGAAAATGAAACAACATTCAAACTTACAATTATTTTATTATCAATCCAGTGCTCTTACAAATAATTAGTAGGGAGATAAAAAGACGAGAGACATAGTTATATAGTTGGGAAATGTTGACTGAGAGAAACATAATTTAGGGAGAGACAATTTAGAAATGAGGTTTAAAATATATTTTGTTCAGCTGTTAAAAACACTGACTTTTTTTTTTTTCATACCGGGGATCGAACTAGGGATCTTGTGCCGTTGAGGCAGGCAGTGCCACCACTGAACTAAATCTCCAGCCCTCTGAAATTTTTTTAATGTACTGAGAAACAGTAGTTTGCACTGAGAGTGACTAGCAGCTGTATTTGAGCTGACACTCTGCCTCTTACCTCATATAAGCTGGCAGGCTTTGGGTAAGTTAACTGCTTTTTGCATCTCAGTTTTCTAATCTATAAAATGGGAATAACATAGTTACAGTGACTTTTACCCCCTCCATAAGTGTTAAATAACATGTGGAAATAAAACATGTATCATTACTATGGAGCAGATATTGGCTTAATAAATGTGACTTTTTAGTAGCTTCACATTTAGAACACATGGAATGAAGCCAGCCACAGCTTCTTAGCAAAGGGGATGCCCGATTTTTAGAGAACATTGTGCTAGAAGCTTAAAAAACCCACAGCAACTCCCACTGGCTCTACAAGAAAAGAACATACGTTGTTTAAAGGCACAGTTTAAAATCTTCCACGATACACCACCAAGCTTTCTCATTTGCTTACACAACATTCTGTGACTACTTTTGTGAGCACTTTCACCCAGGACTTTGCATCTGTGCTGTGTTTCCCACCTTGTGACTCACCTGAACCCCATGGGAGAGGGACCCCACACATTCTCCATGTCCCCCAGAGGCTGCTTCCTGTCCATCTGGCCTGCCAAGGTCTCATTCCTCTTTGCCCCGCCAGACGCATGGTCTTAATCCCTGTTCGGTCAGGATTCCTCCAGGCTGCTGGCATATCCTCTCCCCACCCCTTTCACTGCATGCTCACTGGTGGGGTTTTACTCCCCAATCTGTATCAATCATTTTTACCCCGTCTTCACAAGTATTATCTACTGATTTAAGTTGTCTTTCCTCTTCCGTGACCTATCCTGTTGTTTCCAGAGATACTGAATCTCAAACCAGGGCATAGCAAACAACACAATGTGTGCCAAATTGAATCTACTGCCAGAATTTATTGTTTTTCATAAAGCCAATTATTTAATTGAAGCTATACAAAAAGAGGCAGTATAACTGATAAAATTAAGGAAAGAATATTTACGACGTCCCAAAGGGTGTAAAGTAGGAGTAAGATACATTGCAAAACACTGTGTGAGAAATAAAACTCTTAAGCTGTAAGGAGAAATATAACATTACACAGAATACAAAATACAAAGACAGAAATAGAAAAGGATTATGTGTACTCCAAAGTCTGAAAGTTATTATTAATGACCAGATATTTAGATTTAAATTTACAGTTCCTGTCTATGAGAGCCATTATTACTGTACAAATCTTCCTAAACATCAGGCAGTCTTTTCCAGTTAACCATGTACAGCATCTTCTTCCCCAGTCTTTGGCCATCTCTGATGTGATCATGTCACTATGACTAATCTTACTTCTGAACTTTACACCGTAGAATTTGTCCGCTGATTCAAGCAGGTCAGGCCTAAAAGTAGTTGTAATGAACTGAGCATGTACAGCAAGTTCCATAATCATGTCCAACACTGCCTTTAAACAAAGTTTTATTGCAACACAGGTAAGCTGTTATACCACCAACCGCAGTTGAGTAGTTACAACACTTACCATATTGGTTTCAAAGTCCAAAATATTTATTCTCTGGCCTTTAAAAAAAGAAAATGTGTGACACTCTAATAGAACCAGTCAATTAAAATGTTTCCAATAGGTAGAGGAATAAATTTAGGTTGCCTGGAAAATCCATTTTCTTCAATAAATGGTTGTTTAAACTTTAGATGAAATATGGAAATTTTGAAAAACCGCAAACTTTAGAAATGTCAGAACTATCTATTTTGTAGATGAATTGGTGGTTTTTACTACCCAAAAGTGATTCCTCGAGTACCTACCACTTCAGAAACAAAAAAGAGAATTCTCAGTTCATGCTGTTTGGATTTAGAAAGCTCCCTTCACAGAAAAAAGCATGGGGTTACTCGAGTCCTGCCTAGAAAATCATTCTGGTGGGAAGCCACTCTCCCTGAGGGCTCTGTTTGTGCTGGGGAAGGCAGATTGGCAGGGAAGGAGCAAGCTTTCTGAGAATACTATTTGGCTGCCAGCTCTTTTAAAAAAATAACCCTTATCCTTTGGGAATGAAGGCCAGACCATATTCAGAAATAAGAACATCACCAGGAGAATAAGCAATTTTAGGAACGACAACCTGAGAAATCAGACCTCTCCCCTGATGATTGAAGCAGGCCAGACTCATAACCCAGGCCAAGATCAGTTTCTGCACACAGAGAGAGGATTTTCTCCCAAATAATAAGCTGCATAAGTTGTGGAGGGCTCTGGGAAATGATTGCTGCCCTCCCTAGATAGATGGGGAAAATGAAGTCCAGAAGCAGCAGCTTAGGCTGACCACAGAGGGCATGGGTTCTGGCGAGGGCCCCGAGGACCCAGCCCTCTTAGACACAGCATTCACTAAGAAGCTTCTAAGGCAGCTTTCATAATGTTGTGAGAGAGAATTTTGGAACTCTAGGACAAAGGGCGGGCAAAGGCTGATATATGGACCATTTGCTGTCCTCTGCCCATTTCTATAAGCCCCACAAACTAAGAACGTTTACATTTCCAAGTAGTTAGGGAGAAAAACATCAAAAGAGGAAGAATATTTCATGGGGCATAAAAATGATACAAAGTCAAATTTTGGTCCATAAATTAAATTTCACTGAAACACAGCTATACCCATTCCTTTATGTATTGTCCCTTATCTCTGGCTACTTTTATGCTACAGTGGAAGAGCAGAATAGTGATAAAAGAGCTTATAGCTACCAAAGCTTATGTTATTTACTATCTTGCCATGCACAGAAACATGTTTGCTAACCCCTCACCCACCATAGAATATGTGCAATATCATAATTAAAATCCATTGTATTGAAACAGTATATATAAAATAAAATCTACTCATTTTAAGCCACCTGTTTGATGAGTTTGTAGAAGGGACACGGTCCTGTAACAACCACCAAGATCAAAACATAGAACATTTCCTTCACTTCCTGTATTTTCCTTTCTTTGCAGTCATTCCCTGCCTGATCCTTGAACTCAGGTCATCATGAATCTGATCTCTAGTGACAGCTTCTAAGTCTTTATTTTCAAAGCTTTTAGAGCACTAGAGACAGTGTTGAAGAGAGGTGAGCGTGAGAGTGTGAAGTTTGGTTAATGTTTTCACTTGATTATTCCTTAATTCACTTCAAACACCCACTCCAAATAGCCACTTAACTATTCAATATTATTAGACGCTAACAGGCACAGTGCAATGAGCTCTCCATTTATATCACTTAATCTTTTAACCCTACGGAGGAATAGTCATTCATTTTGTATTTTATTTAACTACTAAAACACAAAAATATGTTTAAATGCCCCAAGAAGCTGTAGAGTTTGCACTCTGAAAGATTAAAAGCTAGATTTTAGCCCACACTCTACCCCTTACAAGCTGGCAAGTTTTGGTTCAGTTACTTTCTTCTGCATCTCAGTTTGCTAATCTGTAACATATGAATCAAAATAACCACCTCAGAAATTTTGAGAGGACACAGAGGCATCCTGTTTAACTTAAAGAGGGCCCACAGCTGTGAAGGCGTAAGCTAAGACTTGAACTCTGATTTGTCTGAATCTAGAGTGTAAGGTTGGCCATCATACCAGGCTTCACTACAAATCTGCTTAAGGGTATAATATCAGCTTTCTTTTTTCAATAATGAGGATTGAAGCAAGAGCTTTCGCACTGAGCTGCATCCCCAGCCTTTTTCTTCTATTTTGAGACAGGATGTCATTAAGTCACTAAGTTGCCCAGGCTGCACTCAAATTTGTAACCCTCTTGTCTCAGCCTCTCAAAGTCCTGGCCCTACAGGTGTGCAACAAAATTCTCAGTGTAATATCAACCTTTTATAGGAGAATGATATTCAGGTTAAGTAACTGGTCCAAGTCATTAAGCTACTGACTGCTGAAGTCAGGATTTGAGCCAAGATCTCCAACAAGTAGAAGACATAAACTAGAAATGGATTGAAACACGTTGTTTGGAAAAACCACCTTACCAATGAATGAACTAAAAGTCCTGTGTTAGTGAGTTCTAAATAATGCAAAGGTGTGTGTGGCAGTGGAAGAAAAGCAGCCTTAAGCCAGATGTACTTTTGCTGTCTAAATTAATGGATATTCCAAGACTATTTAATTTACTATAAACAACTAATGGTTGTAAAATACTTTGAAAAACACTGAGGGGTGCATCCGCACCGGGCAGTATCAAAATTAAAATCACCCTTTGAATCCCTTCATAAACAGCATTCTATCTTCGTTGGTCTGTTTAGATTGAGAAGATGAAAATTAAAGTCTCCAAAGAAAATCTCACAGTGTATTCTCTTTCTCTCCTTCCCCTTATACCTATGAAGATTGATCCATTTTACCAACCCCTATTTGAATGATTTTGCTACATTTCTTCAGTGCTTTTTTTTTTACCAACTGCATGGCACCCAAATGGTGCCTCCTGGTATGGTTATTCCAGTTTTCTGGGAGCGTTCCACCAGAAGCCCTTCCTGTAGTCCCTCCTTACAACCTTGGCCAGGAAGCTGTGTCTGTTGGGGTCCTTTATGATGAACAGGAGAACTTCTTCAAGACTCCTATAACTGAAGAGAAATTCATTAAAGCATTTTTCGTGCTCACAGAATCTAAGGGTGGTCCAAAGAATTGGAGTTGGAGGCAACATTTACAATTACTGTAGAGAAGACCCTGGCTTCTGCCATTCTGGGTGTTGGGGAGAAACAACCAGATCCTATTGTTGATGTGGACTGGGCACCAGAGTTCCCTGGTGTCTGGGAAGCTGGACATTTGTACCACTCACCTCACCAGCATGTCTTAGTAGACATGTATACTTGAGCATCTGAATGGTCAACCTCAGGCACATTCCTGTGTCCCGTTAAAAAGAAAGTTCAGGATGCTACCTGGGTAGGATGGAGCACAAAAGACAGGAAATGCTCCAGGCAAGGTGGGTTACCTTGAGTAATGACCTCTCAAAGATGTCTATGCCCTCATCTTGGAAACCTGTGAATATGTGACTTCCTAAGAAAAGGGGACTTGCCAGGTATGATTATGTAAAAAGTATTTTAAACCATGAAGATCTCTCATCATTATCTGGGTGGACCTAATGTGATCATAGGGTCCTTGTAAGAGGGAGGCACTAAGCTCAGAGCCAAAAAAAGAAATGGGATGACAGAAACCAGTTGGATTGATAGAGGAAGGGGGTCATGAGCAGAGCAGTGAGAAAGGTCTGTCATAGCTAGAAAATGGAGAAAAATGGGGTTTCCCCTAGAGCCTCCAGAGGGAACACAGGCCTGATGCCACCTTGATTTTAGCCCCCTAAATCATGTTGCACACGTCTGAGCTCCAGAACTGTTACATAATCAATTTATGTTATTTTAAGCTCTGAAACTTATAGGAATTCATGGCAACAGCAATAGAAGGAAGTAATAGACATAGGACAGGTTTTCATGATGTGATGGGAATCCAGAAAATATGACAGTTGTTTGGCACAGTAACATTGAAAGAAAAATGGGAAAATTGTCTTCTACATCCAGTTCATAGGGTTTTATCTCTCCACCCTGTATCTCTCCTGAAGCTAAGGTAGATGAACAAAGCTCAGTAACATTACTTGTGATTATTTAGTTTGTTCATTTACTTTATTCATTCTATGATTTATTCAACAAAAGTCCTAATCATTGAATATTTACAGGAGTTGAGTACCAAGGACTGTGAAGGATTTTGTGGTTACATAGGAAAATGAAGACTAAGATATAAGACCACCACTCAAGAAGTTCTTAGACACTGTGTTTGGACTTACATTATTCCCTTTACATCAAATGCCACCAAAAGTCTATACTAACAGGGTTCTGAAAAACATGAACCATCTGATTTAGAATGTCCAGATAATACCAGAAGTAGAGTCCCAACAATTTATATATGTATGAATTATACTGGAATGGATAATTTTTTAAAAGTTGAGTATCTATTACGATAGTAGTCAACGTGAATTTATTGCTTCATATGTGTTAAAGGTAGTAGTAAATGTTTTATATGCCTTATTTTTATAATAGCAATCCCTGTTAAAATTAGCCCCATTTTACAGATAATAACACTGAGACATAGGAAATATGACTAGAATACACATGGGTAGTAATAAAGCTGGAATCTGAACTCCAGGCTGACTCCTGGGTCTACACACTTTGTAGCCCGCCTGCTTTTCTGCTGTGCCTTGGACTAGAAGATAGAGATTCAAGTGTATAAGAAAAATTCTGACATAAGTGAAGCTTAAAAGGTAGTAGACAGTAGGTAATATGGAAACACAGATGAAAGATTTCATACTTTTGCAGTTTGACTGATTTTAAAGGGGAACCCCCATCATTTGGATATATAATTTCCAACACACTTGGTAACAGATTATTACTTTACAACCCAAAATAAGAACAACCCCTATGTCACTTTCACTAAGCAAGATGCAAAATTGATTCTACTAGGTTGTTTCAATTTTAAAACTCATAGTTCATGAGAAATACTTGTGAATCATACACCCCTTTTCATTCTTTCCTCTTCCATAACAAGTGAATTCTTTGATCAGTGGTATTGTTTACCACTTGCAGACTCTTGCTGAAAATATAAGGGTCAGAGAGGGAAACTGGGCATCTCCAGGACCCTGTTCTAAGCTGAGCCTGTCTCCTCTCCAGTGCCTCATTGGCACCTGCATTGAAAATGTCAAGCCTGGCTGCACTGTGCCCGTGGACACGCAGCTATCACTTGTCATTGCTAGCTTGAGTATTTTCAGTGTATGCAATTCTTTGCCCACTGAACCAGGGACTACATCTTGCACAAGTGGAGCCCAAGTGTTCTGCTCCTTGTTTGGGGAGCTGCTGTTTGTTGAATTCTTGCTCAGCAGTCCTGTTGACAGATGGTGTGACTTGCTCATTAAATTAGAATCTTCCCCACTCCAAGGGCCCCAGGCACGTTAGGAGAAAGGTTTGGTGGTGTTTTCTAATGCTGAATGGTCTGCAGCTCCGGAGCATGAAGATAAATATTCCACTTCATTGTGCATCCACTAACTTAAGCCTTACTGGGTCTGTTCCCTTCGTGTTGACAGGGCACATTTACAAAAGTGAAGTGAAGTGCTTTTAGGCACCCAGCTCCTTCATCCATCACTTTCTCTTGTACTCTGCCAGCTTGGCCCTTTACTCTGAGACTTGTCTTCATAGTGTTTTATGTCAGTGACATACAATATCATGAATCCAATAGAGACCTTCATAGTGCAGAGTTCAAGGCTTAACTTTGTCTTGTAGACAGCATTGTGAAAGGTTTATTTGTTTGGAGAGTTGATTGGAAGAAAAGACAACCATGTATGCAAAGAGGGGGCCTGATATAAAGCCAGAGTGGCTCCCTCCCAGGCAATAAGCATGATCCAGAGCAAGAATGTTAACATGTGCATTTGTCCTAAGAACAATGGGAAGTCATAAGATGACCTTAGGTTAAGGGTTTTACATGATCATCTTTGCATTTTTAAAAGACCTCGCTGGCTAAAGAGTTGCAGATTTTTGGACAGTGAGTAGAAATAGAGAAAGATGACCTTGACTTTGAGAGGGACACTCAGAAGGCTCTTGTGGCTGTCTGGGTTAGAAATGAAGGTCACCTGATGATGGTAGTGATGAATATGGAGAGCAAAGGGGAGAATCAGGAGCTGTGTGGGGAAGAAGTGGAACAACAGAGTCTGATGAATTGCATATGATGGGGGTGAAGAGCAGTAATGAATCGAAACAAGGGCCAAGTTCTGGGTCATGAACAAAGTGGATGGTAGTGGTATTCATAAAGCACAGTGAGCGAGAAAGCTACCATACAAAGCACAGGCTCTGTATTGAGTCACTCAGAGAAGTGCAAGACATCTTAAAGTGGAAAGAGAGATGCGGAGTGGGGAGAAAGGAGAGAAGTAATAATAAAGGAGAAGGCAGTTCTCTCTCCTAGGGTGTGTACTGGGGCATAAATCACAAACCTACTACTACTACTATATTTAACTAATATTGAATAGCTAATATTGATTGCTTGGTGTATGTCTAAAACTTACAGCCATCTTCAATCCTTACAGAAACCATGCATACAGTTTCAGGCATCATCCCTGTAGAGCCAAACAGCCTGAGATTCAGAGGTATTAAATAGTTTAGCTGAAGTTGGAAAACTAATGTGTGGGCAAGGTGGGATTTGAACCTAAGCTTTTATGGCTATAAATATATCGTAACTCTTAGAGAAAATGATCACCCCATGAGACAAATAGGTGAAGGGTTAGCATGATGTGTGTAAAAAATAAAGTACTGAGATAATGGAGAATCTGATGAGAGGTCATAGTAAGACTATTTCATGGAAAATTGGTTTGGATGAGGTTGGTTTTGGATGAGACTATATGTGCTAAATCTTTGGGTATAAGCATATTAATTTCAAGGAGGGAATCAATAAATAAGATTAACAACATTTAGGGTGAAGAGGGCACTTAGGAAAAGGCACAGGAAGTGGCTCTTTAAAACAACATTCTACCTCACAGCCTTTGATGATGCTACTTTGCCAGTGAGGTGAAGTACAATGCTTACCTTGACCCACCTGACCAGCATATGTTAGACACAGCCTTACTTCCTGTCTTACCTCTGTGTACCCTCTGCTTCAGGCATAAAAGATCTTCCTTTCCCCTCTTCCCCCGTTCCCATCGCCCCTCTATTCCTTCCTTCCTACCTGTCTCCCTTCCTTCCTTCCTTGTCTTCTTCCCTCCCTCTCTCTGAATCTTTCTCCCTCCTTTTCCTTTTCTTCATCCCTCCGTCCTTCATCTTCTTTTCCTTCCTTCTTTTATTAATTATTACATTCACCATTCATTCAGCAACCATAAATTTAGCTACTATTAAGTTCCAGGAACTGTTTAAGTCCTCATGGTATAAGATGGACAACCTCAATTTAATCATGGGTGTCTGTAATTCTTGGTCTATAATTCATGCATTATACCTTGAAATACAAACATTGCATCTTACAAACCTTGCATCTAATGAGAACACAAACCAGAAAGGATATGACTTTGTCTAAAGGGGGTGAACTTTGAGAGACAGTTAAGAACATGTAAGAATTTGTCAAGTACATACAGGGGTTGGGATTTTCTACCAGAAGAAATAAATGTGCCTAAAATAACCACAGCTCCTTGGAGATTGGAAATGCCAACTTGAGCCATTTCTGATATGTGACCAGTTGTTTTGTTCCTTATTACTACCTTTTGCATTTTTTTTCCAAAATCCCAAAGTCTCTTCTTCCACTGCCTCCTCTTTTCTCTCTTTCTTGTTTTTTTCCTTTCACCTCTTTGCTGAGTCTCTGGATGAAACCCTTCACTGTAGATCTCTGGCACTTTCTGCCTGGCTTTGCTAACCACTTTAAAAAATAGACAGTTAAAAGCCTTCTGTGGATCTCCCGCTATGTTATGGCTCACATGCTGCGTGAATGGAGGCTATCTGCTCAGAGGACGGGTGCCCCACCGCTGGGGCCTGGGAGGCTGCCTTAGAGGTGTGCAGCATACTCTGTGCCAAATGACAGCAGGTTACCATTCCCTAAGGTAGTCACCTGCCGTGCACCTGCCTTCAGCAAAGGCCATGGCACCAGGCTGCTTGCTCACCCACAGGCTGAAGCTCAGGCAGGCAGTGCAGAAGCCCATACACTGTGGTCATGGCCAGGATGACTCCCAGCTTCCCCTGACCTGCAGTGTCACACGATCAATAGCTGCATGCTCAGCCTGCCTGTGGTCCCCTAAAGTAAACCAGAGCAGAGCCATTGCTAGGGTAAGTCATCCCACCCTATGTTTCAGGGTTGGCTGGAAGGCATGCTTGCTGCTTTCTCACTGTGGCCCTGGGTCTCAGCTGAGCCATAAGATTTCACCTGTGTCTGGTCCAGAGCACCAGTTTGTGCTCTGGCCCTGGTGAGGGGTCCTCCATGCACCTAGGACATGCCATGTTGGTGCCATAACCTATAGAGGACCTTATAATCTCTAGGCTTAGAGATTAGGCTACATTTTGTCTTATACCCATGGGCTCATTGCACAAAAACCAGCTGAACTCAGATTGCCTGAGCCTGAGAAGAAGATGCTGAACTCTGAATATTCTCTGTCCCTCTATTCTCTGTTGCTGAGCCCCACATATAAGTCAGAAAACCAGATTTCAAATAGTGCTCTTCATTGTAAAGACTATGAATAATATGGCAGGGAACAAGTTTGTGGGTGTCTCTGCCTATAACTGCGCAGGGCACTTGAGAAGGATTGCTCACAGAGCCTCACCATTGTTCCAAGAGGAAGGCAGTCCGTGGAGCTGGGATGCCTGCTCAGGGAGCCTTCTTCCAAGGCCCATCTTGTTAGCTCTCCTTCCTGCATCCTCTGGACCCTACAGCCTTGCCAGCCCAGGGTCTATCCAAACAGACCAACTTTCTGGGAGCTTGTTCTTCCAAGTCTTCCTGTCTGATGCTTCTATAGCTCTTGTGGATGAATCTTTCTTTTAAATTGATAAATAAAAAATATCTATATTCACTGTTCTCAACATGATGTTTTGATGCATGGATGCATTGTGGAGTAGTTAAGCCAAGTTAATTAGCTTGTGCATGACCTCACATGCTTATCTTTCCGTGGTGAAGACACGAAAAAAAATCTGTCTTAGCAGTTTTCATGTATGCAACGTATTTTTTCCAACTACCATCACCATGATGTACAATAGACCTCTTGAACTTATTCCCCTTGTTTAGGTGAAATTTTGTGTTCCTTGTCCAATGTCTCCCCAGTCCCCCACCCTCCATTCTTGTATAACTCTCTGCTCCTAGTTTCTACAGATAAGTGAGATTAGTCAGTGTTTGACATTCTGATTTATTTTACTTAATGATGTCCTCCAAGTTCGTTCATGTTGCTGCAGATAATGGAATTTGCTTCTTTCTTTAAGGCAGATAGTACTCCATCGTGTATGTAAACTGAATTTTCTTTATCCATTCATCTGTTGATGGCCCTTTAGGTGGTCTCTGTAGCTTGGCTACTGTGAACAATGCTGCAGGGAAATGTAAGTGTAGATGTCTCTTTAACACACTGACTTCGTTTCCTGCGGAGATATACCCAGTAGTGAGATTACTGGGCTCCATGTTCCTTCTGTTTTCAGTTTTAACGCCCTCCTTACCATTTTACATAATGCCTATACTAGTTTATATTTCCACCCACTGAGCACAGGGGTTCTCTTTATTCCATAATTTCACCAACACTTGTTTTCTTTTGCCTTTTTCTATACTGACCATTTTAACAGGAATAAGACATCTCATTGTGGTTTGAATTTTTATTTCTCTGATGACTGGGGATATTGACCACTTTTATATACTTGCTGGACATTAAAGACTTTCTTTTGAGAAATATCTATTCAGTTCCTTCCTTCACATGGAAGAAGAGGTCTTAGCCAGTGAGCTCAGACTCTAGAGCCAGACTGCCCATATTTAAATACCTGCTTTACCGCATAGCCCATGTGAACTTGTTCAAGCAGCTTATCTTCTCTGTGGCTCTATTTTCTCATCTGTGAAATGGAGATAATGACATCTACCTCATAGGATTCTTGTAAAGATTAAATTAATTGATTTGTGTAAAGTAATTTGCACACAGTAAGTTAAATAAGTGTTTACCAGGATAGTGATGATAATGAGATTACAGTGCAGTGTCTGCTTTTAAGAACCATTTAGCTCAATAAGGGAAACAATAAACCACATACAACAAATAAAACCATATATAATTAAATGCTAATTTGGGTGATAATCAGAAGTTTAATAAGGTCTCAATAGCTATTAAGGACCACTGGAATAGACACTAGGGAGTATGGCTTTCAGGGTCAGTGGGCTGGAGATAGAGGGAGAGTGGAGTCTTGATCTTCTTGGCATAAAGCCTACTACCTTCAAGGGAACACTAACAGCCCTTGTTACAGTAATTGTTATGCATCGTCCAAATTTCCATGCAAATTAACAGGAGCCCAGGATTCTGGGTCTAAGTGAAAATCTTGAGAGCCTGCATTAGTCATGGACAGGGTTATGATTCACCCTTGGGAAGCTGAGTATGGATGGGAATGTGACTTATGAAATCATGTCCAGAGGTGGAGTTGGCATGGAACAAGTCAATCAAATCAGGCTTCCATCAGAAGCTGAGTTGGAAGGCAGAATAAAGACATACCCAAAAGACTGGAAACAAGTTCAGTACTAGAATAAGGACACTAGAATAAACAATAGGAAACAGAGCATTGATGTGTAGAGCAGCAAGCTTCAGCCGATAAATTAAGACAAATAAGTTCTAATTAAAGCATCAGATAAATTAATTTACCATGAGCATTAGATCCTGTATCAATAGGACCATAAAGCAAAAGCTTCCTAATGCTAGAGAATGGACTAAGCCATCCATGCCTGGAGGTTCGAATGTGTGAATTAGTTCCAGGAAGGAGCCTCACTGGGTGACCTATGAAGGTCAGTCTCCGTCTCAGCTTGGGGGAACTCAGTGATCTTTGATTGAATGGGAGAAATTTCATGAGGTTGAATGGTGAGTTTGTCTTTCTTTCAAAATATATTTATTGAGTTCCTACTGTGTTTGAAGTAATGCATGTTTCAAAACATGGTAGAGGCAGAGGTGACTGGGCCATGCACCTTTCAGTTGAGAAGTTAATAATAAGATAAAGATAAGAGAAATCCTATTCACAAATAACTAGTACAATGTAGAAAGCAGTGCCTGATAGGAGAGAGACAAAGAGCCTTGGACAGGCAAAAGAGGAAGTGATTACTGGGGATTCTCAGCCCCGGACTGGCTTCGGAATCATCCACTCCAAGTTCAGCTTTCTGCTCTACTGCTTGATAGATGTTATGACCCTGAGTAGATTCATACACGTATTTGATCCTAATCTCCAAAATATCAATCAAAAAAGTACCTACCTCAAAGAGTTAATTTGAAGATTAGCTGAAATAGTGCATGCAAAGTATATGTTACCTAATAAATGGTAGCTGCTGTAATTCCAAAGGACTGTATCATTAGGGTCAAAGGCACTATAAGTACAAAGGATACCTGATATCAGATATCTAATAAAAATGGAAGAAAAAGAGAAGGCACAGAGAAGGAACTAATTATATTGAAAAGGAGATAACTGGATTTTTTTGTTATTGTTGTTGTTGTTTTTGGTACTGGAGATCGAACTCGGGTCCTCGCGCTTGCGCAGCAGGCAGCAAAACCACTGAGCTAAATCCCTGGCCCAAGGTGATAACTGTTAACAGTTAAGTTCCTTCCACACTCGTAGGACTTACTTACCTACTGAGCATGTGTCTGTAACTCACAAAAAGCTAAAGGACACCAGCTTCTCCTTTCTTCTGCAGTCCCTCCCTATGGCAGCACAAAGATGCTCCTCAGCTGGACTGGATCCTGCTGGTGAAAGTGAAAATTGGCGCTGTGATTGGAGAACAAGTCTGCAGTGACTATTAAAATTTAAATGGGTAGGGAGAAGTAACTACCCCTCAAGCCAAAATTATATCTCTCAATGTATCCCCTGGAGAAATATCTGTAATACATGTATATTAGGAAGCATGGACACCATGAAGACATAGGAAATAGCCTAAATGTCCCCTGGATTGTGGTTGATAAACTGTGGTGGATCCACATTCTATAATACTATGCAAAAGTGAAAAAGAATGGAATACAACTCTGTGTCCCTGCATGGTGAGACTTCCAGTATATGGATTTAAAAATACATGCTATGAGCCGGGGATTTAGCTCAGTGGTTTCGCTGCCTGCTGCGCAAGTACAAGGACCTGAGTTCCATCCCCGGTACCAAAGAAAAAAAAAGGTAAAGTACATGCTAGAAAATATGTATAGCATGCTATCTATATAAAAATGCATATATATTTTATAATCACATGGCTAATTTCTAAAAGGATGCACACCGCACTGATACAAGTAATTCCTCAAGATTGGAGTGTTGTAGGGGAGGGAAGGCTAAGAGGAATTTCAGCCTTTGAAGTCCTCTGAATTACTATGACCGTGGACTCACATCTTATTGAGTAATTGCAAACAAATACAAAATATGTGTATATAATAAAGAGACCTCTACTCACCCCATTAACTACACTGTCACTTTAATCCTAGGCACCTTTCAAATGGTGCATACCCTCCTTTAACAAATGCAATAGAGAAGAGGCATGACTTAGTTTATTTTTATGTACTAATCCTTTATAAAGCTCATAAGAAGAAAAAGTATGTTGCTTTTTTCAAAAAAATTTGCGAGCAGTTGCAGAATTAAATTTGGTTCCTAAGTTTCATGGGGAATGATTTAATGTTCTCCCACACATTGCTGGCACTCACATATGTCCCAAATAAAAATGAGCTGCATAGAAATATAAATAACATTTATACAAGATGGACAGGCCTGCTTAGCTTGTTTTCCAAAGTGGGCTTGAAAATGCTCATTTACAATTTATATTGAGACAGGAAAATCACCATTGTGTCAATAGTATAAAGAAAAAATAATAATCCTCGAGGTGGATGCTTTCAAGTGCACAGCATGCAGATAGGTTAACCAGATGTTCAGATGAAGACTGAAGCTGTCAGCCAGACCTTTGCTCATTTTCAAATATCTAAATGACTGATGCATTTTTTAAATTCATGTGTTGACTTTTGGAATGGGTAAATAGAGACCACATTTGCACCAAAATTAAAATAATAATAAAGACATATACTTGATATGTTTTCAAACAGTGCTTTCTTATTCCTTTATACCTGAGCCCCATAGCAACCATGCTAGGTATTTAGTGCAGATATTATTTGTGCCATTTTATTATGTCATTTTGTGACACTGAGTTTCAGAGAGATTTAATAGGCCTGTCCAGGATAGTATGGACAATATCATATCCACATGTGTACCCTTAGCAAGTATCACTAGCGTACATTACATTGTGTGCTTATCTTTTTTATTCTGGTCTGAGTCCCTCACCAGAATGAAAACATCATGAGAACAGAGGCTTTTCATTCTCTTCATGCCTAGAATAGTACCGAGCACATGGAGAGTATTCTACAGCTGTTGGGGGAGTGAGTGAAAGAATGAGTGAGTGAACGGTTAGGATCTAAGGCTGAGTAAGCAACCAAAACTATATAAAATGGTGATTGGAAGGATGGAGAATAATCTGTAAATCAAGAATGTAATGAGGTGGAGGAATTTAGCTCAGTGGCACCACGCCTGCCTCACATGCGCTAGGTCCTGAGATTGATCCCCAGTACCAAAAAAAAAAAAAGAATGCAATTGTGGACTTTCTCTGGGACAAGCAGAGAATGTATAAAAGAAGAAAAGAACTAAGGATCACATTGACAGAGTCAGGCACTAAGTACTTGTCAGTGAGACACTGGCGAGGAGGTACCTTGAGAGTAGAAGCACTCAGCCAGGAAGGGTCTCAAAGAAAACGACATCTCAGCCAACAGGTTGTGGAAGATTGAGTTGTAATTTTTCCAGCAGAGTGAGTGGGGGAGGCAGAGGAAGCTATGTACACACAAGCTGAGAAGAGAGCCAGGCTGTGATGTACACATGCAAACCGAAAGTCATCCAGTAGAGATGGGGAACGGTGCGAGAAACCATGGTACCTAAGACTGAAGATGTAAGCAAGAGGCAGATGGTGAAGGGGCTTGACTGTCATGTACAAAGATCTGGACTTTATCCTGAGAGCTATGAGAAGCTGCCGAAGCAATAGTACGTGGGCAGGGTGGAGAGCAAGCCTCAGGCGGCAAGTTTCGTAAGTCGTGCGTAAGCAGGTTCTAGAAAGATGAGGAGGAGTTTGCCAGGTAAACAGGGTGTGAGTAACATTGCAGAGGATGCAGCAGCTGCAGAGACTTAGGGGCATGAAGATGGAGGGCAGGGAATCCTGCCACGTCGGCATGGCTGAGTGCTTTGTAAATACCAGGTAATTAGAAAAGCCAGATTATGAAACTCTTGTATAGAAAATATGTTCCAAGAAATGCACTGGGGGTCAGATAATACCAAACTCTCTATATTACAGATTTTTCCTTAGATACACGCATACCTGTCACAGACTTTCACATTTTCACTTAAACGAAGCACTCCACAGCTTCTTTTCGGCATATCCAAGTTACCAGCATCACTGCCTTGCACTTTAGGGCCATTATTAAATAAAATAAGGGTTCCTTGAACACAAGCACTGTGACATCACCGCAGGCATCCTGACAACCAAGATAGATCAGTGACTAACGGGAAGGCCACGTATACATTGTGGATATGCTGGATTAAGAGGTGATTCACATCCCAGGTGGGATGGAGTGGGATGCTGTGAGACTTCATCGTGATACTCAGAATGGCATGCAATTAAAACCTATGAATTTCTTATTCATGGAATTTTCTATTTTCAGACCACAGTCATGACAGGTAACTGAAACTATGGAAGGTAAAACCATATATGAGGGCAAAGAATTATAATTATATTTCATAGGCAAAAAAAGATACAAGTGTCTCCAGTATCACCCATACCTTCCTAGGGGATCTATGTCACCTTTTATGTTAGACATTGAGCAATGACATGCTATATACTAGACTGGTATGACAGAATTCTGTATCCATAGGAAGGTAGTGAGAGAGTGAGGAAGGAGAACCTGGTTCTGAATGCCAGATCCATCACTTACTGAAGACTGGGGCCAAGACGCTTAACTTCTGTCCCTCAATTTCTCCATCCCTAGAATAGCACCAATGAAAGCTTTGCTTTATTGTGAGGACTAGCTTAAAAAGTGCATGAAAATTATCTATGCTGGAAAAAAGTTATTTTTTTCATGATAGGAAGTTGTATAAAGGAGATGAAGATAAGGGTGAAGCCATGTAGGAGAGGCAGAAAGGACAAGATAGAGCACCCAACAAAAATGAAGACAAACATAAGAAGGCATGGTTGGGATTGGGTGGTATCTCCCACAAGAGGTGGGAGAGTCCAAATGGAGCCAATGCAAGACTCTGCACTGTATTAGCTGTGGATCTTTGCTATATTAGCCATAGATAGAAATGAATGAGGAGCTCTACGGTATCTCCTAATGACTGTTCTTCACAAGATGTTGTTTTACAAAACGAGCCCAAGACTCGATTTCTGTTGAATACCTGTATCTGTCTTAAAGGTATACTGCTTGAGTCCTGATGTCTCTTGAAGTAGACTCACCTGTTGAAGATGATAAAGAGCTCACTTGTCAATTCACTTCTTCAGTAAATACTTGTTAAGTCTGTCTGGGGTCACCCCTCTGTAAGATATTGGGTCACACAGAAGGTTCCTGCAACTCACAGAGCCTGGATTTTAGTAGAGAACCTCAAAAAGCACCTGAAAATGTCATTTTCTTAATAAATCACATCAAGGCCTACATGCCATATATTTATGAGCTATCTATCCATGAATATTTGCTCAGAAACTCATTGTTCTACCAATTCTCTTTCAGTGTTCTCTCATACCTGATTTTTTCCCCCAAAAAACAAAACAAAACAAACAAACAAAAAGTGGTTTCTGCCTCAGAAGTTCTTGTCCATCACAGGAGTAGGAAGTTGGCCATGAACACTGAGATTTCTTTTTGACCATTAAATAAAAACCTCTATATTTGATCCTGTTACGAGAATACCAAACTGTTACCTTTCTATAAATCTAGGTGAAAATATGCTATACTTCTCAATCCTTCTAATTAATATTTACCATCATTATTTTTAAGAACTCAAAATTTCAGGCTATCTCACAAAACACTGACAACCTTGACAAAGCTGACAAGCCAATTTGCAGGTCAAGTACCTCTACCTTTGTTTCCGCTCATTCTAACAATCCCATTTCTCTCCCATTGATCAGAACCTGTGATTCACAAGTGTCACAAATACAGACATGTCGACCTATTCTATGGTGTACAGAACTTCTTCATAAAGCTTTGATGATTTTTTTCCAAAGCCCAGGGCCTTAGTGAAGGTGAGAGAGAAATATTAGTCTTTGGTGGTGCACAGATAAGAAGCTACTGATTCAAAAGGAATTTATTTCCAAACAAAAGCCAACATATGACAGAAATGGAGAAGTCTGTGTTAAACTGGGAGCTTTCTAATCACAATCTCTCCTTTAACCTTTTACAGAATGCTTATGTAAGAACTGATCTCCATTTCCTATGCCTCTGATTTTTTTTTTCTTTTTTAAAAATAAAATGGTACTAGCATTGTGGAAAGCTATATCAGAAGACAATATTTTTCCTCCTTCTGCTGACACAAAGATTATCCGTAATTTGGAGCTGGGCAGAAATAAGGCTGAGTTAAAGGAGATGATTTCCTCGGGTGCAAATTTAAAAGGGGGCCAAAAATCTCAGAAATTGAGATGTGTGACACTTTAATGAAACATGTTTTAAAACTCTAAATTAGTACCCAAAAATCCACGCTGAATAAAATATCCAAATTTTTAACGAAGTCAGGTTCAGTGTTACAGATTTTCCTTTAGCCTTAGGCTTGAAAATGCCTCACCATGGCACTGTTAAACCCTTTTACTTAAAGCTCAGCTATTTTGTTCACAGTATATGTTTTTGAGTTCAATTTTGTTTTTCAAAATTTTGTATCAGAATATTATTTATCTTAGTTACTGTGTTTTGGGGTGCACCTTACATTTTGCTTCACCTGTGTTACACCCATTACCTTGCTCCCCAACATCTGCAGATTCTTTATGTAAATGTGGCTTTGTGGCCCATTTGTCTGCTTTGTGGAATCTTCCTTACTTGTCTTCCTCCCCAAGCTGCATGAATGGCTATTTGGGTAGTTCTGCCTGAGGAGTGTAGAAAGGCCTGTCTGCTACAGAATGAAATAAGTTAGAACTATATTGTGCATGAAATTTCAGTTTGGGCCTGCTTTGCAAGCACAAGGTCCTGAGTTCGACCCCCGGTACTGGAAAAAAAAAATTTTTTCAATTTGGGGAGTCAATGCTACAATAATAATTGTCACTTCCCAAGAGGTGCACCAGGGGCAGGGCAGGAGCAAGTAGGTCAGAGCTCCTAATGACTAGCTTCTTGCCCACAGTTCCTAGGCACCTGGAGATGAGAGGCAATGGCAGAAGCTGTGCTGTTGGCCAAGAGATAGCCTTGCTTGCTTGCTTTCCCAGTGCTAGGGATTGAACCCAAGGCCTTTGCACTGCCCTACATCCCCCGAGTCTTTTTTTTCTTTAATTTTGAGTCAAGGTCTCACTAAGTTGCAAAATTCCCCAGGCAGGGCTCGAACTTGCCATCCTTCTGCCTCAGCTTCCCAGAGTCCTGCCATTACAGGCCTGTCCTGTGCCCCACACTGGGAGACACAAACTCATGCTGTGTGATCTGAACTGCAAAGAATTTGCTTGACCTAATGCTTTCTTAATGATTGGAACTTAATAATTTTGGCTTGGCGCGCGTGTGTGTGTGTGTGTGTGTGTGTGTGTGTGTGTGTGTGTGTGTGTGGAGAGAGAGAGAGAGGGGGCCAATAATGCCCAAAATTTTTTCCCTTTTTGTGTGATCTCTCCCAGGTGACTGCAAATCCCTTCTTTTCTGGAAGCTGTCCTTCTAGTGAAAATTACAGAATGAGTTCATGGATTCACATACCTAGGTTTTGTAGAGTGATTTATGGAAGAGCTATTCAGCAACTTTTTCTGATCTACATATTACTGTGAGCTTGTGTGCTAGGCAGCAGTTATTTCTTTTAAGGCAATATCCCTTTTCACCTAGGTCTTCCATTGTAATGCTGAAGAGACAGTTTTGCCAATAATAGCAGAATCAGGAATTCTGAATGGCATCCGTGACTTCTTGTGACAAACCAACTGAGAAAGAGGTGATGCAAAGGAGATGAATCCTCTGAGAAAGCTCGGAAGGAGCTCAGCCCTTGTGCTATGTCTGTCAGAGAGGGGTGATTCAGCCTTTTGAGTCTCTCTCTGGCATAAGGAAAACTCTGGCAGTATTTGAGTGGACTCCATGCCAAATCAAAACTGGTGGCAAGGCGGAAGCCAGTCAGGTAGTTGGAGGCACAGGAGGTGGTGAGGAACAGGACGAGGGAAGGTGACCAGGCACATGGGCAGCCATCATTCAAGCAGTCCTGCCACAGACAAGATCGAAGGAAGGGACAGAGCAAAGTAGTAGAGGGGCCCAGCCGCTGGTGGGTCTGGTGTCTCATGACTGAGATAGACTAACCCAAAAAGAAACACTGGATCTGACATCAAGGCCTCCTAGACAAAGAGAAGGTCAGAAATGAATTACTAAACTTGGCCTCTGTTGATGAACTCAGGGCTGGGGCAAGATACGCAAAGCCAAATACATACATATATATATACAAAGCCAAATACATATATATATACAAAGCCAGAAATGGGAGCATTGAACTGATCAATTCTGAAGTGTTATATTTCTCTTCGTAGGGCCAGTGTTAGTCCCAGAGGAGGAGACACAGTTATCCCTGTAGCTGCCGTGTTAAGTAATTAGAAGAATGCAGTGGCGGGGTATGACAGGCTTTTATTTATCAGGTACTTTACTAAGTACCAGGAATTGTTCTAAAACTTGCCTGCCATTTAGGGCTAATGACAATATTGTGAGTTCAGTATTGTTAGCCTTCTCATTTATGGCTAGGCAAACTGAAACTCAATGGATGCATGTGCATTTTGCTCAATATCATAGTGATAGAACTGAAATTTGAACCCAGGCATTTGGGTTTCATTTGGGTTACATTCCTCAGCACTATGCTATGCTGTTTTTGTTGTTGTTGCTTTGTTTTGTTTTATCATCAAGTTTAATGGTACAATTTAAATACACATAATGATCACATTCATCATATGGAATTTGTACCTGTACATGATCTATCTTGATTCACATTTTTTCCCGTTCCTCTCCCCTCCCTTCTACCTCTCTTCCCCTTCTTATTTACAAGAAATTTGCTTCCATTTTATCTTTCTTTTCTCATTTTTGTTTTCTTTTCCCTTCCTTTCCCTCTCCCACCTCCTTTATGGTCCTTTCCAAACATTTTCTTCCTACTTCACAATATCGTTTATACATGTTGGTCCTTATTCACACTTTCAGTTTCTCACACCAGAGAAGCAATGTGATATTTACACATGTGTGTCTGCTTTATTTCACTTATGGTCTCTAGGTGCATCCATTTGGCTATAAATGTCTCAAATTTATTCTTCTTTATGGATGAATAGTACTCCATTGTATAAAAAAACACATCTTCATTATCCATTCATTGGTTGATGGGCATTTGGGCTGTTTCCAAGCTTTAGCTATTACAAACTGGGCTGCTATGAACATGGGTGCACATGTATCACTGTGGTAGGATGCTTTTAATTCTTTTGGGAAGATACCAAAAAGGGAGACAGCTGGGTCAAATGGGACCTCTGGTCCTAATTTTTGAGGAATCTCCACACTGATTTCCACAGTTGCACCCGTCTCAAAAACATAGACACAGGACTTATAAAAGGATTATCCAGCCCACAGGGCTGCCCACGGGTCTCCCACCTTCTTGTGGAGCAGGAACCCCTGGGGAGTTCAACAGCTATGCTGTTGATACAAACAGGCCATCTTGTAAAACAAACGGGAGCTCAAGTGGTTCAAAAAGGATAGAAATCAGTGCATACACTTAAACGTGAACTTGGTAGCACATCTAGGAATAAGCCCTTTCTCCAAACGTCTAAGGAGTAAGGGTCCCTGCAGTAAGCTGGTGAATATAGGAGAGAAGTTTCACCCAAGGGACCCCCTTGTAGGTGTTCTGGCTTCGTCTTTCTAGAACATTTTAGAATTCAGCTATTCCTGTGCTATCCTTCGTACTGAGGGGAGCAGGTTTTTTCTGAGCTCTGAGTTTTTCTGTACTCTGCCAATTCTCAACTCCATCTATGCCATCCAGGGCCAGTGCCACCCTGCGGCTCTGGCTGTGAGAGAGTCTTTTCCAGGAGACTCCCCTATACCAGGTGTCCTGATTTCCATCAGAATCTTTTAGTCTAATGTACACATTTCTTCTAAAAACAGCATAACTGAAATTGTTAGGAAACAACGTTTGGTGGCTGATTACCACACATTGTGAGCCTGGAAAGCTAGTTAATTAATGTTCATTTTACACTAAAACACTTGAAATTACTCACTTGAAATGTAAGTACATATTTAACTTTGGTATTTTCATCTTCCTTCAGGAGGAGGAAGTAGGAGGGCCATTTTCTTGTGTTTTGGTTAACAAATTCACCTCTCATGTGGATCTTATTCGCCTCTAAAACCTCTATAACACTAGCTATCTGAAGAAAGCATTTAACCACTAATTACTTACTACATGGCAGTATCTCTTCCATTGTTGTCTTGTACTGTCATTGAACTCATTAATTGCTATTTAACTTTTCATGGGCTTGTCTTGTCTCCCCAAGTGGATTATTAACTCCATAGGATGTGAATTTTACCTCATTGATTTTTCTCCAAGGCCCTCAGGGCAGTGACTTGCACATTTGGATAGCAGTATATGTATTTATTACTCAGAACACTGGTCTTTTTTTCTTGAACACTGGCCAGAAAGAAAAAAGGGAAAGCAAATGTGTGTGTGTGTGTGTGTGTGTGTGTGTGTGTGTGTGTGTGAGAGAGAGAGAGAGAGAGAGAGAGAGAGAGAGAGAGAGAGAGGTATAATCTATTCATCCATCTGTATTTCTCAAGGAAGTGAGTTATTTACAACTTGTGCTAATTTTGCTCCTCCTTCCAATCTTACATTCCTAGACCCTCTCTGAGTCTTGAGTCTGTACAAACTAATAAGTCCTCCCAGGGATTCACAATTAGTGTTCTAAACTATAGTCCCTGGATCAACTTTAGAATCCCCAATTGATTTCAAAAATGAGAAAACACTATTAGATGGGAAAACAAACCTATTATTCTATCAAGGTTGTTAAGCTGACTATTGCCTATTTTAGTAGGAGACAGTGAAAGTTTGACATCTCTGTATGAACTCTGACTGGAGCTATCTTGTAGGAGTAAAGTGAGAAAAAGAAAAAAAAGTGGTTTCCCTCCTGCATGGCTGCTATGGAATACTTACAAAGAGCTATGTCTGTCCAGAGAGGTGTAGAGAAGTTAGGTCAGAGAAGTATTCCAGATGGCCCCAGGGGAAAAAAAGGTGTCCCTCTTGGCTCAAAAGCCAGTGGCATACATAGGAAGAGAGAAGAGATCTTTGGGTGGTGTTTACAGTGACGCTAGCTAACAGTTATTGAATCATGAATGCATAATAGACGCAGATTTCTTGGCACTTTGAGCATTTTAACTCATTGATTCTTCAATGGTTGGGGAAGTAGGGGAAGTAAGGGTAGCTTCTTCATGGTGATGGTACTGAGGAATGTTCTCAAGGCAACATAACTGATGAGTTATAGAGCTGGTATGCATCCCCCACCCCCAAAAACAAATCTGTTTGTCGAGCACAGATCAGCAAAGATTTTCTTGTAAAGGGCCAAATAGATAATATTTTTGTCTTTGCGGGCCAGGGTGTTCTCTGTCATTTACTCAGCTTAACTGCTGTATTGTAAGAGCAGTGATAGAAAATATATAACTAAATGGACATTCTGGGTTCCAATAAAACTTTATGTATAAAAATAGGAAGAGGAAAAATTTGGTCTATAGTTTGCCAGCCCCTAAGCCCCTACTGTTAGAGCTCATCTATATTCCTTTCCAAAACTAATCTCCCTCTTCTCTCTCTCTCTCTCTCTCTCTCTCTCTCTCTCTCTAGATAATTTGCAGAATTTGCCTGTAAGTCATTAATTCCTTTTTGGATTATCCATATGAAATAATACATTTGTTTTATTTGTTTGTTTGCTTTTTCTTCCTTTTTCAAATACTTCACATTTGGGATGGAGCTAAAATAAAATCTGGTGAATTGGGGCAATAGATCCATTTGTTTCACTGAATTTTCCCAAATTGAGCAGATAATTGGTGGATATGCCCTTCCTTGACCTCGTGATGATAATGACAGTGTCTAGAATCACTGATGCTTTTCATATGATACCAATGGGCAACTCATTACTGAAGCTCTTCTAGTACCTGCTAAAACTTGTCTTCTGGATTCTAGTAAGAAGGAGAGTTTCAGATAAAAGTACAGATTCTCATTTACTTACCATGCCATTATACCCTGATAAACCACATAGGAATATGTTGAAAATATCACCCATCAAAAATGCATTTAATAAACGTAACATGAACTGAATAAGCTACTGAACATCATAGCTTCACAACACAATTCACTGTGAGTATCAACTGTCTACCAATTTAATTGTATGGCTTCCTGGGACCTCAGCAACATGACAGACTAAGGAGACACATCTTTCTAGCCTCAGGATAAAAAGTCAAAATTTGACATAAGGTTACTACTTAATGTGTAACATTTTTACACCTGTGTAAAGTAAAAACAAATCTTAAATTAGGCCTATCAGTACAAGAAAAGAACTGATCATTCAAGCTCATTGGACTCCTTTTTATTTGTCCCCAGGCACTCAAACACAAGTAAAAATTTCTGGAAGGGGCTGATTCATTCAGAAGATTTGAAATCAGGAGCATTAAACATAAAGTTGATGGTAGAAGAATTAATATTAATACTAATCATTGACCTTTGTAAAGCACCTTATCATTTACAAAATGCTTTCCCCTATTCTTACTAATGACCAAGCTGGCTCGCCCCTCCCCTCTCTGGGTGCCTGGGGATTTGTCCTAATGGCGTTTCAGAGTGTGAAGGCTGCTGATACAATCTAATCTAAGCAGGTACTGGGACCTGAGCACATTACTTATTCATGCATTTGCTGATGGGGATGGAAACCCAAGCATGACATCAGTAGGTTCACAAGGGGATACTTTCACATCGTCTACCTCTTCCAATCTGGCTCCTTGCATGTCAAGGAGAAGAAAAAGTACATCATTTAAAAGTGCATCTGTCACATACGTGCTTGGAAACATGTCACAGTGAGTGGTAAAACATTATTAATTCCTTTTGCCTTCGAAGAATAATTCATGCACTTACAAGTACAATCTGCATCACAATGAAATATTTGGATGTAAGTGTAGGTATAATTAATGCCAGGAAATCTCTGAAACAAGGGAAGAAGGGAAATTACCAGTTAAGTCGGCCTCAGACATAATCAGCGTGCTAAAGAATTTAGGATGTGTTACAACCTTGTGCGGTCTTGGTAATTACGAAGACCAATGGACGGGAGAAATGCCAGAGCTGCTTCCAGTGTTTGGACCTGTGGGTTAGGCATGAGGTTACTCGTGTTGACTTTGCACCCTCTCTGTTACTTACAAATCCTTTACTTCAGTTCAATGTAACACCTCCTTTTTGCGTCCCTGTTATACCAAAAGCTCAGATGTGGACATAAGAAGATATAACTCTAATAGTAACCAAGCTCTGGGTGCCACTCGTGCCTGCCCTGATTTCCTTTTCATGGTTGCTGCATTGTCTGCTGTTTGTCCATGGGTACTTTCTTCTGTATAGAATTGCCTACAGAAAAATGAGACCTGCCTGGCCATGAGGGGCATGTCCGTCTCCACCTCCCACAATGGGGACAATCTATTTCCAGTGAACCGTTGGCACAGAGGGTTTGGGTGGTGGAAGGAAAGGAGCAGGAAAGGGCCCACTCTATGGTAAACCCCCATGGGATCAGGCTGAAGCTAGATTTGAGCTTGGCTCCTCTTCCTTTCCTTCCTCCCACCTTCCTGACATCTCTCTTTTAGTTAAATCACAGACACCCCCTATCCCATCACAGATTTCACCTCTAGAGAGCCCAACCTAGGACATAACACTATGGCTTACTGTATCAATTACTAGGGGCAAGGCACCAGCTAAGCAATTTACGTGTGTTTTCTCACTGGATCCTTACAATTACTGCTTTACTTTTTGGAACAGAGGCTCAAGAGAGGCTAAGTGGTCAAAATCTGGCAGTTAGTAGAGCTGGCTTTCTGATGTGTCCGACTGCAGAGGTCTCATTCCATCCTGCTGCCATAGTTGAGTAAGGTGCATGATTGTCCATGCTCTACCCACGGGAGCTTACAGTTTAATCAGCAGAGAGAGCAAATGAAAAACTATTATTGGAGAGATCCAAGAAAGGTTATGCAGATTCAGAGGAGGGGAGCTTGTATCCAGTCGAAAAACATGATTGTTTGCAGAGATTTTATCAGATGCTTACACAAAGGCCATGCTGATCTCTCAGTTTTTCCAGATGGGCTCATAGTGTTAGCTAGTCTGGTGTACTTTATACTTTGTACTTGTGGAGTAGTATTGTAGAGGAGATGGGGGATAAGAGTACACACAGTTATATCATTTGAGCTCCTGTATCTACCTGTTGGAAATAAAACTTTTGTGAGTATGCTGCCAAAGGAGTCATTGGATAGGTTGCCTCTTGATGCTGGAGAAAGCATGAACAGGGTCTCAAATTCTTTAATATTCATAAAGAAAGAGGAATTTTCTTTGATTCCCATCTCTGAAAGTGGCCACCTGAAAGTCATAAGACATAACCTTTGATGGTTTCATTTCTACCTTCTCCATCAATAATCTAGGAGAGTAATAATAGAGATGGAAAAAATGATAGAATTTGGGATATATATTTTTAGCTGGAGCTGAGAGACATTTTTGTTTGGCTTTGGGTTTGGGTGTTTGTCAGTTTGTTTAGTTCACTTGCTTGTTTGTGACAAGGTCTTGCTAAGTTGCCCAGGCTAGGCTCGAAGTTGTGACCCTCTTGCCTGAGGATCCCAGACTGCTAGGATTACATGCCCTGCCACAGCTGGTTGGAGCTGACAGATTTTTAAGAACTTGCTCATGGGATTGGCTGTAACCTGCGTTAAACTCCATTTCCACTGTTTTCCCATCTTTTGAAATCAATCTCCTTCGTTTTATGTGCAGGCCTCATAGAGAACAGAATGTGCTCTGCATTAATCTGCAATAGTTTATTTCCCAAATGGAAAATCAACTGGGAGGAATTATGGCCTCCTGCAATGTTTCCCCCATGATGGCTTTGTTGTGGCTGATCTTAAGACAGACTGGAGTTCTTGCTTAGGAAAAGTCAGAGCAGACTCAAATTCAAATATTTCTTCTCTACCCATGTTCTTTGGTTTTCTCCTGGTAATCCATGGCTGATTTTACTTTCGCCATCCTTGGAAAAAAAGATACATACATATGTAAACAAGGTCTGATCAAAATATATGATGATTGTTTAAATCCCAAACATTTATGACAGTAAAAGTTACATTGTCATTAATCCATCTCAAAACAGACTCCCTGAGTTTGAATACACTTATTACATCACTCTTGCCATGTTCTAATACACATCTGGAAGTCCCCTTTTGTGAACGTCTTTTACAAGATGTGATCAAAAACACAGTGAATGTTGTTGCTGAGTGTCATGCAACAGGAAAGGAGGCTCATGGAAACATTACAGTGTGTCCTCATCCACCTTATTTGCCAGATGACTCTACCTCTTCCCGAAAGTCCAAATGACCATAAAAGGTAAATGTTTTGAACTAATTCAGGACACTGAGGCAGCTATGACAGCACAGCTAAAGAAACTCTTGAAGGATTTACAGAACTGCTTCAGAAAGTGGCAAGAAAAGATACGTGTGTTAAAATCAAGGGAGAGTGCATTGAAGGAGTTTAATGCCAAGGTGTCTTTTATTGTAACAAAATTTTTAATTTAAATATTCACCATATTTTTCAGTGACATGGCATACACACAGAACCCTAACATCTATAAAATAATTTTCATCTTGCATGTTTTCTCATAAAATCCATTAGGGCAAGATTATTTATTTAGTTAGTTATTTATTATTTATATTTGGTACTGAGGATTGAACTCAGAACTCAGAACTTCGCACTGACCTGAATCCTTAGCCTTTGGAGGGAGGGCACATAACAAGGTCTCAAGTCCCTAAATTGCCCAGGCTGGGCTTGAAATTGCAATCCTCCTGTCTCAGCCTCCAAACATGTAGGTATAACAGACACGCACCACTACATCTGACTAAAACAAGAGTTCAAATATCAGAAAATTCTTATCTGTGTGATTTGGTCTTTGTAGTCAAAGTTCATAATCTCAGCCTTGTCTACAAAGGAGCACAGTTGTGTTCATATCACCCCTTTCCCAGTGTCATTGTAAGGAGTAAATAAAACTATGTATTTGAAAATACCTGGAAGAATATGTGGCTAAATTAAATGTTGAAAAAGTTGTTTCTTTTTACTCTTGAAACTCAGTGAATTTTCACAAAGCCAGATCATCGCTAGACCACTCCATTTTATTTTGATTTATGTGGCATTTTCTGCTTCCCTTTGTGGTAGAAAACATGACATCCCGACTCTGACTTTCTTAAATGCTCCAGCATTTGTTTCAAGGATGGAGTGTTACGCTGTGCCCACCATGCCACCGCACATGTCTCCTCTGAACTGTGACCGGGGTCCCTGAGAGTCAAGCACACTTCACTGGAAACACAAAGGTTGCTGATCACAGGGCAGATCTGCTTAGAAGAGGAAGGCGACCCAGCTTTGCACAGGTGTTCCTGTTTAGGGACTCAGAGCCAGCTGTCCTCCCTAAGACTCGAAGAGCCTCGTGATTTCAGTTTTTCAAATTACTGTAAGAACCTGAGCAAGGCTGTATCTAGAATTTGGTGTTGGATTGTTTTTTCTTCCATGTTTATTTCATAGACAATAAAAAAGTCTGAGTTTATTCAGACTATTCACATGGAGAGGATACTTTGAGTTACAAGTCTGAGCAGCTATGTAAGAGATAAATTGTGTCTTCTAGAAAATGTTTGTAAGGGGAAGAAAACTAAAAGTGTTTTTATGGGAATTGTCCTGCTGAAATTCCTGTCTTTTTTATCTGCTCAGGTGTTTATGACCTAGGTCTTAGGTCAGAAGGTAAAGGAAGTGGAGAGATTCTGTCCCCTCCTTTGTTTACAGCACGAAGGAGAGGGGTCCAGACTAGAGCTGATCGCACTTGGCTCCTGTCCCTGGCTGTGGCTCCCATGTCACTCCAGCTTGAGAGATGGAACCCGGGCCTTAAGACTGTCTCATCTCAACCTTTCCCCTTCGCACCAGGGAACTCAAGATCTCCTTTGGGGAAACTGAATATTCAAAAGTAAACCAGACAATTTGGGACTTAGTATCAGTGAGTCTCCCCGCCATACTCATGGTTGACCTTTAGAAAGTGTGAGCTAAAGAGCCCAGTACTTTCTAAAAATAGCTGTTGTTTTTGTAGGACACGGTCCAAAACAGATCTGTGCTCTAGTTTCTGTCCAGCAGAGGGCGAACAAGTTAATACAATCTTTTTGAGCTGTTTGTTGGGCTCTCAATGAACTCGTGGATGTGAACAAATAAAGAATCAAGTTAGCCCGAATGTTTTAAAACACACCATTTAATCAATATCCACTAAATGGGGGAAATACATTTTGTTTTATATATTATAGTCATTCATGAAGGAGGATTACAGTTATACACAGCCTGTAAGAGTTCATTCATTAAAGCCTAGAAGTGGAGGCATCCTGGAGCTCCACCATTGCCAGAATTCTGGTGCCCTCAGGTAGAGGGCAGGGGTGACATTGGCAGGTGTTTCTGTAATAGTTGTAGAAATTTCATATTAACAACAAAAAGCTATACTCTGCAAGAGTGAAAGGACTGCATATCAACTGCAATGGGGAGTTGCTCTTAATTCATTTCTCATACCTCCCTCTTCCTCCCTACTCAATTTTCAAGGACTCAGCAATAAACCAATCATCGGTGGAGGATTCCACCTCCTCAGCTTGCTCTACAGGCAGCATAAATCAGGACTCCTGTTGATTAGAGCCAGTGAGTAGGTCTGCAGCACTGGGAGACTGAATGAATGTCCCATGGTCAGGGACAGTTTCATAGTCTGGAAACATGGGCAAGATCACTGCAGAGAGTGAAGGCAAATATAAATTCCTCAGAAATTCGTCCATGTATTTGGGAAACATTTCTTGGACTCCTCGTGCTTGCCAGTCCAAAAGCTAGGAAAACAAGCATGAGTAAGACATTTGGCTTCTATTAAGGAACCTAGTGGACCATATTCTTAGATAAGAAGTCTATGGACAATGGTCAAGGATTATCAACCTTTATTGAAAATCCATTTCATGTACTTCTAACAGCTAGAATTACACAGGCCTCCGCTAAACACTGTATATGCGGTATTCCATCGAGTACATGTGGCATCATTCTTTTATATTGTTTATAATTCCCTATGCATAGGAGGCTAAGTATGGCAGGATCTTACAACTGGAGATCAGAGACTCTGTCGTGTGTGTGTACATAATGCTGTCCAAAATAAGGGCTCAATTAATGTTTTAACACACTATTAACAATAGCTACCACTTAATGAGACTTGATTTGTGCCATGTACTATGCTAAGTGACTTCGATGTTATTGAATTTCCACAACCCTTAATGCAGGTATTGTTCTTCCTGTCATTTTATAGGTGAGGAACTGGTTAAGTACCTTGCTCAGAGTCATATGGTAGCAAGTACAAGAGTGAGGATTTGAACCTGAGTCTGACTCTAGAGCTGAAGAGCTTAACAGAAAACCTGTGGACTTTTAAACTTTAATATATTTAAGAATTACCTAGAAATAATGTGGATCCCTTAACACCTATTGTAGTAGTTTGATCCCACTCATATATTTAACAAAAACACCTTGGAAGCTTTTTTAAATTACTCATTGGTAGTCAGGCAAGGAGGTGCACACCTGTAATCCCAGCACCCTGGGAGGCTGACAGGAGGATGGCAAGGTTGAGCCCAGTTCTGGCAACTTAGCGAGACCTTGTCTCAAAATGACAATCAATAAAGGGCTGGGATGTAGCTCAGTGTGAAGGCCCTGGGCTCCATCTCCAATAGCACTTACTCATTTCTCATTAGCCTCATCCCAGATGAACTGAACCAGAATCACTGGAGACGGCGTCCAGACTCCAGGTAAAACCAAGATGCAGGCAAGGTGATAAACTGCCTTCAGTAGTCTGGGCCAAGGCTCTGGAATGTACCCATTTTTAGAAGCACTCCAGTGAGAAAAAGTGCCTTCGGCTCTCTTCTGTTCATCAGTCCCCACTGTATCATAGGTGCTAGGAGAAAGGAAAGGGGTATCTGTGAAGCAAATGATGAGCTGACAGAATGAACTCCCCAGCCAGGCCAAGAGGAGATGAGGGCAGAGTACCCAGGGTGAGGAGTCCACACAACCCGGACCCCAAGAACTGGAGAGGGACATAGATCGTGTGACCCCGGGTCCTCACATGGTAACTGGAGGCCACCCACCTGGGAGACATTTGAGAAAGACACCAAGAGAGGAGGTTACTAGGGATTTTCCAAAGGGTTAGATCTGGAAATGTGGGGAACAGCTATTTTTACAAAGCCGCCTCCCCCCCCCCGAATTATTATCTGTGCCTTTTTGAAGGAAGGAAGATATAAAGATGGCAGGAAATCTCTGCCTTTGTTTGTTAATCAAAGAAGAATGAGCATGAAGTAAATGCCCAGCTAGTATCGACTCTATGCAGCTCTTGAGGTGGGAGACTTTATTTTCTCATAATTCCCTCTCTATGGATAGGAAATGGAATGTTAGTCAAGTGTGGCCATTGGTCCATGGCCAGAAAACATAGAGACAAAGCTGGGGCTTAAACCTAGTTCGCTCTGGCCCAGAGCCTGAACCACTAGTTGCACAGCCTCCGAGGCGAGGCGTGACACAGCAGGCACACTACATGAAATCACATGGCCAAATTCAACAAGCAACTAGTGAGGGGACCATCTTGTCCTGGAAGGAGGAGCGAAAGTCATGCACCTGGAATAAGCAAGGCAGCCTTCGGAGAGAAAATGCAACCAACTGCATCCTTTAGCCTGGTAGGTGAATCACTACCCAACAGTAATCCTCAGGTAATGCAGCTGAAGAAAATTTCAAGGCTGAAATCCCCATTATTTATGTAGCCAGCACCTTGCTGCCCAAACTTAGTTATATGTAACTAAGTTATTCTAACTGGGAAACAGCAAAGGTGGAGTTTCCCTCATTTAGGGTCAGCAGGCTCAGGCACAGGCACAGGCCAGAGTCTGTCTGCCTAGGAAGGATCTCACCTAATCTCTCTCTTTAGCATGACAGGTGGGGAGTCGCTCAGAGCAAAACATGGATTCTCAGTGTCAGGTTCTGATTTAAGTCTGCAGAAGTTCTTGGTAGTTTCAAAGTCTCTCCAGGTTACTCTGATGATCATCTTAGGTGGAGCCCTACAATGTTAAAACCTTAAAATCAGTGACAACAGAAAGAAGTAAAAAAATGCATGTAGATCGCAGTGAAAAAAAAAATAGCAGAAATCCCTGCAGTTCTTACTTATCCTCATTAAGAGGAAGGGACTGTCATCAAAGATGGAGAGAAATTCGTGTGTAACTAGGATGAGGTGCATTTTGGACCTTGTGTGAGGCTCAGTTATTAAGAATTATTTCTTATTTTTATGTCTATAAAGAGGCTGGGAAGATTTCATTTACTAACAGTCTTCGTTAGGAGGGTATGATGAGAAGGTAAATCCAGGCACAGGGGAATAGTGAAGAGTATCTTGGAGCAATGATCTGTGAATTGTGCAGCAGTGACTCCCACAGGCTCTACTAAGGAAGTTCAAGGGATGGAGTTCTGGTTTGCATCTAGAATGCCCGCCTCCTTAGCCTCTTGCATTCAAAGAAGGGAATTGGATCATGAGGGCACTAGACTCACTGGTGGATTCAGCCACTGATGACTAAATGTGCTATCAGGCTGTGGGGCCTGGTGGCAACACAGGGTTCCCTGGAAGCAGTACCTGGAAGACTCCTTCTCCCTCCCACTTCCTTCCTTCTCTCTCTGCTTCCTGGACACCATGACGTGAGCAGCTTTCCTCCACCACGTCTTCCTGCCTTGCAGCCAGCTGATGATGGACTGAAAATATGAGCCAAAATAAACCTCTCCTCCTTTAATTTGTGGGTGTTGAATATTGTGTCCCAGCAATGCAAAAGTGACTAAGAAAAGGATCCTTTAGAAAACAGAGACAGTGCCTCACCAGTTCACAGAACAATACAAAACGTCATGTACATGCCCAAGAATAGAATTTTATATGTGATACAGAAATCAGTCAAAGATGTATTACTATTATTGCACCATCTTACCCCCAGCTCGATTGTGGGGGAGGGGACCTAGCTCTCACTGGCATCTCATTAGTGGAAGCCACAGTGTACCCCATCTTATGGACCCAAAAGGTGAACCCTCTTCTTGGGTTTGTGGACACTGGACATCCACTGCACATATGTTAAGGGTCTGAGTTTTGCAATGAGGTTGATTTAGAACCAGAAGAGAGTAAGCAAATGGATGAGAGAATAGTGAATCTCTGGACCACTAGTCATGATCCACTCACCTTCTAAACACACAAGGCTTTTGTGGGACATTTTAGATCCAAATCATAACAGTATCACTGATATTTCTCCCCTGTGACCATGTTAGCTGTTTCCTGGAATTTTTTTTCTTATGTTGTACCCATGGTTTCTTCATTCTGGCTGTTCATGGGTTTCATGTATGCATGCTCCTATGCTGGGTGAAGGAATGGATGTCACATTGTAAGGCTGTCTTGGAGCCTTAGCTCACTGGGAGATTGCTTTAATTTGGCAATGGGCCCACAGAGAGGCTAGAGAAGCACAGGTGCCTGGTTGGAGCTACACTAGGTGTATCTTCTCTATGAGCTGACTGGGTGGAATGACAAAGAGGCATGCACTGTGGCCCTTCCCAGTCTTACTGGCCTCCAAATTAGTGTGGCTGCAAAGTAATTTGCTTGCACAAAAATATATTTGCACAAATGAAAGATAAAAAGACACTAACTTCAACCTTTTTTATGTCACTACATGTCCACTCCATGACATAGTCGCCAAAAAGACAAGTTTTAACTATTAGAAACTGTGCTGCTATGAACATGGGTGCACATATATATCACTGTGGTATAATTATTTTAATTCGTTGGGGAAGATCCCCAGCAGGGGAATAGTGGGGTCAAATGGGACTTCCAGTCCTAGTTCTTTGAGCTATCTCCATATTGATTTCCACAGTGGTTGCACCAGTCTGCACTCCCACCAACAATGGAGAAGGGTTCCTCTTTCCCCACAGCCCCTCCAGCATTTGTTATTGGTTGATTTCATGATAGCAGCCATTCTTACTGGGGTGAAGTGGAATCTCAGTGTTGTTTTCATTTGCATCTCTCAAATGACCAGTGATGTTGAACATTTTTTCCTAGGTTTATTTACTATTTCTACTTCTTTGTCTGAGAAATGTCCATTCATTTTAAATGCCCATTTTTGGATTGGGTCTTTAAATTTGGGAGGTCTGATTGTTTTTAATTCTTTATAGATTCTAGATAGTAGACTTTTTTCTGAGGAACAGCAGATGAAAAATTTTGCCCACAACACTTTTAGGTCATCTCTTCACTCTGTTGGTGGTTTCTCTTGCTGTGCAGAAGCTTTTTAGTAAGAAGAGATCCCACTTGTTGATTGTTTGTGCTAGTTCATGGGCAACTGAGGTTTT
>NW_004624795.1:7640745-7738971 GCF_000247695.1 Heterocephalus glaber | reverse complement strand
ATTCATGAAATTCCTAAGGTGCTCTTTGTCATGAAAGTATCTTATTTCTCCATCCATTTTGAAAGATAGTTTTGCAGGGTGCATCAATCTGGGTTGGAGGCTGTTTTCTTTTAGGGCTTGGAATATGTCATTCCAAGCTCTTCTTGCCTTGATGGTTTGTGTTGAGAAGTTTTCTGTGATTTGGATGGCCTTTCCTTTGTATGTGATTTGTCTCTTTTCTCTAACTGCTCATAGAACTTTGTTCTTCTGTTGGGTTTCTGGAATCTTAACAGTTATATGCCTATGGGAAGATTTTCTTTGATCAAGGCTAGTTGGAGTCCTATATACCCCACTTATCTGTATGTCAAGTTCTTTTCTCCTATTTGGGAAGCTTTCTGCCATCACTTATTTGAACAATTTTTTTAATGTCATCTGCACTCTCTTCTGTTTCTTCATTGACTCCAATCAGTCTTCTGTTATTCTTCTTTGCATCAGCTAGCAGCTGCTGGATTGCTTTCTCATGGTCCCTTTCAATTTTAAAGAAATTTTTGTTTTCCTGGTCACTAATTGCAATCTTATCATCTATATCTGAAATTTTGTCCTCACATTGGCTCATTCTGCTGTGTAGACTTTCAATGGAGTTTTTAATCTCCTGGAAATCTGTTTCTATCTGTTTTATGAATTCCATTTGTTTCCTATGTTGGGATTCCATCATGTTCCTCAGCTCCTTTACTTTTTTATGTGTCCTCTCTAGATTTATTAATCATGTCTTGCACTATGGGCACAATCTCTGCTGTTATCTGAGTAATTATTTCTGATTTCATTTTTTCCAGATCCTCTTTTGTTGCCAGTTCAGGGAGTGCAGGTTGTTGAGTATCAGTGTGTTCCAACTCGTTTCCCTTTGGGGTTGCTGTAGGTGATCTGAAAGTCTGGTTTTGAGGCTTGTTTACATGTCTTCTCATTTCAACAGAGCAGGTACTCCTTGCACGCATGAGGCTCACCTCCTCTGTGCTGGCAACGGTGGCACTGTGGCCCGGAAGCCTCCTCCTCTGCACTTGGAGGGGTGCTACAGAGTCCTGGAAGCCCCCTCCTCTGCTTGACCCCATTAATTACTGTAGAGATACTGGGGCCTGCCCCTAGGAATGTGTCCAGGTAATGGAAGAAAGATACTCAAGGAACTTGTGACCATGGTCATTTATTGCAGATGGAATCCAGAAATAGCTCAGTATCTTAATAAATGCTGTGCAAAATGGTAAAAATGTGTTAAAATCATCCTCACTATATCCTATTTTTTCTTCTTGTGCACATTGCTATTATTGGGCTTAACACTTCTGTCTCCCCTACTAATTTATATCTCCTTCATAGCATGGCCTTGTATTGCTCTGACTTCAGTGAGTGCCTGATAAATGTTTGCTGAGATGAACAAATCAATGAATGAGTGAATGAGTGAGCAAATAGATGTGCAAAGTAGTCATGTGAAAGAAAGTTCAGACTTATTCTGTGTCATCCTAGAATGTAAAAGCAATGTACTGGATGGAAATATTGAGATAGGTCAGCAAGTAATCCAAAAATTATATAGGGTACCAAGTAATCCAAATAGGCAAAAATAATCCAAACAAGGGAAATATTATAACTCCCAGCCTGCTAGATATCCAAAATGTGAGTTTGTGTACTCTAAAATCAAAGAAAAAATTCTAGGAACAACAGAGGTTAAGAGCAGGAAAAATTCATTGAGAGAAGATAGCTTCTGTCTATGAAAGACAGAAGAGGGACTGGAAAGTGAGTTGTCTGCTCACTCCATTTCTCACAGGTGTTTTGTAGAGTAAAGCCTGGAGATGAGGTGGGTAAAAAGTGGAATAAAACTATAAGATCCAATGGAAAATCACAAGATGGGCATGAGGTGCGACAAAATCATGATCAAACAATAAGATTACAAGTACAGTCACCCAGGTAATATTGATTAAATGGGGATCCAATGGGAAAACAAGTCATGTAGCAAGCCTATGCAGAATTTCTGGAAAGGAAGTGGGCTAGGGAGATCGATGCCTATGTAGAATACAAATCACTACTATTTATCCCCAGGGCAAGTAAGTGGGTGCAGTACCTTTTCTCTCTCTATAACACTAACCAGTGAATGTGCCTCGATTGTTTTTCATGCTGAGGGTCCAGCTTTGTCTAACTGCCTTATAATAATTTGTAAATAACTTAGCTATCTGTGATAATAACAACCTATGTATGGACTCACCCTTAAAGAGGAAACTTCTGAAAATTAAAAATGTGCAAAATGAATTGAGTTTACCTGGGTAGGGCCAAAGTCTCTGGAGCCATAGACAATCTAATAAACCTAATTTCAAACAATCCGATAAAACACTTGATGTATAAACCGTGTAAACAAGATCATTTACAGATGAAGAAACCCAGGCAGCCATAAATATATGAAAAATTTGCTCATCTTCACTGGGATTCAGTGGAAATTAAAATTGTGGTGGCATACCACTTCCAACCCATCATATCAGCACACATTTTAAAATCTGATTATACCAACTGTGGGCAAGTGACATGGTAGTTTAAATTGTTATAACCACTTTAGAAAGATCTAATTTATTTCAAGATAGGCATACTCTACAATTCAGCAAATCTACTTCTCAGCATCTATTCTGGATTTTTTAAAATGAGATACTCCAGTACACGTTTATGAGATCTCAAGAAGAAATATCCTAATGCATGATTAATGAGATCTAAAGGCAGGTATCCATTGTAGCACAACCTAAAATGTCTATAAATGGAGGGGACTCAACTATTTATAGTAAGGAAATGAAAAATCACTGACATTTATGCAATGGTATTTACCACAGAGCAATTAAAATGAATGGAGCTTGAATTATAATAAGTCAGATAAACAAACAACAAAAGATAAATAGTATTAGGTGCATTATATATAACTTTAACAATACCCAAACAACAGTGTATGGGGATTGTGGATAGAAACCAAAAATATACATGAAAATGACTTGCTCCAACTTTGGAAGTGAGATATCTCAAGGCAGGGGAGACATAAGGAGGAATGATGGAGAGGAAAGTTTTAGCCATACCTATCATTAGAAAAGGAAATAGAAGGGGAGGGAAGAAAAGGGGAAAATGGAAGGGGGGAGAAAGAGAGAGAGAGGGAGAGAGAGAGATATCCTGGCACCTTACATTTAGCAAAATGTCAACTCCTCTTCCAAATGGGTAATGGTGAGACTGGTATCTATTACATCACCAACAGAATTTTTTGGTATCTAATATTATTTAATAATTTTTAAAAATTGAAAAGGGGCTAGGGTCATAGCTCCACAGTAGAGCATTTGCCCAGGATATGTTAGGCCCTGTGTTCAACTGCCAACTCCTCAAAATAAGAAAGAAACAAACATAACCAATTTCCATCGAAGTCAGTGGGGGTGGGGTGTAGAAGGTCCATGTGGGATAGAGATGATGAAGTGGCCAATGGAAAGATCACTAATTCTGTGGTCTGAGCCAGCTTCCATCTCTAACATGGCCTGGAACTTCCTCCCTAAGGATGGAGAAAAGAAGGTAGACCTGAAGTTCTGAATTTCCTGGTCATTATCCAGTAAAACCTTTAAGGATTCTTTCATAGCCATCTTGTTGAGTTCTCCTTCCTGACAGCAGAAGGTCTGTGTTCATTAGTGGGACACCCACCAAACTCCAGAAAGGAAAAATAGGTTAGGAACAAAAGGACAGATGGACAACAATGAGCCTGGAGGCTGTGGTGGGGCCACGCTCAGAACTGCTTCTTACCTGACCTCAGCCCAGTTGGCCCCATATCAGCAACAGGTACACCCTCCTCCCTTGCTTTCCTTATCTTCACATGCATTATCCTGGGAGATGCAGCGCCCCCACCTGGCCCTGGTGAGGTAAGTCAGGGTAGCCTACATCTGATATGAGGGGCAAAGGTTCAACAGATTAAGGGCTTGGCCAAAGATGGTGTGGGTAGTAAAAGGTTGTCTAGACTCAAGGCCAAGTTTTGTGATACTGAATATTTTTCTCTTTATAGCACCATTCAACTTCTATCTTTAGTGCTTTGTTTTAGCATAGTGTTTACACCCGTATCTAACATAGTTTGGAAGTGGGGAAGACATCCACAATAATATTTAGCAGATGGATAAGCCTTTAGCAGATAGGAAATGGGGATGGAGCTTGGGGAGTGTGGAGCAGAAAGAGAGAATAGAAGGGAATATCTGAAACCCAGGCCAGGAGAGAGAATGGTACTGAATTGGTGTGTGTTCCCTACCACAGGCAAGATATGATATATGTTCTTATTATCTGACAAAGAGAAACCTGTCAGGGTGTCAGGACAGAAAAACGTTTCCCTGGTCCTTAATTATAGAAGGGACAGATTACATATATTCTTATACAGGATACTGGTGTAGTTATAGTTATATTTCCATTCACCATCCTGTCTTCCTTGGGAGACAGTGCTGTTTAATTGGTTTTCAGTGAAATTAACATTTAACATGCATAAATCTTAATTGTACAGATTGATTAATCTGTACATACATACGCATAAACCCACATAACCACTGCCCAGATCAAAATATAGAATGTTTTCAGCATTTCTGCAGGTTTCTCTCTGTCCCTTGCAGGTTAATGACCAACCTGCCATTTCCATATAATAAAAGAGCAAGAATTCTGACTTATAACCATTGATTTGTTCTGCCAGTTCTTAAACTTTGTAACTCTGCACACTCAAACGCTTGTGAGTGTGTGTGTGTGTGTGTAAAATAACATTGTGCAGAATATGCTTCTTATGTCTGACTTTTTTCACTCAAAAATTTGTTAAAACTACCTGTGTTTTCTATTCTTTTTAATTGCTGTTTCAACTAGCACTTGGTTTTTTTTGTTTGTTCGTTTGTTTTTTCCAGGGATGGAACTTTTGTCCTTGTGCTTTCGAGGCAGGTGGCCACACCACTGAACTAAATCCCTGGCCCCTACTTGTTTATTTTTTTTAGCTGCTGTGTGGTTTATATGGTAACATATAAACATATGTTGTAAGATGTAACACACCTTATAGACATATAAACGAAGAACTGAATCTTGGTTTCAGGCCCCAGCTTCCCTGTTTATCAGACAAATAACCTTGATCAAGTAATTTGGAACTTCAATTTCCTTGCGTACAAATGAGATAAAACCTGCCTAATGAGTTTATTGTAAGAATTAAACAAGACATGCATGTCAATTACCCAGTACACAGGAGATGCTTGGAAAATTTACTTATCATCTTTTCCCCTATTCCATCCTAAGAGTTAGCAGTACTTGGGTGTATTTGTCTCTTGCACTCAAAATATTAATAAATTAAACATTTATTTAATATCTAGTGTTACAGGGGCTCAGTACAGATGCAAAGCTAGCCCACAATCAGTTGAAGAGACAGTGACAAGAGTAAAATATTTATAGGAAAGTTACATCCTAATTGAAAACACCCAATTACAAAGACTTCACGGAAGAGTGCAGGATAAATTGACAGCTAGATGAAAACCACCGTAGACATCCAGAAAGAAGCAGGCATTTCAGTCCATGGCGACAAAGGATGGTTTCCCTGATAGGTGAGGGTTTCAGCCAGGATGTAAATTGTGTTTGTAAGGAAGGGGGAAATATCTCAGATGTGGTTTCCTGACACGAGCAAGAAAACATATAGGAGACACTTTTTCTAGTTGTAGAAGAATTGAGATGAATATCGGACAAAAATACCAGAAATGGGTCAGTTCATTAATCCAGGAAGTACGCAGTGCGCAACTACTGCATGCCCAGCTCTCTGATCCTCATTTTCTCAATTATGTGCTTTCATTTAATGCCTAAATGTATATATATGTGTATATATATATATATACACTTTTCCTTTAATATTAGTTTGACTTTAATATTACTTTAAATGTACCTTTAATTTTAAGGTAATAAATAGAATTTGAAGAATTACAGAAGCCAAGGAAAAAGCAACCTCAGAAGTGTCAATCCCATGATGCTCAGTCCTTAGAGGGTGCAGTAAGGGCTGAGTGATGGACACTGGGTGTTGGACAATAAAAGACCCCTGGAAAGATACACTTATGTGATTTTAAGGGTGAGAATCAGCTTAGGGAAGGTTAAATTGAGAGTGCTGAGAAAGGAGGAGGGAGAGGCAGCAAGGTGGTGGCCCTGTTATCTTTACCCGTCAGTTACTTAGGCCAGGAATCTCACAGCCTGCGGGAACAGGAAGGATAACCCTGTCTCACAGAGAAGGTGCCCTGGGCAAGTGTCATGCTGAGACCTAGAAGGTGTCAGCATAGAGGATGACCCCAGGGTGTCACTTCCACCCTCTGTGAGGGGCAGAGGTTCAGGGAGCCTTTTGGGGGGGCCTCACCTGGTTCGTGGAACTTCTTTAGTGAGCAGAGAGCTGATCCCTGCAAGGCACAGTTCACTGTGTAGCTGATGTCCTTGGAGGAAGACCCTACCTCCTGAGATGGCCTTTGATATTTCCTGGCAAATCCCATACTGACATATTTAGTGAGGGCCCTCAGGGTGAGACCCATTGTCATTCACAGCAGCAAAGTGAAATGGAGTCCAAAGTGTTATCAAGTTCCCTGAGCTCAGGGTTTAAAGTAACACTCCAGGCTTTCTTCATTAATAATCACCCTGAAGGAGGTTTCTCTGATTTGAGGTTTATCCTTATGCATGGGTCAAAATGAGGGATTTAGGAATGGGGGAAATTATTTAGTCAGCAGCATAGTGGCCCATGTCTGGGAGTGAGAGAATTAGTCTCAGGAAACATTAACATCCTTCAGGTGTTCTTGCTGTCATCGATAGGGCTGAAAATGAAATGTTAATGTTGAAGAAATTCATTATTTTACTACAGAGAAGTCACTGGGGTCTTCAGAGAAATCTGGGTCATTAGTTCTGGGGAAAAGGTTACAGTTTTGGTACACTGTAGGAAGTTTTGCCTTTTTAGGGTTTATGTGACATTTTTGTCTTAGTCATAAAAAATAAATACACATTGCAAAAATAATTTGGAAAACAGCCAAAGGTTAAAAGATTAACTTCATTTCATAGTCTTATCAGCTGGAAATAATGCCACTTAACATTTGGTTATATTTCCTTATGAATTTCTTTGCTTCTTTTCAAAATTAGGATCATGTTTTTATATATTTTTTCAACTTTTTGTGAAGAATTTTGTGTATGACTTTAAATAAGCTTCAAAAAACATGATTTAATATCTCTTTGTGTGGAAGTCCATGATATATTTTGCCTACACTATGCTGTTCAGTGTTTTGTTATTTGTAAGTTTATTAGCAGCAGTATACTACTCAGTGTTCCATTACATTGCCTTTTCCTTCATTGTCCCTTGATTCATTTATCTTTCCAAAGAAATCTAATTCTTCATATGATCAACACACCTGTAACTCAGCTTTAAACCAAGTTTGGGTTCATCTCTTATGGTGGTTATGACCAGCATGTTTCCATTTCTCTGAATATTCCATGCTGGGGAGGCAGCTGGTCTAGAATGCATAACCAAACTTTAGGTTTACGAGATGTGACCTGTATTAACTGAAAGTTGCTTCATCTCTGACCCAGGGAAATTTGTTATATTTTATTTACCTAGTTTTTTAATTTATATTTTATATTTAGCTTTTAATCTACCTAGAATTTATATTATAACAAATATACCTGATAGTTTGTTTATTATAATTAACCAATTTTGTAAATAATTATCAAATAATCTATTCTGCCATTGATTTTGATATTCTCATTATCCTGTTAGCAAATACGATATCCTATTAGCAAATATGTTATCAAATACTTCAGTATCACTAATGCTATTTCATTGATCTATCAACCAGTTAATTAAGAATCATCTTAGTTATTATAGCTTTATTAGGTTCTAATATCAGAATATGTAAGTCCCAATGGTTTTCTTTCAGAAGAATAACACAATAGTTTTTACTATTTAATGGCTAAATATACTTCTTTAATACTCTCTTTTCCAATTTATTATTATTATTATTACTATTATTATATTTATTGTGAATATGCCCAGAGATATTTATGCATCTCCTATTTTATTCCACTGATCCACACATCTGTTTTTGTGCCAGTATCATGCTGTTGTCATTACTGTAGCTTTGTAATGTATCTTGGAATCCAGGATTGGGGTGCTTTCTGCTTTGTTTCTGTTGCCTACATTTGCTTTTGCTCTTCTAGGTCACTTTGGGTTCCATATGAATTTTAGGATTGATTTACATATGTTAAACCACCCTTGCACATGAAGCCAAGTTGGTCATGATGTATGACTTTAATAATTTGTTGCATTCTACTTGCCAATATCTTGTTGAAAATGTTTGCTTCTATATTCATTAAAGAGATTGGCTTATAGTTCTCTTCACTTGTTAGATCCTTGCCTGGTTTTGGTATCACGAGAGTGCTAGCTTCCAGGAATGAGTTTGACAGTACTCCCTCCTTTCCAATGTCATTGATGAATTTGAGGAGTGTTAGCATTAGATATTCCCTGAAGTTCTTGTAGAATTCAGCACTGAATCTGTCAGGTCCTGGCTTTTCTTAGTAGGTTTTTATTACTGCCTCAATTTCAGTGCCAGTTTTTAGACTGTTCAGTATTTTTATATCTTCTTGTTTCAGTTGTGGTAATTCTTATGTGTCTAGAAATCAGTCCATTTCTCATAGATTCTTCATTTTATTTAAGTACAGGTTTTCAGTATAGTTACTTGTAATCCTCTGGAGTTCAGGTGTGTCCATTGTGATTTTGCTTTTTCATTTCTAATTGCACTACATCTGTCTTTTCTTTTCTTTCCTTTTTTTTCGGTAAATTTGTCAAGGATTTGTGTATTTTGTTTATCTTTTTGAGTAAATGGCTCTTTGATTTATCAATTCCATGTAATTTTTTTAGTCTCAATTTATTTTATTTCTTCTATGATCTTTATAATTTCCTACCTGGTACTAGTTTTGGATTTGAATTATTCTTGTTTTTCCAGCACCTCAAAGTGCATTGTTAGTTTATTTATTCGGAATTGGTCTGTTTTTCTAATGTGAGCATTCATGGCTATAAACTTCCCTCTTAAATACTTTTTATTGTATCCCATAAGTTCTGATATGTTTTACTAGGATTATCATTTCTCCAGGAACTGTTTAATATTTTCTTTGATTTCTTCTGTGACCCATTGATTAATCAAGTGTATATTAGTTAATCTCCACATGTTTATATTATTTCTGTGGTTTCTTTTGCCATTCATTTCTAGCCTCATTGCACTGTGATCTGATAGTGTCTATGGAATTATTTTGATTATTTTGCAGGTATTCAAGCAAACTTCTTGGCCTACTATGTGGTCTAGAGAAATTTTCATGTGCTGCTGAGAAGAGGGTCTATTCTGTTGCTATTAGGTTGAACATCATATAATCTTTTTTTTTTCTTGTGTATGTGTGCATGTGAGTGAGCGCACCGAAGGTTAAGGATCCATTGGGGTAGTAAGAGTCTTTTGCTAATAAGGAGATGTTTTTACTTAATGTCTGGTTCACAGTGATGTGTTCTGGGCTTTGACTGGCTTTTGGTATTTATTTCCTTCTTCAATCTATTCAGTTTAATAGAATCAGACCCAGTAGCTTTGTTGTAAAGAGAAAATTCCTACAGATCATATCAACATCAACAGATCCAACTCTACATCACTCATGTACATTAGCTTTTCTTTAACAATTTCCTCATTTTATCAATGACCCATAAAGACTGTAATATAATACTATTGGCAGGTAGCCTGGGATGCAGTGGGTGGGGGAAGGAAAAAATAAGAGAAAAGAGAAGGGGTTAGAAAAGGAGAAGATAGAAATAATAATTGAAGGAAATAGGGGTGCTCAATCTCTGTTGATGTTATTTTATAACTTGAGTAGAGGCGTGGGGGAGAGGAGATCTGTGAGTATGTTTGTGGGGGAGGAAGAAGGCACACAAGAGGGAAGTGTAATTGTTGGTTAAGGAAAGCTATGACAGGGCTGGAACCTCATAACATCCTGACCGTCTGCTTTTGTTTGGACCCTTGGTATTGAATTTTGGCAGGGCTTACCCTGCCTTGCCCAAGAAAGGTACTATTTAGATTATAGACTTCCTTAACTGACCTCCCAGATATATACTAGGTCAAGGGGAAAAAGGAAAAGAAGGAAGAGAAAGAAGGAAAGAAAGAAAAAAAGAAAGAAAGAAAGAGGGGGGCAGGGAGGGAGGGGGGGAGAGAGAGAGAGAGAGGAAGGAAGGAAGGAAGGAAGGAAGGAAGGAAGGAAGGAAGGAAGGAAGGAAGAGAGAGAAGAAAAGTGAGTAAAAACTAAAAAACCCTACCCAGTTGCAAACACACAAAATTAAAGCTCCCTGCCAGTCCTGATTATCTGAGTTCAACTAATGAGCTCTTCCCCCAAGTGCACAAGTGCGGACACTTCAACCTGTAGAGGTGGTGTTGATGGATTTCTGAAGGGCTATTTTTGCACCTCTGCCCTTCTAGGAGTGTCACTGTGACCACCAGGTGTTTCCTTTCCTCACCCTGTCAGTCTACCGCCAGCTTCTGCTGCTTTCCAGGCTGATCTCCCACTATGATCTGTTCCATTGTCTGTGAGTGCAGAGGTTTAGGGAGCCTGATGGACTGCTGAGCCCATTCCCCACTGCACGTGCACTCTGGGCCTGACCAACCAGAGGCCTTCGTCCGTTTCCTAAGATCAGAATCTCTCATTTAGGTCATAGAGAGTAAAGTGCAGTGTGACAGACTCAGTTTCCGGTTTGCCGCTGATCTCGCCCGGGTCCTCTGAATCTCCGCTCTCTCCTGTGCACCAAACTTTGCAGCTGCTTCAGTGTTCTCCTTCCACGAACCTTCTACAAATGCACTTTGGGTCACTCTCTGGCTATGGTTTCATTCTCCAGCACCCCACCTGCAGCGGGTGCTCCCTTCCTCGCTATCTTCAAAGCATCACTGCTCTGGGATCCACGAATTGGGTGGTGACTTGGGGCCCCTGTGTTCAGCAGCTCCCAGCTGGGAGTTTTGGCTGTTGGTGTGAAGGTATCTGATGGTGGGTAGTGAGTATGACATCCCATAAGCACAACTCACTTAGAGTTTTGGGGGGAGAATAGCTAAGCGCCTATTCCTGGGCCAGTCTGTTTAATGATTTCCCCAAGGTTTCGCCTTTTACTTGTTCACTCACACAGCCCTCGGTGTTCTGGCTTTTCTCTGCTCTCTAATGGGTCCCCACTCAGGATTGTGTGCTTGTTTTCAAGTTCTCTAGTTCTTCAAGGACTTGTCAGTGCTTTCTCAGACTCTGCTCTCAGGCTTTCAGTTTCTCTGGAACCCTGGTCTGTAACCATCTGCTTTGGTACTTTTCTTTAGCCAGCGGGAGGGTAGGGTGTTTAGGAGCCTATTCGAGCAGTCTTTGAAGTGCAGGGTCCCTTGCTCATGGCTTTAGATCTTCTTCCAAGATGGCATACACACCAGACCCACAGAGCAAGGGGCTTGTGTCCAAGGGTGGTTCAGATCCCCTTTCTAAGCCCTCCTGATTTGGGGTTTGGTTCTAATGGGTTTCTCCTTCAGTTTGCTTTCCCATATCTGGTTTTCTTTGCCATGCCCACTTCTGTGTATCTGTGTTTTCTGGACCACATCATTTGGATCCTTCCTCATACGGTGCTGCCCCTAGTTGATCATGACTCAATTTTTTTTTTTTAATTTTGAGCCAGGTTTTGCTCAGACACTTAATTGCCCAGTTTGAGATGGAATTTATAATCATCCTTCTTCAGCCTCCTAGAGTGCTGGAATTACAGGGATATGCTACATTGACATTTCATAAGTGTATATATTTTTGAGATACTATATAATAGTATACATATATAACATTATATGTAATGTATATATAACATAGACATCATGTTAATATTTTAAATCCTTTATTATTCTATAAACTTTGGAAACAATTTAAGCTACTAAATCACTCTTAATATTCAATTAGAGCTTCATTAAAATATTTGAAGGATTTGCATCTATTCAGTCTGCCATTTCTGAAGTATGAAGTACATTCTGATTTCTTTCTTACTGATTTGTCTTTCTTATCTCTTCTAAGGTTGTGTTTTTCCAAGTTACTTTCAAAAAAGATATACAAGATTATCTAATGACATGTTTAATTTACAACCGTATTATACATTTTATATTGTCATCACTATATGAGTTGCTTTTCATTTAATTTGAGTTTATCTTGATACTTACAGGTTTATTTTACTTGTTTTAATTACCATGCAGCATTTGTTTATGAATGTGACAATTAATTGCCCCATTTCTATATGAATGTTTAAATTATATCCAATATTTACTTCCAGTCTTCTTGTGCCATTTTATTTTAGGCATAGCTGTACAATATGGTATACCTAACTTTTAAAAATCCAGTGTGGAAGTCTATATACTATAAAACATGAATTTAATCTTTTTCTATTTATTAGTGACCAATAAATATTTTTCAACTCATTTCCCCATCTCACTTTATTTTTTATCTATATAATTTCCCTACTTCTCCCCCTCCTCTCCACATCTCTCTTCTTCACTCTCCCTCTTCCATCATTATTAACTACTGGATTCAGTTTTCAGGTATTTATTTGTGACTTTTTCTTAGCTGATTTGAAAAATTGTATTTTTTATTTCATAAGATATGGTTACAATAACAATAATATTTTTATCTACTTATTTCCAACAGTTATGGTTATGATTCTCAATCCTCCCTCTATCACATTCCTGACAGATTCCATACAGTAGGTATTAAAGCCCATAAACTGTAGTATCAAATAAACTTCATTTAAAGCCTACATCATAGCATATGACCTTGGATAATTAATCTGATTGAAACTCATGACATTATCAAATAGTCTAGCTGAATCTTACTCTTCTCAACATTGTCTATTTTCTAGATTAGTTTTGATTGAATGAAATAATATATTTGAAGTGCCTAGGACTGTGTGTGACGTTTAAAAGTCATGCATAACTGGTAGCTTTGACATTTATTGTTTTAGTCATTTTTGATTTAATGGGCCTTCCCATTGATTTAAGTTATTCTTCACCTTTTGCACAAATAATTCCACTTCTGAAGTGTATCCTAAAGAATTAACCACGGATTCAGCAAAGCTTTATTCATGAGAATAGTATTCTAAGTAGATGTGTGCTGAAATGGCCTGGCAGGAGGAGGGCAGTGGCTATGGAAGGGTGATTCGGTCTTTTCTCCAGTGTCTACTTCAACCTATACCTTTAGATTAAGAATATTCAAACATGACCCAGTCAGCTGCTAAAGTCTCCTTCCTTTCCACCTGCTCCTGTTTTTGATTTGTTTTGTTTTGTTTCTACTCCTTCAATTTTGGTAACCTTTTTCCTCTACTTCTATTTTGAGTCCTATATTTATTCCCTGTGATTTAATGGTATTCCTTGCTTTTGTGTTAAATTACAGTTCTGTAGTGAAAATCTTGTATTTGTCCTCTGAATCGTAAGAGGAAAGAGGCATAGTGATCAAGTATACAGACTTAGCAGCCAGGCCACTTGAGCACAAATCTCACCATCTTACTATGAATAAAATCTTGGCAAAATTATTTAACATCTCCAACATTTTTGTTTTTTTCACTCACAGCACTGAGACCATGAAAGTAACACAGATAGGGCTGATGTGAGTTTCCTGAGTAAGTACACATAAAGTGCTTAGAACAGTACCCACTTCTAAAAGCTATTTAAATGTTAGTTCTATTGGTTGCTAAGAATATCTTCAAATCCTGCTCAAGCCCAAACCCTGATGCCAGCCCACCCCAGCCCCCGAGATGGGATCTGTGTTCAGCGGCTTGGACTGTAGTGCCCTAGAATGCTAGCAACACAAAAACTCAGGCGAAGTCAATGTTTGTATATTTCATGCATACATCTTCAGTAATCTGATTCTGTCTTTTTGACCTTGAAAAGTACAGCAGTGTTTGTATTAGTCGCACACAGAACTTTTTCACATCTGGTTTTGCCTGCCTTTTGAAATTCATGATTACATGGTCTTGTATGTTCCAAAGGAAGCAGATTTGTACAACTGCAGACCATTAGCCAAATGAGGAAAGACCATTTGCTTACTTTTTAAACAAAATGTGGTCCAGAGAAACCTGGCCAGGATGATGAAAGTGTTTTATTGACTGAGCTCCATATAATCCTTAGTGTATTTTCCACTTTTGTGCTTGATGATTTTTTTTTTCTGAAAGTGAAGAGTGCTGTAGCTTTCAGGAGCAGCATCTGCCATGCTTATGTGATAAAATTATATTTATGTGTAAGGGCTGTTTCCTTCTTTTCATTTCTTGTTTTTATAATCATATGCCTGTGAACAACATTTATGACAAATAGGATGTGCTTGATATTCCCAGAAATTTTACAAAAACTATTGCTTGAGGGAAAAAAAACCCAGTCATTTTAAAGTGACTTTGCCTCTGTTGCTTTGAGAAGTTTTGGATGCAGTCTCAGAGAGAGCCAACTAGCAGACTTCCATCTCTTTTTATTTTTAATTATATGTCTTTGATTTATAAGTGAGCAGAACTTGAGACTATATCACAGAGTCCTGGAGGTCAAAGATGAGAGAACAAAAGGCTCTTTCCATGACTGACAACTCTGGAACTTGACATATTCTTCCCCTCTTGTTTTTCTAGACAGGGTGAGCATATCCTGTTCCAGGATCCCTAACTCATACGCCAAAGAGGCAAAGCCCAGCTATTAGTGTACATCTCGAGTGGAATTAGTGTATATGGTATCAGAAAACCTAAAGCTTCGCTGACTCCTGAAGGATTTATCTAGGATACCTGAAGTCGAAAGTTCAGTTTAGTTCACAACTGTTCCTTTTTCAGCTCTTACTTAAAAAATTTTTACATGTAGTTATGAAGAGTAGCGATTTGGCCCACAGAAACCCCGAGTTGTAGTACGGGCTCCTGCTGTTAGCTCTTTGAACACTTTCATTCGTCAAGATCTCAGTTTCCCCATCTGATAAACAAAAGAGAGGGAAACAAGATTTCCAGTCTTCCTTCTGCCACGAAAGAGTATTATTTTACTGAACCTACTGGCCCATAACTAGAAGAAAATTAAATAGAGTTAAATATTTTCTTTATAAAGTAAGTACACTTTGTTGTACTCAATATCTTGAAATACAGCTAATTCCAACACCTTCTCCTCAAAAAGAACAGAAGTTGAATAATAGAGAGGGCTTCATGCTGAACATTTACTGATGGACAAAGCTTCCTCAGAGAAGAGGAATCCCAGACACAATTCTACCACCTAGGCTTTACTTTCAAAGAGCTTATTTGCTGCCACTTTTCATTTAACATTTAAATTTTTTTAAACGTAGATCAGCATGTTCCTAATAATTGTGTCTTTTCTGTTGCTAATTAAATTGGTTTTATTGATCTATTGCCTGGTGAGTGATGATGAGGAAAGCAGGTTGGGAGAAACCAGATGCATATTTTTGGGTCATGTTGGACTATATATGCACATGAGACAAAATATAGGTTTCTTCTGTAGATGATCTAACATGAATCTAATTATCCTACAGGGAGATTCTTTACAGTGATTAAAGCCATATGTGGCAAAGACTGCTATGTGTTTATAATTTATCCCAGCTTTGAGAGTAAAAGAGAGCTCTATTTATAATCATATTGGGACAACAAGTGTAACCTGGGACAGTCCTAGGGAAATTAGATGTTGTAGGCTCTAGTCATGTGTTCTCCAAAACATACTTCTTCTTAACGGAAAGCTTTCAAGTTCTCTGAAGGATCTTGTGGGATGGGCAGAATTCTACAAGCCCTACAACAATTCTAGCCAGGCAAACAGCGTTGTACAGTCTGTGGCCTACATTTCCTTTGCCTCCTTTACATTCAGGTACATGCAGAAGAATAAGTTCCAGTCCATAAAATACGGGGAAGTAATGAATAGCATTTCTAGTTTTATACCATGAAAAAACTTGTAAGAGATTCCCTATGATCTTTCCTCTTCTGGCTTGATGACATGCAGAATCATGTGTTGTAGAGAGCAGAGTCATAAGGTAGAAGGATCCAGGGACCTAGACTGAAAAGCTCCATACCAATCTAGAAAAAACAGATTGGGATTTTATGTGTATGAGAAGTAAACTTGTTCTATGCCACTGAGATATTAGAGCTTACCTGTTATAGCAAGAAAACTAGTGTTATCAGTACCCATGTTATCTTAATCTATACATTGTATAAACATTTGTTTCAAATATATTAAAAGCATCTCTTTGTTATTGAACTGTGAGTTTCTTCAAAACAGGGCCCAAGAATAGATATCACATATATAAAAGACATTTTAAATAGTCTCTGGATTGGATTGAATTGAAGCACACTGAATTGGATTGAAATGAAATAAATTACATAGAAAATGGTAAGAAATGTCAAAGATGATAAGGCTTTATTCCAGCTGGAAGGGTCATGGGAGGTTTCAAGAAGGCAGTCTTTGAACTGATACTTGAAGGATTGGTTTTACTTTGGATAAGTGAGTAAGATTGATGTACCGGGAAAAACAAATGGCATGAGTATGTGGTGCACACGACATGAGCAGGGTTCAGTCTGATTAGGGTGCAGTATCATCACTTCAGTTCAGACAGATTTCTTTGGTAGCTTTTCTGCAGAAAGATAAACCCATGAAAAGGAAACCTAAGAAAATAATACAGGTGATAAGGTAAAATATATAAATATTATGAGAGCATAGAAAAAGACGCCCAAGAAAAGACAAGACTAAGGTGGATTTGGGTGTTTGTTTGTTTGCTTGGTGTTGGGGTTTGAACATGGGCTTGAACGTAGTAGCCAAGTGCTGTACCATGGAACTGCAGTCCCTCCCCACAGTGGGAGTTTTAAAAAAACAGACAGATGAACCACACTGTACAGGTGGTTGAAGGCTTTATTAGGAATTTGCATCTCATTGTCTAACCAACAAGAAGCCATCATAGGGTTATTGAGGAGAGCCTTGAATGACAGTCAATGACTTTTGGATGTTGCTTTGTGCATAGTTGTAGATCTTTAAAGAATTTTAAGGAATACAAGGAAAGACATGAGTAGAATGTTGCTTTAACAGTGAAATCTTTATAATGAGATGGGTATAAAGAAAACATATTCTTTTAAGATCATGATTCACAGTGTATTTATCATTGTTACTAAATTCTTTTGTTATGAAATTTTATTTTTTCATAGAAATGTTTTTATATTTTCTTTATTAATATCTACTTGTATTACATTAAATTTTTTTTAAAAAGAAAGCAGCAAGGAGCATGGAGGAAAGAATCTAGTTATTACATAGTTCTAAGTGGCTATTAAAGTGATTATTTAATTTCTAGGTGCCTGTGTGTAGAATCTGTTGCATAAACAATGTAAACATATAGGAAAGAAAGAGAACTATAACAGAAGTAAAATAAATGTCTAAATTCCATGGATATTGGAGCTATGTATCTGTTAGGATTAGTTTAAATTGTGATTGACACAAAACCAAATAACATAAAGCAGTGGTGGCAAATCTATGGCACACATGTCACTTGTTTTTCTTTTAAGACAAAACATGTTAATGTATGAGTTGTTTTGTCTAAACTAAAACCCCTCAGTATCTCAGTATTCAGGTTTAATTACAGTGTTGTCACTTTGCCATAAATAAGTGGGCTTTATGTTGCAATTTGGGCATTTGTCTCTAACATGTTCGTCATCACTGCAGAGGTTTATTTCCCTCTTGTAAATTTAGGCAGTACAAGGTTACCAACTTCCTCTATCTGGTTTTTAGAAATGAGGTTTTTACTTCACGGTTCAGTATGACTTCTTGAGGGCCAGTGATCACATCCACATTCCAACTTGCTATAAGGAGTGAAGAAAAGCATATCATTTCTCTTTAACATATACCAGAGGTCTTACGCACTCCCCTAACACCTTGCTTGCAGAACCTAGTCATATATCTACATGTAACTACAAATGAGGAAGAGAAAGGTAGATTTTATTCTGAAAAGCCATGTCCCTTACAAAACACCAGAGGTGTGTTAGCTACAAGGGCAAAACACAGTTAGAGTCATGATATTCTGGAAAATAGTAATATAGGCATTTAGTGGGCAGCAATGAAAAATTCATATGACGAATATCCATGTAACCGTTCTTGTTAAAATAATAGTGAGGTGGATGGAACCATCAGGTCTCCAAGTAAAGCTCACCAGATCACTCAAGTTCCAGATTTTTCTTTGGTGTTATTTGTTTATAAAATGGCCCCCTAGGTTGGTTTGTCTGCACAGTCCAGGCATGCTCATAGTTCACCGACTTCATCATTTATAAGTATGCGATAGCACCTGACACGCAGTGCATGCTCAGCAAGTACTGAGTGGCCCAGAGTTTCAATGAAGGACAACACGAAGCTGAGCTGGTGGTACATTAAATATAAATGCATAAAATTATCCTGGCCCTTCCAAAAGGTTTGTACATGGCCTTATGTCCCACCACAGCTAATTGATTCCAATATGCAACTTTCCTTTTCCATAGGCACCAGAATTTATCTGGACTTTTTCTCTGTAAAGAATACAGGGTTCCTGTGTGAGTTCTCTGACTCTGTTGTTTTTCTGCTTTAAGTCTCATGTTCGCAAAGTTTCTTCAGTGACCCACCTGGACTCACAAATGTGACAAGTAAGTGTCCTTCTGAGGCTCCTCAACTGTCCCTCAATCAACCAAGACTATCTCTTAGGTGGCTCAGAATTTTCAGGATAGAGCGCTTCTTCAAGCCAGGATTCATGTACTGCCTCTCTCTCTCTCTCTCTCTCTCTCTCTCTCTCCCCCCCCCCCCCCCCGCTTTCCACCAGAATCAAGTCAAATTGAGGCCTAGCTTCTATTTCTTTTTTCTGAGAAATGCTTTACTGTTTTTCTTCTTACCAGTTTCCCTTTCTTCCTCTGGTTGTACCATCCACTCTCCAACCCCAGAGCCAAAAATCAAGGAGATACAGTACTGGGTGCTATATATATTTATATGTATCTATATATATATATATTTATATGCATATATAATGTCTATATGCATATAAATGAAAACTACTGAAGATATACTTAATCCTTTCAACATTCCTTCAGTTATTTATTTCCATTTTTCAAATAAGGATATTGAAGTGTTTGGGGTTTTTAAATGCTATTTTATCTGTTTTCTTATTTTAATTGAACCTTCAAATGATGAGATAATTTGCCCAAAGTGTGGCAGTGAAGAGTAAACTTGGATTCAACTCCATCTTGCCATCTTTCATCTTAGTTTCCATTGTTTCATACTGTCTATCAAAACAGAGCAATAGTTCTGCTTGATTTAACTCTTTGCATTTGATTTAGCCTTGCTGAAATCAAGCTTTAAAAAAAGATATAAGATGTTAGCCTCATCCAGATCTGCTAGCTGTGATCAAAAGTTTTGTATGGCATGCAGTTAATCCCTCAATTGACTATGTCATTGATTTTTTGAATTATCAATAGCTTTGTTCAATTGTAGTTTTGAAATGGGTTTCTTATCAGCGCCCTTTTAGTATTTTTGAGTACAGCACACACACATTCTCTTTATTGCTGTGATTTATAAGAGACTGAGTGAACTTAGGCATAGACTTGAACTCTTGGAGTCAGAAGTTTCATCCATCTGTTTAAAACATTAAGAGGCTCTACCAACAAATGGAGCTGTAATATTGATAGAGCATACACCCAGGCCTGATTCCAAGATGACAAATAATAGTAAAAAATAGAATATGAAATGTGACCTGATTGATGAAATGTTCATCTCATGAATTTTTGACAGAGAGAATCATCCATTAGCTAGACTAATAATTCTTCTTGATTAGTTGCTTATGTGTCAGAAGCAAAAGTCATTTTTAAATGGATTAGCATTAATCTATCAGTATTTATTTGTTTTGAGGGAACCCCACATTTTCCTTTCAGAAATAAAGGAAAATTACTTACCTTACTGTGGTAGTGCAGATTGTTACAACATCTCTTACAAAGTACAGTAATTTAACATATACACTTATGTCCCTTGACCCTTATTTTAGTGTCAGGGTTTTAAAGAAAGATTCTAAAAAAGGAGCAGTAAGGGAAACGTGGGATTTCAAAAGTTCATTGCAGTAATCAAACCACTGAACAGCCTATAGGAAGGAAATCATGGTAAATTATGCATTTCTACTAACAGGACTTTTATGTGCACAGAGTCATTTGTAGCAAAACAGATGCCCCTGGAGATCATAATGTTAAGTGAAATAAATCAGACACACAAGCTTAAATATCACATGGCTTTCTTATATGAGAAACATGAAATATGAATAAATATGGAAGTAGGGAGATAGATCTTTTCCAAATGGGGAGGAGATGAGAGTTAGAGAGAGGAGGGAGAGATGGGAAGGGAAAAGAGATGAAAAAAAGAATTGAAATGTGTTATGTACATTTACTAACTCCACACAAGGAATGTAATTATTATGTAATACAAACATGCACTAATAAAAAAATAAAAACTGAGCAAAGAAAAGAAAGAAGAATAGGAAAACACCTCAGAAAGTGTTTACTAATAGAAACAAACAATAAAATTATAGCTACACTCTTATAATTTGATAGATTTGAGATAATCTTTTTGTCCAGTTTCCATTGTGTACCACTAATGCTGTTTGAATTACACACTTCCAAAATTCCAAGGACTATTTATCATGAAAATTAATTCAGGAAAATAGTGGAGAGCAGTCTGAGAGTGGATATTACTATAAGACATGAGAACTGGAGTTTTATATATCTTTCCATCTTACTTTTATTAAACAAATATTTATTGGAAACTGGTGTATCTATTATTATATGTGTTGTATTGTGGTATAGTTTTTAAGTTAGCCTGAAAACAGGCGTATAAGATAAAAAAACAAATTAAACATATATGAGGGAACTTTTGTGGCCACGTCAGCTAACCATAATGTGGGATCTCTCTATGGGATCCTGGTACAGAAACTAGACCTTAGGTTAAAAACATAGGAAATGGGAATCAAGTATGGACTTGATTCCCATTAATAATATTGCATCACTCATTATGACATGTGCACCATACTAACATAGGGTGTCAATAATAGGAGAGCATGTGTATGGGAACTGAGAACTAACTTTGTAATTTTTCTATAAATATTGTAAGTAAAATATGTGTATACGTACAGAGAGAGAGAGATAGACAAAGACAATGAAAGAGAAGAGGAGGGAAAGAGAAGTGAAGAACAGGAAAATAAGACATGGTACAAGACATGGTACCAGACAACTATTTTTCTCCTCTTTTTATTAGTGCATATTTGTAGAATATACTGATTGCAATTAGCACGGGGAGTTGGTACATGTGCATCTTAATTCTTTTCTCACTCTTTTCTTTAATCCTTTATTCTTCCCCTCTCTCCCTGATCCTTCCAATGCTTGGTCCACTTCTCATTTGCAGAGGCTCTGTTTCCATCATTTTTCCTTTCCATTCAAATCTTTCGTTTCCATCCTCTTTTCTCTCTCCCGCCTCCTTCAATCTTTTCCTGCCCATCTCTTTGAAAAAGATCTCCCTACTTCCTATTTATCTATTTTCTATTTCATTCTCTATTCTTATTGGCTTCTTTCTCTTAATCACATTTTGGGTTTTTTCCCTTTTATTCAACCCCTAAATATTGAATATCTGAGAGTTATATTCTGAGTTTCTTTTGTTTTCTCTACACATTTTTACATTCTGCTTCGTGACTGCTTCTAAGTTTATGGTTTTATATATCATCAATGCATCAAACAGCCATAGATGTTTACCTCATCATGGCTTCTCTTCAAAACCTATTTTGCAACCACTGCATACTTTCTCTCCCTATGATTTCTCAGTGCCATCTCAAATGCAACTCTTAGCTTCATTTCCAGCTTCAAAGTCACCTCCCCAGCCTCTTTAGTCATTGTAACAACCATCAACATCCAGTCAGGGTCTAGGCTAAAAAAGGTAAAGATTATCATTGAAACAAGGCCTTTCACTTTCCTCATCTGGTTCATAAGCATGGCCTACTTACACTTCCTCTAAAACAGTGATCCCTGACCTTTTTGGCACTGTGGAACAGTTTCGTGGAAGACAATTTTTCCCCAGTTTTGGGGTCTGAGCATGGCTTGCAGATGATTTAAGTGCATTATCTTTGCTGTGCACTTTATTTATACTATTACTGCATCATAATATATAATGAGATAATTATACAACTCACCATAATGAATAATCAGGAGGAAATCCGAGCTTGCTTTCCTGCAACTAAATGGTCCCATCTGGGGTGAAAAGAGACAGTGACACTGAAAGTGTGTTGTATATGTCTGGTCTACTTCCTAATCTGCTCTGTAGAAAACTCTGCTTCACAAGGATGAGATGTTGGAAAGTGAAGCAGATATTTCAGTGCTTTTGTGGCAATCAAGATATTCTACCTTGTCTTTAATACAGATTTATGGAAATTGAAATTGTCTCAAATGCCTTTTAAGGCCACCATCATTTGTAATCTTTAGCAGTTTATCCTCTTCTAGCAAGGACAGAGTCTATTCACCTGGCTTATTCACAAATGTGTGACAGATCCATCCATTCCCAATTCAGGGGTCTTATGTGATTGTGAAATAGTGCTCAAACTCTTGAAAACTGAGACAGGTGATCATGCACCAACCGGGAGAAAGAAGGCCCTGGCTCAGTGTCTTTCAAAATATCTGTTAATGTGTAAAACATGTCAATAATCCCAATGTTCACTCATCACCCCCATAATCCTACTTTGGCTTTGAATGTAGACACTTTAACTGTTTACTAGAACACAGTTGTTCTCTCCTAAAGTGACAGCTTGAATTCACTGAGCAAGTTGAATATGCCACACATGCAAGCAAGTTTTATGATTCATCCCGTGTCACTGAAATGTGCTGCCAGTGGTAACTGTTTTTCTAAAAGAAATCTCTGAAGCATCTCTTGTAACTCAAAAATTCTAGTGATTTTTCTTTAGATAGTGATTTATCTTTAGAAAGCTACCTCACTTCTATGTAAGAGAAGACATGTGTGCTCTGTATCCATCTCCCCACAGAGGTGTTCAAAAAGATGTCCATTAAGAGCATGGACTTTAATGTGACTGATAATTTTAATCATAGTTTGCAAAATGTCATGAAGTTCAGTGACAATTTTGGCTAGCCATCATTTCTCTATGGGTTACACAGTGTGTAGACTCACATTCAAACGTAGCCTCTTTTAGGGGAAGTGGGAGGGGAAGGGGAAAGGAAAGAAGGGAAAGGAAAAATTATGAGAAAAGGAAAAACTGGAAACAAAGCTTTTGTAAATAGGGAAGGGTGGAGGGGGTGAAGGGAGGTCAGGGAATGGGGAAAATTAAGAACCAAGATACATCATGTATAGATACAAGCACTCAATGATAAATGTAAACATATTATATACCTAAAATATAGCAATAAAAGAATTTAAGCAAAAAAAAAAAAAGTAACCACTTTGATCCAAGTTGTGAAACCAGAAAACTCTCCAGTTATTGCAGTCAATTCACCCATGCCCTATATCAACACAAAATAACTAATTCAGTTTTCCTGATATGTAATTATTCAAAGATAGAATAGTTCTGCAGCTGTACTGTGTTTTGGCAATGAGTGCACATAACATATCCCCTGCACATATCCCCTTCTGAAAAATATACCACATAAAAGAAGCATTGTCTTATTGTCAACATTGGTGAACTAAATAACTCAGTAACATTTGTTTTTAACTCATTTTTGATAGAATTATCTTGTAGGATTACCAAAACTGATTGAGACAAGTGTGTAGTGCAGGAAAGAGGTAAAGTGAGAAGAAAGTGGTAAATAAAGTAATGGGCAGGCCATGCATAGACTAAAATAAGTGCAAGATTCTGACTTAAAGCCTATCACCAGATTCAGGTGTACAATTGAAGTATATCAATGTACTTACCATTATAAAGCCTCCCACCAGGAGCAGCTTAGTTGTCACTTACCACTCACTAACAGGTTTTTCCTATCTATCTACAAGTAGTTGACTTATTATGGTCTCTATGCAGTCAAACCTCTGTACTAATGTTAATCAGTATTTGCAGCCACTCCCCAGTGCCAGCGCCACTATCTCAGCTTCACCTCAGATCATCAGGTGTTAGATTATCATAAGGAATGCACAATCCAAAGCTCTCACATGTGCAGTTCAGAGTAAGGTTCATGCTCCTATGAGAATCTAATTCCCACACTGATCTGACAGGAGGTGCTGCTCAGGTTGTAATGCAAGCAATGAGGAACATCTGTAAGTACAGATAAAGCTTCACTTGCTTCCCATCACTTCCCTCCTGCTATGTAACCTGGATCCTAAGAGGCCACACTCTGGTACTAGTCAATGGCCCAGGGTGTGGGGAGCCCCATTCCATAGCATCTGGTGTTCAGTCTTCACCAACACCACCCTAGTTGAAGCTGCCATAATTTTACTGCTGGTGACTACCTACATTATCGACCCTTGATTAGAACCTCTCTCCCCCTCTATCATCTATGGCTCACTCATAATTTCCACTTTCATACTTCTGGAAAAAGCCAAGCTCCTTCTTGCCTACCTAGCATCTTTGAACCCACTTGAAATACTGTCACCGTTGGTTGTCATGAGCCTAGATATTTTTGATATTCACATTTCTGATTGTGTCACAATCTGAATGCTATCAAAGTCACACAATTTAATATGTTTTTCTAGTTACTCTCTATTACCTTGCCCTCTCCAACTATACCGCAGAGTAGTTTCTGTATCAAATATTTTCCTTATATTTTAATTCTAGGTTGCTTTGTGTCTTTCTCCTCCAGGAGAACGTAACTTCTTGGAGAAAACAAACTTCGTTCATGTCCTTAGAGTTTAGAACACTACCTGACAATCACAAGTACTCAGTGAACGCTGAAGTAATGAGAGTGAGAAAAGAGGAAGAGTCATTATTCCTCCATTTCCCAAAATTCAGAAAAGTGAGAGATTACAGTAGATGTGAAGCGATTAACAGAGGTTTCTTGAAAAGAGAGACGCTCTGAGAAAAGAGTAAGACAAGTCAAGAGGCAATAAAGAAAGAGGCAATTCTGAAAAGGGAAAAGTAATGCAAGGTGTAAGAGAGTAATAAATATGGCATTTTTGAGGCCACTAGGTAGAGATAATAAATTTTCAAAATTTGCAAAATTGTGAAAAATGAGATTGGAATATGTGGAACATCCAAATTTTAGAAGTTTTAGAATGCCAGGGTGCTAATCAGGCATGTTACAGGCTTGCCTGTTGTTGATTTTCAACTATAGCTACCCTGGAGCCTCATAACCATGATCTCATGATAGGCCTTATAGGTAAACCAATGCAGGCTGCCCCCCCATCAGTCATCTAATTATAATTTTGACATCAGCTTGCTTGAGTCTTGTCCAGTGGTCAAGGTGATTCCAGATTCCATCATCCCTTCTTTTCTGCTTGGAGAAATCACTTTGTCACACAGTCTGTCCGATCCTTGATGAAAGTTCTGTCTAGATTTTATTGTAAGAGGGGTCACAAAGGGTGAAGGAATAGAAACGAGCTTCATCCTTGTCTTACCAATTTAGGAAAAGAGGGGCAAAGATGTAAACAGTCTCAAGTATGGCATTTTCTCTTTTGCTTTTAAATGAAACACATTTCATAGAATAAAAGTGGGTTTGCCATGACTTTGATTTTCCCAGGCAGGTTGTCAGCTCCTGGTGCTTCTCCATCTGTCAAGCAGGATGGATCTATCAACCAACTTGAAAAGACTTCTGTGCACATTTCCACTGACCACAAACACAGGCATCACACCAACAAGTCTTTGGATGTGGACTAAAACCCCCAAGGATTGTGACAGCTGGATTCCAAGTGTGTATGACAGACAACTTCACTACAGCACTATTCATGCATTCACCTAAATTTTATTGGGCACTTGTATACCAAGCTTTGCATAAATAATAGGATTTTTAAATGAGTTACATACTGTAGCCTTAAGAAGGTTATAATTTAATCTGAAAGAATGATATAGAAACAGATAAAATGTGGGGCACTATCTAAATGCTAAAACATACATGAGCACGTAATCTTGAGTATACACAGAGGAAAGAAAGACCTAGCAGGTAGTGTAAAAGCCAAGCACCTGAGGAAGGGCATTATCCCAGGCAGTCCAATGGGTGCCGTGCGGTGCAGTGGAGCAGTCATTACGTTTCCTATGGTGATCCAAGCTCTTCTCACCTCTCCTGCAGCTCACTTAGGAAGCCACTAAAGGGAAAACTGTGATTTCCTGGGGATATGGTTCTTTCTAGCATGCATCCAAGGTTAGAAGGATTTTTCTTTTGCCTTCTAACATCTGATTTTCTCCTACTCATTAGACTCAGTGATTTCTTCTTTGAATTAACTCTTTCAGAAAAGAGAAGCAATATCTTAAGGAAAGAACTGCTCAGGTTTCTTACTACCACACTAAAACCAAGTAGCCATAGCAATGAATGCCTGGTCCATATATTTGGCTCCATCTTTCCTAGTCATGGACCATCGAACGCAGGTGTAATTGTACTGGCCTAGAGCCTGGAAGCTCAGTTGTGCAATGTGCATGCTTAGGATGCTTCAGGCTTGGTATGTTTTAATCGAAAGTAGAGTTTTGAGGAAAAGCAACCTCCTTTCCTCCACTGATCCCTTTGTGAGGGCTCCTTTCTTGTCCTTTTATCCCCAATACTGGGAATTGAGCCCAGGGCCTTCCCACCACCGAGCTACACCTCTAGCCCTTTTTATATGTTTTATTTTGAGACAAGGTCTCTGAATCGCTAAGTTGCCCAGGCTGGCCTTGAACTCATGATCCTTCCACCTCAGCCTTCCAGAGTGTTGATATTCCAGGTGCATGCCACCGCCACACCTGGATCCTCCCTTCTGTCTTACACCACTTCCTCCCCGACTATACCTCTGTACTCTCAGCTGTTGCTCTTGAGTTTTGGCAAGAGACCCAAATAGATTCCACATGGAAGTATTTTACCATTGTGTTTTCTCTGAGCCTTAGTTAAATTGCTTTCTCTGTCTACAACTAATGATAGACATTGGAAAGTGAATGTTTAAATAGAGAAGAGTTGGAAAATTCAACCTCAAAATGGTGTGAAAACATTCACGTGTGAAAATAAAATTACTTTATCTAGGAAACATTTGAGATTCCAGAGTTATCCAGAAATATGCTTTATACACCCGTAGAAAGAATAGAAGGAGTTCAAGGAATCACTCACATCCCTTTTGACTGGTCTGGAAAACCCAGCTTAGGAGTGTGGGCCATTTTTATACGACACCCTTCAACTTTGCTTGTTTAGCCTGATGGAAACCAGGTGGGGAAAAACACATTGAATTTTAGTTCTACAAAAGGTTTAGTATGACATTGATTTCTGCAGGCCATATTGATCAGATATCATATACATATAATTATAAACCTACATATTACACAGCTCTTTCTGACTTTCCATAAGTAGCTCACTTCTAATCATGCAAGAAGCAGAGCTATGTAACAAAACCTCTTTCTAGGCCTAAAACAGGAGTCTTCCCTGGCCTGCAAGCCAGATTCAGCCTTCAGTCTGGTTCTGTAAATAAAAATCGCATCAGCACAGAGCCATGCCCTATTACCTATTGCATTACCTAGTACCAATTTATTACCTATTGCATATGGTGCTTTTGTACTCCAATAGCAAAGCTGAGCAGTTAGCACAAAGGTGGTATGACTTTCAAAGGCAAAAATGTTTAGTATCTGTTCTTTTACAGAAAAAAAGTTTGCTGACTCCTGTAAGTGTCCTTCCTTCTATGGTGCCCCTGTTTTCTCATCTGTACATAAAAGAGATTAGAGCCACGAGCATTGATCTCTTTCAGAATCCTGAGGTTCTGAGTTTTCTTTTGAAACCCCTAAGATCTCAAACTGCCACAATGAAAAAAGGAGAATAAAATTGAAATATGTTTTGCCTTCCTATGTATATCCCCTCATCTGGCAGCGAAGACAGCTTTTATTGTCAACACAAGCTTTTTGATTAGACACCTGGATTCTTCCCCAGGGGCTGGTTGCACATTAAGTAAAGAAATTCCAATCCCTAGGCAAAGAGAAGCAGAGAACACTAGAAACTTAGGCTGCTCTCTGTTCACCTGTTTGCTCTCAGGAATTCTCAATCAGCTCTGCACTCACTGGAAATCAGATGTAAACAACAACGAAACGACTGGAGGACCTGGCAGAAGGCATTAAATTTGGTGTCCTGAATCTCTAGGTGCTCCATCTAAATCAGCCTCTTATAGGACTGTGACAGTGACAGAACTCTAAAGAAGGTGCCTTTTAAACGCACTATCCTGTCTTTCTAAATGCCAAACAGTGTGAATCCAGACTGGGCGTCCAGGGAGCTTGGGAAGCATCATACACAAAGCACCTTCATTTCCTTCCACGTCAGCTTGCAACACTCACAGCTTGTAATTGGCAGACATCACGTGGGCTCTTCTCAGGCTGGTTGATGGGGGGGGGGGAATTCGGTCCTTCACAAGGCACAGAGAAAGATAACAGGAGTCCTGCGGTTTCACCCTCGCAACTGGCTTTGTTCAGATGGCCTGATTGTCTTGTCACCTGCTAAAATCTGACATCATTCCACTTCTTGATGTGAAAGCTAAACAGTGATTGGGGATGATGGAAGTGAAAAGTTTTCCAACTTGCTGTGTGGAGAGAAGATTTCTGTGACCTTTTTTTTCCGTTGCAACACTCTTAATTATCCAGGGGCTTCTTTTTCTTCTCCCTTTAAAATGATGTTTCTCAAACTGACATTTTGGTCAGACGGATAGTTCTTCCTTATAAGTGTGTTTGTGTGCAGGTGTGTGTGTACGTGCACACAAGTGTCAAGTGTGTATGTGCATATGCAAAAGAGAAAGGCAGAATATGAATGCATTTAAAAATCTGAAACCCGACTCATTTTACTCGGGATTTTATCAACGTTAGCTCTCCCTTTTTGACATTGTGATGTCAATTATCTTTCCGTTCTCATTTTTCCACACTGCCTCACCCCTTCTGATCACCTGCTCTGATCAAGCCTGCAACTCCTTCCTTTCATTGTCCAATGCATTGTGCCCCTTGATATGTGGACATATAAATTTTATTGTAAATGTTTCTGGGGGATATTTTGGAAATTAGGGCTCTCAAGATTGTTATGATGAAAGCAGTTACAATTAGGATCAACTGAAAGGGACAGAGATGCTATATGCTCTGCAATACATTAAACAACTCCAAAAAATGATAAATCTTCCTATGACCTAGCAAACATTCAAGTAGTGAAAGACTGTTTTATTTATCTGAAACTACAAACTACACTTTGCCTATGAACACAAAGCATTGCTTTCAAAGTTTTAATATACCCCATTCTTCAACAATTCAAATACTGCATAAATCAAGAGAAGGTAGTATTTTATTTTGTTCTGAACTTTGACAACAGTTGCTTTCTGTTTTGGAAAATCACAGCACTGAGAGCAATACTACTCACTGATTCTGAAATCTCCAGGATAATACAATGGTGTTATTTGTACCAGTTTCAATTTGGTTTCTGACTCCTTCATTTCATCTCCTAGTGCATCATGCCCATTGACATGTTGACACACATATTTTATTGTAAATTGTGTTCCTTGCATATCTCCTTTATATTACAATTAAAGCATTGCATTCATTGTATTGGTTTTTCTGAAATTATGTGTCTAAATTAGCAGTCAACAACTTTTTCTTCAGTAAAGAGTCAAAGAAAAAACGTTTTAAACTCTATAGACCAAATGGTTTTTGTTGTACCTATTTGGCTCTGCGATTGTCATGTGAAGGTATCTATAGGCAATATATTTTTTAAATGGGCATACATACCAACAAAAATTTTACTTATGGAGCCCACCTGGAATCCTAGCACTCTGGAAGTTTGAGGCAGGAGAGTCACAGGCCCAAGCCCAGTTCAAGCAATTTAGCAACTTAGCAAGACTCTGTCTCAAAATAAAAAAGGCCAGCATGTAGCTCAATGCAAAGGCAATGGATTCAATACCCAGTAACACACACATACACACACACACACACACACACAAATTGTACACATTGAAATTTGAATTTCACATAATTTTCACGTGTCATAAGATATTATTTTTCTGTGATTTTTTTCAACCACTTCAAAATATAAAACTCTTCCTAGCTCTTGGGCTATATAAATCTAGGCAATGGGCTATATTTGGCTAGACCAGGCACTAGTTTACTAATCTCTGTTCTTGCATATCATGCTCAAATTTTACACATTGAAACATGTATTATTTTAAATCTCATCTATTTATCCTTTATAGTTTAGTTAATGCACCATGTTAAGTTTTTGAAATGATGTTTATAAATACTGTAAACAATGGTTTTTGTAAATAATTAGATAAAAGGTTTTACATTAAATTAAAAATTTTTGAGTATTGCCATATCTATATGTGAAATAAGAACAAAAGGAGTAGTTTCTCCAACAGCTGGCTGTGAGAATGAAGCTAAAGCTGTATTTATTGCTGACCTTGTGTCTTGGCAGGGAGCAATCCTGTTTGCTTAAAGTTGGGTGGGTCTGATAAAACTGTGAAGTTTCTGTGATAAGGAAAATGAACCCTGGTTAGGTGCTGTTCCCAGAAAAAGGCTTTCAGGCTTGGAGAACTTTACCTCTTTCCAGGCAAGGAACATGCTCCATGACCGGCAGTGTTGGTCTCAAGCTTAGTTTCATGAAATATCAGCGTTTAGTTTTGATTTGTTTTGTTTGGGGTAGATTGTACTGTCTGGAAATTTAATCTGTCAGGGTGAGCATTCCAGAGTGTTTCAAAACAAGGCTCTTAGGTCCTAATGCACAATGTCACCTCTGGGCAGAGGAATTTCTAAACCTGCTCATGGCTTGCTCAATCACTGACCTCCTCGGGGGAACTCAGCAGGAGGAGAAGGAAAGTGAATTATGCAGTGTCAAAGCCCAGGGAAAACATTCTGAACCCTTTGTGAACTCTAATGAATTTCATTCAACCCCAGAGAGATGTCCTTCCTTCAGTCACTTGTTGAAACTGCAACTACATAATTCTTGATCTGGTTTCTCAACTTGGCCACACCTAAAGGCCTCCTGACTGATTTCAAATCTCCAGGTCTTTCTCTGTTACTATAAATTCCCAGCATCTCAGCTGAACTTCCCATTTGGCTTCCTGGCTGAGCAGAATCTTTCCAGGCTCTGCTTTGAAGTCACTTCCTCCTCTGCCTGTGCCCTGCCCTAGAGCACAGCACTGGCTTTCAACTCCACTATCTCAGGGCCTCCCTCAAGGGCAGCAGAAACCTCTCAACTCTCCCCATACAACATGGGGAGTCGGAACACTAGGAAATCCAGTGTACTTTAATACATACATTGCCTAGATTTGTGCTGCACACCTTGAAGGGTGACAGCTTTTTAGACAGAGCCTTACCTAGGTTCTTGGTCCCTCTTCCGCTTGTTTCTGATATTCCCTAACCCAGTTTTCATTTCCAAGAGTGAATTTCCTTTTAATCTTATGTCACAAACTCTCCTTCAGTGACATAGCTACATGCATGGGGTCTTAGTGTCACAGGCAGAGAAAAATATCTTCTCCACACTAAGGAAGGATACTTGGAGCTAAGCAATGTAAGCTCATCTGCAAGTTAAGGGAATTTAGCAAATCCTTTCTTTATAAAAATCCTTGTCCTGAAGCTAACATCTTGTTCCCAACCTCCAACTCAGAATGATGAGTTTCCTAGCTGGGACTTTGACAAGAAAGATTGAAAAATAGTTTTAAAGAAGGAAATTAAGTGAAGGTGTATTCATGAGCTTTCCCATCACTGAGACACAATATCTGACACAACTTGAAGGAATTAGGCTTAATTTAACTCATAATTTTAGGTGATTTGGTACATGGTCAGCAGGCTCTGAGGCTGGAACTTCGTGGCAGAAGGGTATGGTGGAACAAAACTGCTTACTTTATGGAGGACAGGAAGTCAAGCAGGGGAATGATGCCAGACAGGAAAGGTTGAGGGGCCAAATATAGTACTCACGGTTATACCTCTCTAACCCACCCAAACACATCCAGGAATGTGCTTTACTAATCTGCTAGGTGTTTCTTAATCCGATGAAGTTGACATATCAGAATTAATGATCAAAGAAGGCTTACATTAGCTATATACATGCCAAATTACAATTAATGTCGATTCTACCTTATTTTTCTCCAATGTGACTGGGAACAGAATTATGAGTGCAGCTTAATTAATAAAGGCATAAACTCAGTTTTACATGCCATTTATACTTTGAGGTATACATGCCCACCTGAATTGAAGGATTATTTTGAGGTCATGTCAGTATGACCTTACAGATCCCTATGATATTTCACAGCATCTCAAGTCCTCTATCCTTTATTCCTATATATCAAAAGGCCCCAGAATGCTTATTTATGTTCTGGATTTCATTTTCTGGGGACCTGAAGAAAGGTACACCCTTAAGCCTTGTAGGTTGGCTCTAGTTCCCAGGTTCTCTAAACACAAGGGCTCTGTACCTATTTAGGATTTTCACCTGGTAATTTCCCTTTCCTTCTCAAATCCAGCAGGATGTGCGGGTGTGCGCTTGCATGAGTGTGTGTATGTATGTTGAAGATAAGAAAAAACAGTCAGACAAGTACTGGGGGAATTAAATATATAATCACTGTTTCCCTCTCATCAAAATATCCAAGTGGTTTTTTTTTATTTTTTGGCATTACTGTGACTAATGCCAGGGCCTTTGCACAAGCTACATCCCCAGCCCTTTTTAATTTTTATTTATTATTTTGAGACAGAGTCTTGCTAAGTCATTAAGTGGCCCAGCCTGGGCTTGAACTTGTGATCTTCCTGTCTCAGTCTCCCAATGCTGCGATCACAGCCAAGTACTTTTAATAAAAATTTAAGACAATATATTTATATAATAATTTATTTTTTTTAAAAGGGGAGAAAAAAGGAGGATTGCTGACATAATATGGCTTTAAGGGAGAAAATGATTATTTTATGGATATTTATCCTTCTTCCTTAGACAACCAGGACCCAGTGTTTCCAGACAATCATCTTAGTCTCTTTTCTCTTTTGCTCTTTATTTAGCTCAACAAAACTCACCAAAAATCCATGAAGGCTGGTGGGCATACAAGGAGGTGGTCCAAGGCAGCTTTGTTCCAGGTAAACACACATTTATTGTTATTTACTTTATTTTTAAAAGAACAATTGTGTCCTTAAACATATTTAAGTGGATGTGAATGCTAACCACCCTGATTTGATCATTTCACATTGTATACATATATTGATTCATTACATTATATGAAATATAATGCATAAAATGCATAATTAATATGAAAGCTCATTTTGGTGAAAGATAATTTATCTCTGGGATTTTGTACTTGCTGTATGACATAAACTCTCTTGTAAAAGGCAATGGAGGCTAACTTATATTGGATGAATACTCCAGCAAGAGAAATTATTTTTCTAAAAACAAGTGACAACTTAACCAGGGCACATTTTTTTCCATCTCAGCTAGCAACATACAAGGCCTTCCATGCACAGGAAATAGTCTCAGAGAGAGGGAATGAAAGATTGGGGGCTGAAGTTCTGTCTGCTGACATTTTGTTAAACGAGGAAGGACTGTTTCTTAACATTAAGGAAACAGGAAATATGGAAAGACTGACTGTGGCAGTGAAGCTTGCTGGGATACCTGCTGTCACTGATGTCACTTCAGGAGCACCAATGGTCAGGACTCAGAAGATCGGGCCAAACACCAGTTAAAAATAACAGGCAAAGTAGCTTCGGACAGCATGGGCTCACAGGACAGAGAACCAGAGTCAGGATGGAGCCAGAAACACACCATAGCTTTGGTTTAGAATCAAGGTGGGTGATCTTTGCCTTCTCCTACCTCTCTTACCCTCAGAGTGGTCTCATCCTCCTAGTACTCCAATGGGAAGAGAGCCAGGGGAAAGAGCAAGAATGCTAAAGAAAAGGTGGAAAGGAAGGCTGGAGGAAGGTCTTTTACCTGATTGGACCAGTGAAGGTCACAAACCAGGCTGCCCAGAGGAGTCAATGTATGAGCCCCACTCAGGCCCTGAGAACAGAGGGCCAGTGGCATAGCTGGAGTCTCTGTAAGTGATGGCAGTAGATAGAGCAGTGCCCTAGCTCACCTGGATCATTTGGGCTCTGTGTCTTTCGTTTTCATTGTTTTCCTCTCGAATCTACTGCATGAGTTATTCAAAGCTCAGCAATTTACCAAACCCCTCTGAACAACTCTGTTCTCATTTGTTATCAGGCAATAATAGGCCTTCATAGAACTTTCCCACAGGAGGAAGATAGTCCTGATGAGGCAGTGAGTAACCCAGGAAAAAGCCAGCTAGCTGCCAAATAGCCTCAGAGATCAACATATTACCTGGATAAATTTACTATGGCACATCAAGTCTTTGGCACTGTCCACATAGAAACTGGACTAGATTAATTCACTCAGAAATGACCAGGTTAATAATAATAATCTTAAAATAATACAATCAACATAAGCTTTATTCATATGAAATTATATAAATTCATGGCATTTGATATTATAATTGGGGAATATCCTTCCAACAGATAGAATGTTTATATGTTTTGCCTCTGGGGAATCTGCTTTCCATGTGCAAGGTGTCCTGGAAATTAAATTTCTACTTATACTATTGTACCTCATGAGTGTGGAATTAGAGTACCAGAGCATTCTTTTGTAGTAACCAAAATGCCCATAAATAACTGTCAATGGTCACTGCAAGATTTTACTCCTCTTTCCTACATTTTTTGATGTTTTTCTTCTGTCATCATTCTTTTCTTATATATGATCTATTCTGAGTTGGCTGCTGCCTTAGTTAACCACAGGAAATAATTTGTATCTTTTCTTTTGATGTTGATTTAAGTTCAAGAGTTTAAATTTCCCTTGTTTTCAGCTAAGCCTGGTTGGCATAGCAATTGTGAATCAGTTACTTCAACAGAGTTTGTATTGTACAAAAACACATGAGCTCTATAGCAAAAGCAAATGAAAGTTTAACTTGGCTTGAGACTATCCCACTGTGGTGAGTTCAATCGTATTAATGGAATACTTACCAGGTACAGATCATCATGTTTGGGGCCAATAAAGAGACAGTTGATACCTGATTCTTATTCAAAGTGAACTCATAATCTAAAGAAGAAGATACACTGTGAACTCATGACTCAGGATAACAGGCCTCCAATAGGGTTGATACAACATGTTGCCATGGGTAATTTTATGTGTCCGTTTGGTAGACCTGCTACCCAGTTATTTGATTGAACATGTCTGATTGTTGCTGTGCATGTATTTTTCTTAGATGAGATATTATTAAATCAGTAGGCTTTGAGTAAAGCAAATCATCTTCCATAATGTGACTGGACCTCAATGAATAAGTTGAGAAAAAAAAAAAAAACTCAGGTCCTCTGAGGAAGAGGGAATTCTGTATCCAGAAATCTTTGCGCTCAAGAGGAAATATCAACTCGTCTTACGGCTTCCATCCTTACACACTACTCTGCAGATTTTGGATTTACAATCTCCAAAATAATGACCCAATGAAAATATCTCTCTGTCTCTCTCTCTTCCTTTCTCTCTCTCTCTCTCTTTCTGTTGTTTCTGTTTCTCAGGAGATTTGACTAATACACTAATACAGATATGAATATGCTCTAAGCACTTCCATCCATGAATGTTATGAGGGGAAGTCTCCTGAATATACCTGGGGACAAAACCATACTAAAGATGACAGAGTAGAAATTTATACAGTCCTTATCTTTCATGGCCTACTTGAGTGTTGACTTAACCATAGAGCTGCATCAACCATGATTTTGTTCTGTGAAATTACAGTCCTCTTAGGGTTTGAGCCATTGCATTTCAGGGTCTGTTTACTTGCATCTCAAAGCATTCTTTCCAATTCATAGATCTCAATACAGGGCTGAGGAGGAGATGGAAGTTAGAACTAGGTCTTGACAACACTCAGGATTACTCAAAGTAGAGATGGAGAAGAATGAGAGGAATATGGGACAGCACAGGGTGAGAGGGGTGACAGTGCACCTTGGGTCTGAGGTGTGGTGGACTTTTCTCCCTCCTTAGGAGGCTGGGCACAGGGAGGAACATGATGGAAGGGGAGCCAGAGGGGTTGGGGGAAGCCAGCTTTTGAAGCTCTTTATGTTCAATGCTCAGGAGTCTAGACATCATCCCTTCAAATGCAGGGAAATTATAAGACATCCACAGTCAAAAGTGCATTTTGGAAAGCTTGCCATGGGCACAATGATGGGAATATACTACTATTCAAATGAGGATAATGCAGGCAAAAAGATCAACGAGGTGGGTACTTTTTCATTGTCCAGGTAAGGGATGACAGACTTCTAAAATAAGACTATAAAACCAAGAATAGTGGGTTAGTCATGTTACTGAAGAATTAGCATAAAGACTTCTTAGTAACGTTTAAAGTGTATCTATAAAAAAACCCAAGAAACTATATATATATATATATATATATATCACATACATATAGCCCATTCAAAATTATATATTTATCACATTTAAAGAATATTTATGCCAAATACTATATATTCAAGTCCAATTTATCCAAAGCAGTAGGAAAATAAGGCATTCTCTCTAGAAGATACACTGTGCTAAGGACTGGGATTGCAAAAAGAAATGACTTCTATCTCCTTGGGCCTTACCATATAGTGGGAAATTTAGTTGCTAAGAATATAAACAGCCCCCTTGAACCCCTAGTATTTGCTTCATGTGGTAATGTTTGAAAGGGAAGTTTCCATCCCCCTATTCAGACTAGAATAACACAGTTGAGGAATGCTTTCCATTTAAAGGATTGAATGAGGGTATATATTTTTATGATCTTATACAGCCCTTCAGCTGGCAAAGCCTTTTTTAAATCCTCTCACCTCCAAAGGATCATTCCAAGCTCACTGGACCTGAACACCTTGGCTCATTTATCCATCACCTGCTTTAAGCATGCCCATAGTTGGTCAAGGGTGAATGACATCCCAGAGGAGGTTCACTGTGTCCTCAAGGAGCTGAGCATAGTGGGGAAGAGATAGTACTATCTATTATCGTACAGTTTTCTGAGATTCACACAGAGGGTGTTTGGAAGTCACCAAATCCAAAAATATAGCAGGGCACCTGAGGGGAAGACAACTCAGTCAGACTCTCCTGGGGACAAAGATACGAAGTGGAATTTCAGAAAGGGAAACAAACTGGCCAAAGGGCCAGACACATGGAAGGGAGATGCTCTCAGCAGGCCAAGAAGAGCTCAAGGACTGAAGGCTGAGTGAGACAGCAAGTGCTGATTAGGGAGTGATGTATCAACTTGGAGTCTAGATTTTTCTCTGAAGGCACTGAGGAGCCAAGGGAGGGATGAAGACTATTACAGGTTTCAAGTGAGAAAAGAGGGTGGCGTGAGCTAGGATGTGAGCAGCGAGAATCCTGGGGAGGGGCCCAAGTTGGATAGAACTTCAGCTCCTCCCCCTACCTACCACTGCAGGGAGTAAATTGCATAGAGCAGGGGTTCTGAGATTGTTAAATTGACTTGGAACAGAACAAAGAGGAATTGTCCACCTTTATGAAAGAAAAAGACAGAAACAAAAGCCTGACTTTGGAGACAGCTGTTCCTCTGCCTTGAAACTATGTCTATAATAATAAATAATAATTATTATTGTAATAACCATCATCAACATCCTCAACGAAAACAGCAGTACAAACTGCAGTGAATTCTACTAAGGGAAAGCACTTGGAATTTTGAAGTCCGGCACACATAATCTGGAGATTGGGAAGGGAGTCCTCGTGGAAGCCACAGAAACTAACAGTGGAGACTATGATGGACAGTAATAAGTGGCCTTAGGGAACCATTCCAGGCAGAAAACTGAGCCCGAGTAATGGCCCACAGGAAAGCATGGGCAAGATGCATACAAGAAACCGGACTAAGATCAGTAGCCAGAGAATTAAGTGACAAAGTCAAAGTGGTTCAAGACGGGTTGGTTGGGAGCCAGCTCAGGGAAGGTCTTGTGAATTACATTTATGTTTGAATAGAGATCCCAGGAATAATAAAAGGAGTGTGAACAGTTACAAAGTAGGATTGGAAAATATGGGGAAACTGTAAAACCAAAAATGGTATTAGAGTAAAAGACACTAACTCCCATCAAAATACTTCCCTTTGCTTCAAACACACCTATCCCACCGCTCTTGCCACTCTCTGAAGCAGTTCTGAAGTCCCTTTATGTGAGTGTTTTTAGTTGCTCTGTCATAGCTGCCTTGATGTCCTGAGTTGATTCCAAATGTTTACCTGTCATGATTACTTTGACTTTGAAGAACAGGCAGAATTCGCATGGTACCAAATACAGTGACTAAGGTGGATGAGGACGTATTGTAATGTTTTTACAAGCCTGCCTTTCTGTTGGATGGCATTGACAACAACATTCAACATATTCTTTGTCATACTTGGTAAAGACATTCACAGAAAAGGATTTCCAGAACTGCTTCAGAAAATGGCAGGAGGGGCCAGGGATTTAGCTCAGTGGTGCTGCGTCTGCCTCACAAGCACAAAGTGCTGAGTTCGATCCCAGTAGCCAAAAAAGAAGGAAAGAAAGAAAGAAAGAAAGAAAGAAAGAAAGAAAGAAAGAAAGAAAGAAAGAAAGGAAAAGAAAAGAAAAGAAAAGAAAAGAAAGAGAGAGAGAGAAAGGAAGGAAGGAAGGAAGGAAGAGAAAGGGCAAAATAATGAGATGCACTTGACGTGAGGGGGAGTTTACCGAGCGGGAATAATGACAACGTGTCTTTCACCGTAATAAATTTACTTACTCTGGAACTAGCAGGGGATCATGATACTGAGTCCCTAGGCCATCTGAGCAATTAGGAGAGGAACTCATAGCTGCCATTTATGATCAGGACTTGGTCTAACAGACTGCATTGGTTTGCCAGCCGGAAATTGTTCACCCAGGCCAGTAAACTCTCCCAGCACATTATTTCCCACCCTTTCGTTGTTGAGTAGATTTTTAACTCTTAAGATTTTTAGAAGATGAATGTACTATGCCCAATTACCTGCTGCTGAACATCAAAGTCTAATTAACTTTGTTTTTCAAAATGACCAATTTTCTTTTCTTAAAAGTCTCATGCTATGTAGGCATCAGGAATGAGTGCATGAGCTCTTTTCTACTCAGCCATCCTATGAAGAAAGCAAGCCATATAAGGGTAGGTTCTTTGCTGCTCTAGAATGGTCTCCTTAGAGTCCTGTGTGCCCCTTGTTCCTCCGTGAAGCAAAGAGTTCCTGTACTGGTTTTCTATTACTGCATAACAATTACCACTTCTTTAGCAGCTCAAAATGACACACAGTAGTTATCTCACTGTGTGAGTGAGTCAGGGCTCTGGGCACAGATTAGCTAGAGCTCTACTAGGAGTCTCACAAAGCACAAAAGCAGCCAGTCTGACCCATGTCTTTCTGGATCCTAGTTCACGCAGGTTCTCAGCAGAATTCAGCTCCTATGGCTGTAGAACTAAAGGTCTTGGCAACTTCAGGCTACTTCTTCTCCATAATTAGTTCACAATATGGCTATTTCCTTTTCAAAGCAAAAGGGAAAGTATTCCTCTTCCTTTGAATCTCTCTCTTCTGGAAAGTTCTAGACGTTCTTTAAAGATCAAACCTATTCACAATAATACCACATTTGCTTCACCCAAACTCAACTGACTAAGAATATTATTTACATCTGCAGCATTTCTTCATCTTTGCCAGTTAAAGTAACCTAATTATAGGAGTGAAAACTCAGCAGACTTAAAAATCTCATCCATCCTCAAGGGGGTATATTCTAGGACATGGAAATCCTGAGGCCAGTTTAGAATATGACCAACCACAGTGTCTTGCAGAAGACGACAAAAGTCCTCCAAAGTGCTCAATCCAACTCCATCACAGAGTGGCATTTGAAGACGAAGCAGACATTGTCCAGAGATAACATCTTCAAATCATGAAGTGGGAAATAATATTTTGGGGATGGGATCATTGTTCTTCTTGTCTTTACTTGAAGAGTATCTGCAGAAAACCAAAGCTATTTCTCTACCCCACCCCACCCCACACTTCCCTGCTAATGTTCTCATATTTATAACAAATGTAGGTGATGCGGAGAGGCAAGGATTTTATACAAAGCTTCAGAGTTTGGTTTGGGCAACTTGTTGAAAAGTGGAGCTGCTCACTGGTGCAGGGACAAAGGAAAGAAGCAATGACTGAGTGGTGCGTGCAGAAGCTATCTCAGAGACTCATCCAGATGCTGCCCCGGTTGGCTCTTGCAGCCATTTCCTCCTGCTCTCTTCTCCTTTGCCAGAATATAGCATTAATGATCAGTAGGATCCTCACCCCCACCTGAAACAATCTTTATTACCTACATTCCTGTCTGCATTCTGGTCTCCTGAACTCTGATAGAAGTGCCCATCAAGCTCTGCTTAAAATCTACTGGGCTTTCTTTAGCCCACTTTTCCAAACATTTCCAAACTTCTCCCACAAACCATTTCCAAAAGTTTCTGAACCACATGGTCAGAGATAGTGACAAGAAAAATCCCACTTCTCTTGTAACACTTTTCTGTATTGGTTGGCTTTTCCTTGCTGCTACAAAATGCCTGACAGACAAAACTTAAAGGAAGGAATAGTCTATTTGGGTTCACAGTTCCAGAGGCTTCAGTCCGTGGTTGGCTGGATCCACAGCAGAAACATCACTGTGAAGGAGGATAGCAGAGGAAAGCTCACCTCATGACAACCAGAAGCAAAGAGCAGAGGAAGAGCCAGAGAAGTAGGGGTCAGGAACCAAGGTCCAGCCCCCATGATCCACCCAGACACACTCAGAAATGTGTTTTATTAATCTCTTGTGCATCTGTCAAGCCAATCAAGTTGACATTAAAGATTAATCATCACATTGTTGTCAAAAATTACCACAAATGTAATAGCTAGAAACAGTACAATTTTGAAGGTTGGAAGTCTTATAATCAAGATATCAAAGGGGCTGCATACATTCTAGGAGCTGTGAGGAGAATCTGTTTTATTGCCTTTCCTACTTTCAAGAGGCCACTTGTTTCTTGGCTCATAGGTCCTTCCACTCACCTCCAGCCTCTGCTTGCATTACATCCCCTTCTGACTCTGATCCTCCTGCCTCTCACTTGTAAGAACCTATGTGGTTGCATTTAGCTCATCTAGATAATCTAGCATGACCTTTCCACCTCAAGATCCTTAAACACATCACCAATGTCTCTTTTGCCACTTCAAGTAACACATTTGCAGGTTTTGAGGACTGGGAAAATTTGGGGAAATTCTATTGTTCCTTCTCCTACAGTCATGTCATCTGCACTTCTCATGGAAGCATAATGACTTAGCAATGAATGTCTTATTTTATAGTTGTCAAAACACCTTCACTGATATTTTTCATTCAAACCAAATCACATTTGTACTATTATTCTTCTAAATGAAAAAAAACAACAAATTAAGTCAAGTGAAATTATTGACTAGGTTTGCCGTGCAGGTCTGGCAACTTACCTCAGATCCAATGCTCTTCCCGTTGCACATAGGTTAATGAGATCACCAGAAGTTAATCTTGGATAGAATACAGTTCTGTTCCACTTTCCTTCTAGTAAAAAATCTAACTAAACAACAGACCCCTCCAAAAAAGACACCTATTTGAGATTAATCAATTCAAAGTCTTCAATGTAAATCCATGTTCTGTCCAGACATGTCCTCACATTTAAATATTATCCTTACATTTTAGAAAGCTTTTCTGGTTGTCACCTTTTCAAATAAAATTTTAATTCTGAAATAATTTATGATTTACAGAAAAGTTGCAAAGGCGATACAGGGAATTCCCCTAATGTTAACATCTTACATAGCGTGCACTGCGTATTTCTCACCATTTGGAAACCAACCTGAATACATTACTGTTAACTAAATTCCAGATTGTTTTTTGATATATCTGTAGTTCTAATAAAGTTCTTTTTATGTTTTGTGATCTAGTTTGTGTGACCACATTGCATTAAGCCATTCACTCCTTAGTCTCTTGGGGTTATGACAACTTCTCAATCTTTCCTTGTTATGTCTTAGATAGTTCTGAGGTATACCAGTCAGGTGTTTTATAGAATGTCCCCCACTTTGGGTTTGCTTGATGCCATTCTCATCATGAGACTGTGGTTTGGGGGAAAGTTCCATAGAGGTAAAATGTCATTTTCATTACCGCCCATCAGGAAGTACATGTTTTCAACACATGTTGTGTCTCATTGTAGAATAAGACAAGCAGGTTTTCTTCTCACCGGTCAGCAGACATGGAATTTCCAGCAAGGCTGGGGAGTTATCCATGGTGATGGTGGTGGAACAGAAGAATGTTGAGGCTGGTCATAGAACATAGGGTATTTTACAAACCAGACTATGTTCCAAATCCCCTTCTGATGTTGTACTTTATGTCATCAATTTGTTTGCTAACCAAGGATACGTGAACTATTTTGCTTGAGATTAGAGTTGCATTTTAATTTCTTCCCAGATAGCACTTAGCATTTTAAAAAGCCTGGTGGCATACTGATTGGTCTCACAAATCACTGTCTCTCTTGAAAGTGGTCAGCTTAAATAAGAGCTGTGTGAGTCCTTTTAATTATCATATTTTCTTGGGCAGAGAGACACACCAATATTTTGTTCCCTGAACTGTGTTTTGTTGTTAGCAATTTTCTTCTTTCATTGGATCATAGTAGCAACAAGGATTACTGAAAAATGGTCACTGATTTGCCTTTTTTTCTAACCAAACATGAAATCCTACACAGGTCACCTAGTATGTTAAGATCTTGATTTTCTCACATAAAGATAAGGGTACTGGACTACCATTTTTAAGGATCCATTCCAGGTTCAATATTCTCAGAATTTGCATCGTTTCTCGGCCTTTTGGCTAAGATCATGTGTAATATTCTGAGAATTTACTAATATCATATAAGTTTGGTTTGGGAGATATTAGCAGCATTAAGAAATAGAGTATTGATTTCATTCACAGGATGATTTTATGTTTTCATTATTGGTATTTGGAAATGGAATTAGTGTTATGTCTTTACATTTCTGATCTAAGAGGAGGCAAGTAGAACTTAATGGGCGTATTCTCAAATTAGGATAGTGATATTACACTGATTCACTCTCAATTATAAATAATTTTAATTATGATTCTTCCCAGAAATTGAATGAATATTGTTCAGAATTTACTCTGAACAAGATGCCTCACTAGATACCGGGAAGACAAATAAAATAAACTACAGCTTCTGATGTGAAGAACTCAAAGCTGAGTTTAGAGACAGATATGTAAATCGAGAGTTATGTTTAGCCTGCTTAGGGATGTGAGACAGGTATGGCACAATCCATTGGATACACAAAGGAAAAGCAACTTAGTGTACCTTTGGGGTCAGAGAAGACTTCACAGATGAAGGCTTCTGTTCAGATAGTATTTAAAAGATCTGAAGGAATCTTCCGGGTAGACAAGATGAAAACAAGCCTTGCTAGTGGATTAAACATAATGGAATCTGAACTACTACTATATAACAGATCCCAAACTTTTTGTGAACAATAAGCACTTCTATTTATCATTTCATCTGTGACAGTCCCTATGATTACCACCCATCAGTGCTATAGAATGCAAAATGCACTGAACTCAGAAGTTCATGCTTTGAGTCCCACTCCGTCATGCACCCACTCTGTGATGTTTGGAAATGACTGATCCTCTCAGAGCCTTAGTTTACTCATTTGTAAACTGAGTATGGTAAGACTTGTGCCTCAAATATTTGTGTAAAATAAATTGTGTGTTAGACCTAATTATGCCTTACAGACTACAAATGTGTACTGCAGTATTATATTTTTGTTACTATAGTTTTGCATTATACTACTTAATGTTGCATGGAGGAGACCTGCTCAGATTTACCACTACTCTGAATCCCTAATAGATTCTTCTAATCCAGGGAAGCACTGTAAGCCTTTTAGATACATGTTAACTACAACACACTGCACACCAATATACAGCTTCAGCGCACGTGTAGTTCAGCACAGACAGGGTTTGTTTGGGTCAGGTGGTGTTATGGCTTGGGTTTAGATGTCGCCCAAGAGCCTCATGCTTTTCCAGAGGTGGCTGAATGTAGACTGTGTGACTGACTCATGTTAGGATTAGGCCTGAAGGCACTGGGATCAAGGGAGTGAGTGCTACTCACCCTAAGTAGTCTGAATAAGATAAAAGGGGCAGGAAGACACTGGTAAGGCCCTCTTGTTACCTTTGCTACTGGGTGGGTGCCATGTTGTTTCTCCTCTGCAATGCCTATTTGTCATCCCTGCCTTGGAGCTAGCCAATTTTGGACAAACCCCTATGAACTGTAAGCCAAATAAACCCCTTCATCTCTAACTTTGAGTGTCAGGTATTTTGTCTCACCAAGGAGAGAAAAGTAACTAACACAGGTTTCGAGCATCCGAAGGGAGCACTCCTGTTGGGTGGGCTTCTGCACCTGTCCTTCTTACAGTTGCATTACTTTATTGAATCAGACACTAATCCCTGGCCAGTCAACTCAGGTGACTTTAGCTGATCAGCCACCTGGGCTATCCTTCTGGAGCTTCTGGGCATATCCGGCCATTGTACTCAGGTAGGCACCATGGAAACGGACTGTGCTCGGTGTGAGCAGAAACACTCACTATCTATAAAGAATTAATAATGATAATGGAAGCCATGGAAAGCTTTATCTACTTTTTATTATCTCCATGCACTGAAAAGTCTGACATTTATGGTGATAAAAATACTTTTCCTCCCAAAAGATCTTTTGTTGGTCTAAGCCCTAAACAATTGGGGTAGTTACTGTTGAGTTTTAGTAATAGGTGTAAAATCTTCAGACTAGCACATTTTATTTGTCTTTGAATGAAGACTATCTACACGAAAGTTCACTGGGGGACTCTCAGTTATTCAAGGATCCACCTACACATGGGGACTCTGGCTACAGGTTTGTTCCATGGGGCTGCATTGTAGGCAGAGTCTCCTTCTCTTTCTGAGGGGCTGTCCCTAAGCGTTCCTTATGTGGGATTCTACTGTATGTTGGTTCCTGTCTCCATGCCTGCAGGCCTACGTATTCCTGAAGCTAAACTGTTTGATTCAAAAACAGACAAAAATATCACCATGATTATGAAAACAAAGAAAAAGAACTTTGCTTTGCTTCAGTGATAGTATCCTGTATGACAATTTGAAGCTTTTATTTGTACTTAAATTTAAAACACTGAAGCAGAATGTGAACTGTAAGGTACAGCATCATTTTTGCTCCCTAAGTGTAGTTTTTCAGCTCATATATTCAATATTTTATGGATTCTGAATGATACCTTTAACATTTAAATTTCTTTCTACATTGTTTTTTCATTCTGAAAGAAAAGATCAAGAACAGATCATTCTTCTACTATGATTGATTATTACAGAAAATAATTGTGTTGCTTAGAGAGAAGATATTAAAAGAGTATTTATTTTGGCTTCAAATATTTTAGGGGTATCATTCTATATAGCCTTAGACTGAGTAACTTTTCATTCACTGACAACCCATTCAGGGGCTGAGTGCCTCAAAAGAAGAGCTTGTGGCTGCCTTCCGGCCATGAGACAGATTTCTCTAGGTGAAGGCAAATGGGTTAACATCCATAGCATAAACCCTTGGCTTCCCAGCTGGACACAAATCCTCTCTTCCCTCCTCCTGCTAAAGCTTATTTGAAAGACTTGCCTTGGTTACCTGCACAAGCCACAGGCACAACTTTATTGAAAAGCAGCTTGGAGTTGTAATGGTAAATAGTGCTCACTGAGTTATTGTGTCATAATGGGTTTGTTTACAGAAGATACAGCAGGATGCTTTAACCTCAGGTTTTACCTTTGTGTCAGGTGGAAGATAATCAAAGACAGCAAGACTATAACCCCTAACCAGGAATCTTACTTCTTATACCTGTAAAAGCTTGACAGGAAGGTGCCTGTGGACTCTGTAATGGAACCTAACATTCTACAACATTCTAAAAAAGACAAACTATAGAACTAAAGCTTTTAGGTAGCAAGTATCCAACATGAGAAGACCTTTCTTTGGAAATCTGGCAACATAAATAAGTCAACTCCCCTTCCCTAATGTAGCCTGGCTTGCATCCCACCCAGATGATAGTAGCTGGGTTGGGAGTTCCTTTCTTCCCACCAAACCACTTCATGTCTCCTCATGAAGGACTTCAGAGTGACTGTGATCATGTTTTGTATCCAACTCCAAAAACTGTCCTCCTACAAGCTGTTTTCTATCTCCAGCTTCTGCAAAGTGCCAGACCCTTGACTCATTTTGAGCACTAACTCCCATGACCAGTGATTCTGTTTTGGGGACACTGCTTTTTTCCTTTTTGGAAAAGTGCACATTTCTAGACCTACAGTTTCTAGATCGGAGGGCTTCTTTGCAGCCTGCTGTAACTTCTCTTCCTCATCTCAGCTCTTATAAGATCACCGTTCCCGAGCCTCTTCTTTTACCTTCTCACAACCTCATCGGTCACCTACTTTCTTTTTACTACAAAATCTCCAGCCCTAGCTCCAGCCTCTTCCCACTAACAAACTCTTATTCCAAACTTTTAGGCAACTCAACCTCCCAGCCTGAGCACCTGAACTTCACAGGATGTAGCTAAGGTCAATCATAAACCCTTTTATGCTTTATCTGAGGTTATCTTTTAACTCCTGGATATCTGACTTTTTTTCTGAGAATGACCTAACACTAATCAATGAGCCAGAGTCATGGCTGATTTTAAAGTGTTTATTTTTAGACCACACATTTCTGGCATGTTTTTTATGGGAAATATCACCTCTCCCACCAGTATAAAACTATATCAATATCATATTACTATAATTCATTTTTGCAACCATACTATATCAATGTCACAATATATTTACACTCCTGATTTTAAGCACCCATTGTATTTTAGCAGCTACTTTTTCCTGAAGATGTTTCTGTTGGAAATTTGGCAACAAAAGCAAGTCAACTTCCCTTCTCCAGCGTCCTCTGGGTTTCATCTCACTTGGATCATCTTTCTGTAACATTCTGCTCAAATACAGACTGATTGCTTCCCAAGTTTGTTTTTGTTTTTGGTCTACTTGCTGAATTACTGCTCTTCTTTGTCATATATTGTGGTATGCTCTTGAGTCCACTTGGTACCTTTCTAAACTCCATATTTAAGTTTCGCTTTATTCATTTTTTTACAGAAAGTGTATTTGGGTAATCAATTTTCTGGGTCCTCATATGTCAAACAAAAATTCTTTCTCTTGTCCTTATATGTGAATGATATTGGTAATAGAATTATAGTTTCAAAATTACCTTCCATCAGATTTTTCTAAGCATTACCTTACTGTCATCTTGCAAACGTTGTCCCCGATGAGAAGTCTGATGCTATTGCAAATAAATGCTCCCTATTAGACCACACATACCCTTACTAGCTGTCAGGATATTATCTTTATCTTTGAAGTTCAGAAACATCAGTAGGATATAAATAAATGTGTGTATTGCGTGTTTGCTATTTGTGTTCAGTCTGCTGAAATTCAAGTTCCAACAGGGCAGAGTGTTTCTTTTCCTGGTTTGTTCATTGATTTATAAATGCTAAGAGCAATACCTGGCAGAAGTAAGAGCTCACTAAGTCTTATTAATTGAATGAACTAGTATTCAAGTTGCTGCTTGTATTAGGGAAATTCTCTTCTATTATATCTTTGATTATTTTCTCACATCTGTTCCTTATGTGTTTTCATTCTGACTAGGGTTTGGAACATATGGGTCTATCTTCTAAACCTTTCTTTTCTTTCCATCCACAATTCTCCTATCATTTCCTTGCTCTCATAAATTTATCTCTTTTTATATATTGAGATTTGGGAGCTTTCCTTACTAAATCTCCATGTATTTACTTTGGCTTTAGCAATGTTTATTATTTTATACAAGACTTTTGTTAACTTTTCAAATTTGGCAACTATATTTTAATCTGTAAAAACTCCTTGATTTGCACTTGTCCTTATTCATGAGAATTTTCTTGTTTTGCAGGTATATTATTTTTCTAAATTGCTACAATCATATTAATTGGGTCTTTTAAAGTATTCTTTTTTCTTTGTTAATCTTGTTTCTTTTGTTTCATGCTGTTGGTTTCCCTCAAATGTCTGGCTATCATTGGCTGTTTGTTCCTGTTGTAAACAAAATACTCCATGGTTTCACAGTGGGAACGAGTGAAATTTACTCCCAGTCATGCTTATTTCTGTCATAGGTTCTACCTTGAATTAAAGAGATAAAAATGGAGAACAGTGAGGGAAACCACCTGGACCACTATGACAGTGACTAATGAGAAATAATGGTAGCGATGGAGTGGCAGGAATGAGAATGGAGATAACTTGACTGATTCTGGAATTGTTTTGGAGGTAATGTCCGCAGGACATACTGATGTACTGAATGGAAAAGAGAGTAATGAAGGATGAACTTTAAATTTTTAAGGTTTCAATAATTAGGTGAATAACAGTACCGCTCTCTGAGTTGGTGAACTGTGGAAGATACAGTTCTGAGGTGGGGAGAGTTAAATGTTCTCTTATTATCCGTGTACATTTTGCCGTACTTGTGAAGCATCGAGAGGTATGTAGCATCACGATGACAGAACAAGCCCAAGGGGACAGCCACACTTGTCTCCTGACAACATATCAGTGATGGTTAAAGCTACAGAGGGAATGGCATTGCCTAGATGAAAAAAAAAGACAATAGTTCATAAATATAAGAATAAGAACTAAAAAAAGCCAACATTTTTGGAGACGAGGAGAAATGGAAAAAAAATCCTGATGATAATTTACATAGTATGGCACTGCATAAATACAGTGAGAATTTATTTATGTTAACAGACTTTCTGTAGGACACTTTGTGCCAAGCATGATTTTAAGTAGGTAGTGACCAGGTGGCAGAGTGAGGACTGGTATCCAGGCTGCCTAACCATGCGTCACACTCTTCAGTGTTCTGTCAGGTTACCTCTTGGAGCACCCTGAGGTGTCACCTGTGTTATTAGACCGAATCACCAATGCACGTGGGAAGCAGAAATGCTGGCTTCTTGGCCTTGATTCATTCTAGCTCCTGCCACTTAAAATCAGTGTCACCAAATCCCCGATCCTTAATAACAAAATAATTCTTACACTTGTCCTTTTATTACATTCCTGGCTAGCCTCATAAGTTTAGATTTCTCAAATATCCTGAGGGATTCCTAGCTGGTTTTTATTTTCTCTGTGATGCAATCATTTTTATTCATTACAACCAGATTATTCAAACTATAAAGGCATCCTGCTCTATCCTTGATCAAAAACCTTCAGTGTCATCACACTTCTTACAAGGTAATGTCTACAGTCCTCTGCTGATATCCAAAGCCATCTGTAATTTGGCCTCAATTTCCAAGTTCATCAGTCACAATTCCCCAGCATGTGCCTACTGCTGCCAACCTGGACTAATTAACTGTTCCCTAAGTATGTCCTCCACATTCCCAGCTCAGCATCTTTGCCATGCCTGTCAGCACATTTAGATCCTTTTCTTTCTTTATCCCAACCCAAGAGTTTCTATCTCTCTCTGCCTGTCAAAATCTGACCTATACCCTGCAACCTACCTTCCAGGATCCTCTCTCCCCTTCGTAATTCCTTGAAATTTTTGCTGGAAATGATCAAACTCTCCTCTAAGAATACTCAATTCTTCACTCTTTACAGTAGCAACTTTATAGGAATTCGTGTGTACAGATTGTCAAGTCCTAGTGGGGCGGTCATCTGTATCTTTCCAACCCCTATAACCCTTGCACCATGGCTGGCTACCAGTTGGTGATAAAAGTATTTACATACTTGATAAACAGATGGAGGGATTCTCTCTCTTAGCAGCTTTTTCCTATCTCACTGGTACCTGCCAAGCACTCCCTCTTTTGTCTTGCTTTCTAGTGCAGTGATTCTGCTTCCTGAGCACACTCACACCCTGTAGTAATTTACTATACCTCTTCGCCAAGCATGCACTAAGAGCAAGGATACAAAGTGCCTGACTCCAAGGTTAATCCTTTTACACACAGGATGAACTTTGATGAGGCATTTTCCCTTCAGTTCTCAGGGGAAAAAGAGAAAGAATAAAACCTCCCAAAAGTTTCTTTGTAAATGTTGGGGAAGGCATTGGGAGGAGCTACCAGTTTATAGATGGGAACTAAGTCCTGAAAGCTCATTTGTTTTTATCTAAATAAGTGCAAATGGGATGCTTTCAGATTTTTATTTTGCTAATGTCATATTTTTTTCACCATAAAACACATTTTTAACTAAATTTACTTTTCAGTTGGAGAGTTATGAGTTAGTTACAATACTTATTAGTTAGTTTGAGTATTTTGACCAAAAAAATAAATACCATATATTAAGCTATAACTTTATAGCTTTAGTAATAAAAACAAGATATTAAATCAAATATACAGTGTGATTTAATTTTGTTTTATATTCTCTCATAACTATATAAGAAAAACTTAGAGGGAAAACTGCAATATATAAAAATTGTTTATCTCTAGGCAATAGAGTTATTTTCCTCCTTTGTACATTTCTGCATTTTTAATAATTAGTGTGCATTACTTTACATGAAAATTTTACCAAAATGTATCTTTTATTTAAAAAGAGAAATTTTGGAGAAGCAAGGTGTTGCTGAGAGTTTTTAAAGAGCCTATGTGAAGCTTCAGACTTAAAAATACTGTTCTTTTTTAAATCTATCTTATAGAGATATAGTTTGTTTACAATAAAATTATCTAATTTCAGATTTACAATCTCATGAGTTTTCACAAGTAGATTCATTCCTGTAGTTAACACCACAACCATGAAACATAGCATTTTTAGTACCCCAAAAAGTTCTCTTGTGCCAATAGTTGATCAACTCTTGCAATTTTTGCTTCTGGCTGCCATGACTTTCTATCAATATAATGTTACACTTTCTACAAGCTCACATCAATAGAATCATATGTGTATAGTCTCTTGTGGCATTTCTTTCTGTTAGCGTGACTATTTTCATGTTCATCTATGCTGTTTTTAGTGGTATCAGTGGTTCATTCCTCTATATTGCTGAATGATATATATATGAATGAATGGAATATATTTCATATATCCTTCATATGACCTGTGTATGTCCTTTACTCCGTGGTGTGGACCAGATTTCCACTGAAGTTCTAATTGAAGAACTTCCTTTAGTGTCACTTTGAGTCCAGATCTCTGGGTGGGCAGTGACTATTTTCTTCATACATCATTTTTCTGGAAAAGACTGTAACCTCCATTTATAAAATGTATTTTCACTGTGAAGTAAAATCTAAGTTGGTTGCTTTGATTTTTTTCTTTTCTTTTCTTCACTATGATATTGTTTCCCATTGTCTTTGATTTGCATAATTTTAAGTAAGTTGGCCCTCATTCTGAATCTTATATCCTTAGATCTCTGTACATGCTGTATGGTTTTCCTCTTTGTGTGGACACTTAATTGTTTGTTTCTAATTTTTATCAGTTTAGCTATGATGCATGTTATCGTGGTTTCATTATGTCCAACTCTTCATGGTTTACCTAATTTCTTGGATGTATAGATCTTCATAAAATTTGAAGTTCTTTTGGCCAAGATTTCTTCTCAACCTTCACACACCTCCTCTCTCGCCTTAATTTCTCCAGGATTCTAGGTACAAGTATCTGAGACTGCTTTACCCTTTTCCTAAGCACATAAAATTCTGTTCAAGTTTTTAAATTTCATTTTACTTTCTGTCCTTAACGTTTAAAAGTTTCTATTGCTATTTCTTCAAGTTCATGAAGTTTTTCTTATGTAGTTTTTCATTTCAGATATTTTTATTTCTAGAAGATCCTTTTGTGTATTTTTAAATTTTAATTGTATTAGTACAGGTTTGCAGTACATGAAGTTTAGATTCATCTCGGGTTATTTTTGAAGCTTCTATTTTTCCAAATAAAATCCCAGAAACATACAACCTACCAAGACCAAATTATCAAAGAATTATATGTGTGTGTTGATAACATTCAGAAATCCAAAGAGAAGAAAATCCTACTATTTGAAACAAACATGGATGAACCTGAAGAAAATTATACTAAGTCAAGCAACTCGGGCCCAGAAAGACAAGTACTGTATGATCTCACTTCTAGTTGAATTCTATAATAGTGAAACTCATAGAAGCAGATTGGAGAATGGTTATTTTCAAGAACTGGGGTAGGGCCACTGGGGTGGAGAGATGCTAGTCAAAGGTTACAGGCTTTGGGTTATAAAATGAATAAGTTCTGTATAGCTAATGTATAGCATGATGATTGCAATTAATAATATTGTCTCATATACTAAAAGTAGATCTTAAGTGTTCTCACTACACACATGCACACACACACACACACAAAAGAAGGTAACTGAGGTGATGAGTGTGTTACTAAGTTAATTGTAGTAATCATGCCACAAAGTACTATATATGCACATAAAATTGCTATGTTGTTAAACCTTAAATGTATACAATTTTTATTTGTCAATTAGGCCTTCATGAAGCTAGAGGAAAACACTTCTACTTCTCATCACTCCAGTGTTTTTCTCTACTTCCATGAGCATAAGGAAATCAGTGATGACAGCCTTTTTAATGTTTCTGTTAATTCTATCACATGTGATTTTTCATTTGTTTCTATTGATTGACTGAGTTTTCTCTGAGATATAAGCTGTCTTTTCCTATTTAGTTGTATGCTTTGTTATCTTTAATTGATTGCGAATATTGTGAATTTTACTATTCTGACTGCAGGATTGTGTTATATCCCCCCATTCTAGTGATGGGTTTTGTTCTAACATACATTTTTAATTTACTTAGGATCATTTGGAACCTTTGAAACCCTGCTTTATTAGGCTAGATCAAGAAAAGCCTTAATTCTAGAAATAATATACTTTTAATTTCAAGACCATCTCATTTATGGATTGTACCCGATGCTCTGTGTATTGTATATTTGTTTATTTCCACTTTATCTTTTGAGAATATAAACTATTCAGCCCTGTGTGAGCCTCGAAAATTGTTCTAATTGCAACTTTACATTTTCTCCTCTTTTGACTTTTAGTAGTGTCTGCTCCAGGCTGTCCAGATTGTACTTAGCCAAAGACTCAAATGAACTCATCCATAGTCTCTGGAATTCTGGCTTGGCTCAGTTCTGTGTTCTCCAGTTGCTGGCACCACAGTTTCTAGCTACCTTGCTCTTTCCAAATTCTGAATTCTTGTCTTTTCAACTCAGAGACCACAGGATTTGGTTTGCGCTTCCCCTTTTTGTGCTCTAACCTGGAGGCTTTGGGGAGGCCAGTGCTCTGGGTCATTTTGTTTGTTTTCCTTTTGTCAAGGTTCTCTACACAGTCTGCTGTCCATCTATACTACTTCTCTAATCATTTAAGGCAGAAAGGTAATCTTTCCGTGTCATTCTATGGTCATCTGAAATGAACATTTCTTCACCCAGCCCTATTTGAAGACCTGCACTCAGCATATATAGAATAATGCAGAGAAGACTTTCAATGCAAAAACGGAAGGCAAATTATTATCATGGAAGAGAATCTGAAGGTCCAAGTATCTATAGTAGAAAAGTTATCAATAATACAAAACAAACATGAATCCTTACAAATAGAGTAGATATCTGCCATTGATTTGCTTTTAGAGTTTGAGGTTTAAAAGATAAGGAATGAAAACCACTTTTTCCCTTCAGTGGAAGTGGTGGTTTTCTGTGTGACTGATTTTGAAGGTCACTGGAAAGTAAAAATCATGCATTGAAGGACACTTGAGGATGACTCTAAAATTTTTTAGAAAGTGAATCTTAATGCTGTAAAGAACCTCAGTATTTCCCTGTATCATCTCTAGCAGATGGCCAGGCAACCCTTCCTCATATGCACCATGTGACTAGTCACCATTGTCTGCTAGAAAGACCCCTTCTAACATAGGAGCACTTGATCATTTGGAATCCTGTCCATACCATTCAACCAAACAACTCTCCCTCCTATGAATCTGCTCTGTTCTCCTGAATAACATAGAATATATTGTGTTAAATAATTGATGACCTCAAAAAAAAATAATTGATAGGGCCGGGGATTTAGCTCCGTGGTTTCGCCGCCTGCTGCGCAAGCGCAAGGACCCAAGTTCAATCCCCAGTACCAAAAAAAAAAAAATGATGACCAATATAAGGCCTCCCTTAAGTCTTTTTGATCTGGACTAAACTCCTGTAGCATCTTATAGGAGAACGTGGATTTCAGACTCTCTCACCATACAAGCCATTATTCACTGGACAAATTCTAATGTGTTGCTTTTATACTTAGCATGTGTTTGCCAGAAATGAATACTCTAATTTAAATAAAGAGTGAATGAGTCAATTATTTCCCATGACAAGGAAACTAGACTTCTATTAACACAGGTTACTGTGGCAATAACTTTCCTAAAATGTGAAGAGATTTAATTTCTAGGTCTATCTGGAACTACAGGTAATTTTAAACACATTTTAACACACATTTTTAAAACACATTTGTTTCCTAGCCTATCAATATATGAGTAGCAGAGATGATCTCAGGGAACCCATTTGTTCATCTGTCTTGGCATTGGGTGAACATTCATGGTGGTTTCAGATCACTTCTTTTTAAAATCAATGTAACTTTCATTCCCTGAACTAAAGCAAATGCCTCCTCTTTAAGATGATCACTTTTCTTCTGATATTTCCTATCAGCTGCCAGCTGACAAAAGCTACTATGCAAAAAAAAGAAGTGTTTTTTAAAAAATTCCCTATCAACAATGAGAATGTGGAAACCATCTAATATTTAGAAAAGAAAGTGCTAATTGTGAGTTTCAGTGCTATGATCAGAAAACTCATAGATAGTGCAGTAGCCTAATATATATTTCTTTGTGGAAAGTATTTGATGCATTGCATCTCGTTTCAAGCAGAGTTTTAAATTGTATGCCTTGGTTCTAAACCCAGTTGTCATCCACTGATCCTTATCTTGCTTAGTCTCTAGTATTCTTTATTGTTGACATCTCCTTCTTGAAATTCTTCTCTTGGCCACTAGGGTAAAATCTCCTGAGCCTTTTCTTCCCTTCCTCGATTCTGACTTTTTAAGCACTGATGCAAACCTTCTTTCTAGTATCAATGGGTAATTTATCTCACTTGCATCCATTCAGTTGCCAAATGAAATATCCCTAATTGGCATAGAAAAGATCTTTCTTTTGGATTCTAGACATTTCCGTTTAAATATTCTACTTATTTCCAAGACTGACCTCATCATCTTTTCTTCAGTATCTTCCTTTACCTCCTAGATTACCCCATCACGCATCTTAATCATTCTCTTTTCTTTATTTATATTGCACACTTTAGCATGTCACTCTGCTGCCTAAATTCTTTACTGGATGCTCATCATCCTAACTTTAAAAAACACCATGGACAGTGCTCTTTATTGATTGTCACTGTTTCACTTCAAAAACTCCTCCTGCACCTCATAGTACAGTTCATTGATGACTGTGGATGTATCACCTTCTGATACACCCCTGTGTGTGTTAATAACAACCACCCATATTTATTAAAGCCTAATTATGTTTCAGGTGCCAGGCCATAATACTATACACTCTTTATTTAGTATAACCCATCCAGCAACCCTATATAGTAGGTCCTTTCAGTGTTCCTACTTTAGGAAGAGGACACTGAGACTTAGCGGCTAAATAATTTACCCAAGCTTGCAGCTAGTAAGAGGCAGAGCCAGAATTCCCACTGTTAAGCACAATGTTATGCTCCTTTTCTCATGCCTTGCACAAGCTGTTCCCCAGCCTGAAATTTCCTCCCCCACCTGCTTGTTTTGACTGGTTGATTGCATTTGTCCTTTAAAATAGGTCGTGTCACCTTCTTCAAGAGGCCAGGTGCTTCTCTGTGTTCCCTTGTTTCTTTTGTTCCCAGGAGTCTTGCACATTAGATCATCTTTTTCTTCCCCTAGAATGCAAGCCCCTGGCAGGCAAGGACCATATTACATTTATACCCCATGCCTAGCATGGCACTTGGGATATAACTGGAATGCCATATATAATTACATAATAAATAAGCTTTGAATGAAGCTCAAATGAAGCTGTATTTCTTTATGGCAAGTATTTGATGCATTGTACGCTCTTACTTGTTTATTGTCTGACTTCACATAAAAAATTCAATCAGTATTTCTGTCCTCATTCTCTTCGTGCATAAAATAAGAAGATAGGATTGCATCGGTGGTTTTCCCAAATGTTGCTTCGCAGCAGCGCAGCAGCAGCCTAACCTGGGTACTTGTTGGAAATACAAAGCCTCAGACTCCACTCCAGACTGATGGAATTAGAACTGTTAGGGCGGAAGCAAGGAGCTTGTGCTGAACAAGGCCTTCAAGTGAGGGTCAATGCACGGGCACATTTGAGAGCCTCTAAACCAAGTTCTAAGCACCCATGGCCAAATCCCACCCAACACCTGTTTTCATACAGAAAACTTTTGCCAATTTCTCTGCTAAACGATAGGATCCTCAAGGACACTTCCTGTGCCAGGCTTCCTTTATGAGCCCAGTGTATCCTCTCAGACTGAGAGTGGGTCGCCAGTCTGGAGAAATGGATTCTTTCTACACCTATGGCTTCAACCTTGTCATAATGCAAATTACTTCTACTCTAAACCTCAGTTTCCTGAAGTTGAAGACATCTGTGTACATCTGAATCCTTCTTTCTCTTTCCTACTTAGAACAAACCAGTACAGAAAATCTTGTGTTTAACATTTCCATACAACCATTTTAAAATATCACCTTATGTATGAGAGGTACACATCCACGAATCCATCACCATAATCTATATCACAAACTTTTCTGTCACTTCCAAATTTTCCCCATGTTTTCTTTGCTTATGATGATGATGATGATGATGATGTATGCGTGAGATATGAGAATTTAGCCTAAAATCTACCCTCTTAACAAATATTTAAATATACAGTACACTACTGTATTTTTAACTATAGGCACTGCACTATAAAGTGATCTCTAAGAATAATTCACCCTGTGTAAGTGAAACTTTTACTTTTTAACTACTACTTGCCCACTTCTCCCTCCCTCTTGGCCTCTTACATTTCCACCCTATGCTTGTATGTCTATGGCCATTCTAGGTTTGACATATATGTTAAATCAGACAGTATTTTCTTTCTGTGGCTAATTCCACATAACATAATGTCAGCCAGGTTCATCCATGCTGTGACAAATGGTAAGATTGCCTCCTATGTTAAAGCTGAGTAATTTTCCATTTATTGTATGTATATGCACTAGAAGAGTTGTCTTCATTCTCATGTTCACTGGAACATTATTTACAATAACTATGCAAGTTTTTACCTTATAATCTTGCAGCATTTGTGTATATATATATATATATATATTAAATAATAATAGTCCTATCTCCTACTGTTAATCATTACTAGTATGGTATCCTATAATACATAACCTGCAGTAGCTTTCTATTTTCTCTTTCCACTTAGTATATTTGTGAGGTTTACTTATTTTTGATAAATGCATTGGGTTTTAGTTCATTAACTACTACATAATAATCCATTAAATGGATTTTCTACAATTTATTTTCCCATTCTGCTGCTCACAGGAACTTATTTCTAGTTTTTCACTCTGATTAACAATATATAACATTCTTTTGTATTTATTCTTGGGTTTTCTTTGGGAACTTTATTTCTGGATTGTAGGGTATACGTATCTTCAGTTTTATTACATATGTCTAAAGTGCTATCCAAATTGTGTACATACATGGGGTTTTAATCCATGTCATTATCAGCAGTTGGTATTATGAGACTTTTTGCTGTCATTCTCAGAATGGTAGGGCTGAATGTAAATTTTATGAGTTTCCTTTGGGGGAGGGTTTAATATTAATTTGATCCATCCACACTTTTTTATTATGTATGGGATGTGTTCTGTTTCTCATTTAAGGACATCTGTCTTTCTGTTTTGACCCAGCTCCACAATTGGTGGCCCACCTTCCTCCAGATGCTTTTGGCTGCTTTCTCCTTTGCATCCCAGCCATTCTGATCCCAACTGAGATAAAGTTCACTTCAATGGTTCTTGTGTAATTACTAATACCATCCTCTTATTCTCAAAAATGACCCAGTTTGGGTAATGAATCAACACTGAATTAATGCTAACTCCATTATGGCTTTTATTTGACTTTGCTGATATCCCATGTTTGCCCATTTTTCCCCTTGCAAATCTGAGATCTCTGAGATTACTGACCCCTTTATCCAAAGGGATTGAATTCTGGCAGTTGCTCAATAAATGTTTCAAGGCAGCCACTGCTTTGTCATCCAAAAGGATCCAATAATTCATGCTTTATTCTCTTTTCATGGGTCTGAGTTGACTCCAAATCACTTTTCCCTTCCCAGTGACAAATATAAAGAACTTTTCTTTAGTAGCAAAGCCCATTCCTGAAAAGCACACTGCCAGGAGGAAGGTACTATGAAGTCAGTAACTGCAGCAAAAGGAGATGAAGTTCTATTTTTACTTCAAATTTTTATTTAACAGTTGAGTTTCATGAGATAATTACAATAAGTCATTTTGTTTCCAGCATGAAATTGTGATACAAAGCCTTACGGATTGGAACTATTCAGGGAGCTATCAAGTAGGCCCAGACATAAAAGGAATTGCTCTTCAAGGAAGGTATCTTGTAAAATGAAAATAACAATAATAAAGTGATATTGATAGTCTTTGGTTGCCATGGAAATACTAGTTCACCTGCTTCTGCTAGGTATTGTAGTTCGTTTCACTATGTTGGGTTTAATAGAAAATCACATAGCCAGTCACATTTTTTAATCATTTCTGAATTTTAAAACATTCACTGGGCTGCCATGGTAGCGGGGGAACGTAGAATTATGCATTTTAGTTTGTGCATGGATATGACCTCCTTGTTGGTTTTAGAAGGCAGAACAGTCAGAGCTTTCCACTTAATCCTTTTTTGTGTGCCTGAGATTAGAAATGTTTCCTGTGCATGTGGCAGCTCCTGTGTTGTGAGACTCCTTCCAATTTCAAATTCCTGTCCCTCTGTTAAAACTCTGTGTTGTAGTGAAAATGTGGTTGTGGTAACTGTAACTCAGAGACTGCAAGGGAACTAGGAATTCTTCTCAATGTTTACCAACTTTATCAGTTTGTTCCATCATTCCATCTGTGGATGATTGGGAGAGTAGGACAGAGCAGGAGACAGATAGTAGCATTTATCGAACACATCATATGACCAAGGAACTGTGTGAACCAAAATATTTAATTATTTCTCTTGCCTTATGCTTTATGAAGGAACCACATATCTGCAACAGAACTGGAAATAGAATTCAGTTTGTACCTCCTTTGCTTCTTCCACTTACTTGGTTCCTCCAGTCCCAGTGGATTAAGGCAAGTTTCCTTTGTCCTCCTGGGCATCCTTTTCACACCTCCTCCCTTCTGCAGGGGCTGCTCCTAAGTACACTCTCTTTCTCACTTCAATCCATTAATGTGATCAAACTGTTTTGCAACACATCGTTAAGACAGAAAGGTCAACAGGCCCTCCTGCATGATCTTTAAAAGGCTGGTAATGTCAAGATAAATGCATTCTCTTAAATCTGTTTTTAAAGGCCAGAATCATTCGTGCATTTTCGGGAGAGGATAATGACATCAAAATTATTACCAGGAACCAGTCTCAGCCATCATTGGGGGCAGCCAGGATTTATAGCTCAGCTAGACAGAAGTCCCTACTACCAAGAGCCTGCATTTAATCCCTGGTGGTCTCTATGCTAGGGTGTGAAGAGCAAGTCATTTCTCTGGCCTCTGCCACAAAACAGTGTGCACTCTGTACAAATGAGCAAATACCCTCACTTGACATAAAAATTCCTAATTTATAAGGGAGGCTTTTTCTCTAAAGGTATAAATATATAGTGTGTGAGACACGTACACATGTATTTGTAATTGTAGAATATATTCATTTTGTAGTTCAGAAACATGGCTTTTTAAAAGCCACTTGAATTTCAAATGGCTAAGGAGTTGCAAGTTTCAAGACTAGTTGTGATCAATGTGCAAGGGCTCCTACTTCTTAATTTCTCTACTTCCCTTGGAAGATTCAGGTTCAAGCTGATTATGAAGTAGTTGCCCAGCTGCCATGATGTGCACTTTGAATCTTGCTGATCGCCCAGAACAATGTGGTGAAAGTAGATCTCTGGAATTTTACAGATGAGAAATAGCTGAGAGCTTGAAAGTGGAGTAACTTACCAAGGCTGTGCCATCTGGGCCTTTTTATTCCAAATCCTATAATCTATTGCTCTACTCCTCTCCAGTCTAAACAGGATTATCATCAGAATTAGGTAACATTTTAAAATTCAGACTTCATTTAAACATTGTTGGAATACAGTTAGATTTGTTGACCAAAAGATGTATCAAGATCACCTCTTGAGATCCTAAATTTGAGGTGATAATTCCACCTCCTATGTTATTGCTGAATTGGGCAAGAGGGGGAATCCTCTAGAAGCCCAGGTGGGTTTCCTGTTTCTTTGGGTGTTATTCAAGAGCCATGAGAGAAGGGAAGACCCAAGAGGAAACCCAGCAATGACTAAATCTAAAAGGACTCAAGTTACATAATTACTTTCCAGCCTAAAACTGAAGGTGTTTAATATTTACTAGAGAAAACTTTAGCCAGACCTAGTGGTGCATGCCTGTAATCCCAGCTACTCAGGGGGCTGAAATAGGAGTATCACAAATTGCTTCTCGGCCTTTTGGCTAAGATCAAATGTAGGGGGATCACAAGTTAGAGGCCAGCTTAGACAACTGAGCAAGACCCTGTTTCAAAATACAGTTTTTGAAAAGGGCTAGGAAAGAAGCTTAGTGGTACAGCATTTGCCTAGCACAGTGGAGGCCCTGGGTCTAAACCCAATACTGCCAAAGAAAAATAAAACACGTAGGCCTTGTCGTGCCTGAGCTATGATAGCAACCTTAAGAACAATTATCCTATAAGTCTAAACAGAATGACTGAACAGTTTGGGGAGGCAGGGGTTGGAAAAAAAGATTTAGGATAACATAATCCCAGAAAAAAAGTTGTACTTCAGGCAACAAACTGGGAAGAGTTTTGGTGATAAATTATGTAGGGAAAGACAAAAACTGAAGTGTAAAATTAATGTTGACCTCTGCGAAGCCCTAAAAGCCTTGTCACCAAAGCAGAAAATATGTGAGTCCAAAGAGCAACCCGGGGTGTGGATTCATGTTAGAGAACGACGCTGTCTCCACTTCCTGTGACTAACACTGACCCTCTACAGCGTGATGGTGCATGGCCATTTGTGGTTCCCTTCTTATTTTGTTCACACCCAAAGACTGTTTCAGTTGGTTTTCCAGGGCAACAGCCTCCAACATTTGCAAATGATGTAAGGGGTCAGTAACTCTTGTCCTAGGTGAGCCTCAGTACTGAAATCTCAAAAGGTGGTCAACCAATTTGGGTTTTATCTCACTCTGTGCCAGAGCTGCACCCTTGAAATATTTTGAATAAATCCTTGTTTTCAAATTGCAATTTCACCAAAATGCTATGAATTATATCAAAAAATCTGTTTCAATAAAATCTTGGATATTTCCTTGAAAAGATATATATATATATGATAGATAATATGAATATATAAATATATAATATAAATATAGATAAATATAAATATATAAAGATATAGATAAATAAATATGATGGAGATATATAAATATAGAGAGAGAGAGCTGTAAAATCCTTGATTGATTTATTTTTTGAGAGAGAGAGCTGTAAAATCTTTTGTTTATTTTTTCTATTAATTGTTTTGGTATATAATGGGTTTGTTTGCAACTGGGAACACAGTTATAGGCAATTTCATTATTAGGAAATAATGCTACCATATTTATGTGTCTTTCCTTCAAAATTGAACTTATAAAATTTTGGCCAAATATAGCTCGACAGCCCCTGCATTTTGCTCATGACACCATAGCATCCCCTGGGTTTTTAACGCCATTATTAAGAGAAGCCTTGGGTTCTCACCTTTACTATCTGCTTTATATTGCCATCCCTGGGAGGCAAGGGTAAGATTTTGTTACTTGTATTTAGAGAGGGGAAAATCTGAGAGGTCAGCCAATATGAAGCCACAGCCAGCAAAACAACTCCAGGGAGACCTCAGGTGGGTCAACGTTGTCCACCACTGGTGTGTGCTGGAATTGTGATCCCATTGGCACAGGGCCCAAGGAAAGCCAGCTTCTATTAAGTGACTGCCCTTGGTTCCTACTTATCCCACTGGGCTGCTTTATAAGGGCACTGCATGACCTTGGGCAAATTATCCAACTTTCCTGTCTCTCAGTTCCCATCTGAAAAGTGAGAAGAAGAATAAATATCTGCCTGAATTCCCAGGAAGAGATCCTTTTCTAAGAAAGATTAGCACCTGTGCTGCATAGGGAGAAAGGAAATAAAGGAGAGTGTTTATGTCTTGCTTTTTTTGCTGAATGTGGCTCCCAGAAGAAGAGTGACAGAATCACTGCTTTGTAGCCTCGGGAGCTCTTCCTGCCTGCACTACAAAGATTTCTGGAAAGTTGTCTTCTCTCCCTGACTTTATTGTGAGTGTCAACTTTCTCAGGATCCCATCCTAGAATGGGTTTGAGAAGGGGTGGATGGTTTTCAGTCCTGTGCTTTACAGGAGGAGACAGAAACACAGAATCCTAGACTTGCAGACGCCCAGCTGGTGAAGACTTCAGAGCTGTTAGAGCCCAAACCTCTGGGATGAGAGATGAGAAAACAGATCAGAAAAGGAATTGCAAGAAGGCAGGTCAATGCATTTCACTTCCTCTAGAAGATTTTCTCCTGCCTCCCATCTTTGTTTTTAAAACCATGAAGTCACTGGGAGAACTAAGTGAGAAAACATAAATAAATGGAAGGATAGTGATGGGATCCATGGAGTAGAGAGAACTAGAGGCACAGTGTGAGACTGGAGAGTGACATTTCTCAAGTCTGGAAAGACAGTGGGGTTTAGAGGAGGCTTCGAGACTAATGTCATTTTCCTCGACTGCCCACTGATGGTATCCCTCATGTGGTGAAGGAACACCCTGCCCTGCCTATGGCCCCTAATCTACACCTCTCTGCTCCAGCAGCAGAGGACCCTTTGGATATCCAAGACTCTTTCCTCTGCTTTCCCTGCCACAAGTTCCCATTTGAACAGGAGCCCATATCTGCCAGAACTATAAGCTCAGAGAAAACCTGTTTTGCTTCCCTCATTAAGAGACATTTTCCTTTGCAACATTACATATATAATATTCACTTATATATACATGTGCTATTCTTTCCTTCTCCGTGCAAAACAGTGTGAATAAAAGTATACACTGTTCATATTTGTTTCTCCCTTTTTTTATTTCTCAGCTGCCCCTGTGTCCGTTCTGCCTCTTTCCTGTTACCATCTTCTCCCTCTTTACCCACAGATTGAAAAGCAATTATTGAATCCATTTGTCTCAACACAGTTGTCTGTCACAAGCTGCCAAGGCTGGTATTTTATGCCTGTTTCATTTCTCTACAATCAAAAATATTTTAAGATAAATGAGGACAGGAAAGGTGTTCATGAATAGAAATAGTAATATCCTGATTTAATCTATTCCCATCTGGGTGCCTGGCCCATTTGGTTCAAGTGAAGATTAGACTTTTTTTTTTTTTTTAAATTATCCCCCTTTAAAAATGCAGTGTATTTGAAGGAAAAATATCCAGTCCTATGTGAATGAGCTTTAGGAAAATTGCTTTCTATTATCAATGTTTTCTAGAGAGAGCCACAATGAGAAGTATGTCCCTACTGAAGAATGTGTTGTTTCTCCTTTGAGACCTTGCTTATTAATCACCCAGAGTTCGGAGCCATATAAACTAGCATGGAGTCTTCCTAGAAGCTTTACGACAGTGAGTGACTTAGCTTTATTCCCTCGCTGACACTGATACCTAACAGGAGCAGAATCATGGTTGCAGTGTGGCTAGTGTAACAAGAGGCCTATTTGGGGTACTAGGTTCCCATTACAGAACTTGGTCAGTTTAATCAGATAGAGGAACAAAAACTTGACCACTTTAGGGTAGAACAAATATCCCAGAAGCATTAAATTAAATACTAGACTTCCCCATTTTCAGACAGAGAGAGAGATGATTTGCCAGATCTATGCACGCTAACACCCTCTGCCTTCTTTAGGATGATAATTTTCATTTCATGATCATCACGATCACCTATATCTTCAGCACAACCATCATCATCCTCACCATCACCATTATCATAGCTCTGACTTCTTAAGTAATTACTATGAATCGGTCACTATTCTAAGCACTTTGCACATTTGTCATTTCCAATCACTGCAAGCCTACAGATAATTGTTCATAATTATTGTGGTTTTTAAGAAACTTGCAGTTTAAAGGAAGTTACTTGTTTTTAGAGGGAAGCATCCACACCATCCCTGGATGAAGAAGTAGTTTGGTGGGCCCTCGGGGGCTTCTGGAGATCTTTGGATATACTACTGTGTTCCTCCCCAGCCTGCTCTCTACCTCTGGTCCTCTTTGACCCGGCTTCTAAGAATGACTTTGCCATTGAACCTGGCCTGTGACATGGCAGCCCCTCCAGCACCCATGGGTTTATATGAAGGGTCACTTTCCCCTCATGCTCGTCTCCCTTAAGGTAAAAGATAAGATTACTTAACATACTTGACACAATTACTTCCTTACATGCATTGAACTTGGCTCACATTTCACATATATTATTATGTCTAACTAAAAATAGAAACATTGTGTTAGAAGTTAAATTATCATTATTTGCAGACGACATGATACTCTACATAGGAGACCCCAAAAACTCCTGCAAAAGACTTCTAGATTTAATTAACAAATTCAGTCACATAGTTGGATACAAATATCCAAACATTCAAAACTCAACAGCATCAAAAAGAAAAGAAAGAAAGAGATGCATAGGAATCAATCTAACAAAGGAAGTAAAAGATCATTACATTGAAAACTACAGTATTCTAAAAAAGGAAATCAAAGAGGATATCAGGAAATAGAAAGACATCCCTTGTTCTTGGGTAGGAAGAACCAACGTAGTGAAAATGGCCATACTTTCAAAATTATTACACAGATTGAATGTAATCCTGATCAAAATACCAATAGCACACATCACAGAAATAGAGAAAAAAATCCTAAAATTCATTTGGAACCAGAAGAGACGTAGAACAGTAAAAACATTTCTGGGCAACAAAGGCAAGGCAGGAGGCATCACAGTTCCTAACTTGAAATTATACTACTGAGCTATGGTGATAAAAACTGTATTGTGCTGGCAAAAAAAAAAAAAAAAAAGGAAAAAAAAAAGACCCAAGGATCAATAGAACAGACTAGAGGATGCAGCAAAACTCCAAATACACTAAGCCCAGCCACCTTATCTTCAACAAAGGGGCCAAACACCTTCACTGGAAGAAAGACAGACTTTAATAAATGGTACTGGAAAAACTGGCTTTCCACATGCCAAAGATTAAACCTAGACCCCTATCTCTCACCATGGACTAAACTAAAATCAAAATGGATCAAATATCTAGGAATTAAAACAGAAACACTGAATCTGCTAGAAGAGAGAATAGGTAGAACTCTTGAAGACATAAGCGTAGGCAAAGACTTTATGAACAAAACCTCGGTCACGTGGGAAATATTACAAAGAATAAACAACTAGGATCTCATCTAATTAAAAAGCTCTTGCACCGCAAAAGAAATCACCAACAGATTGAATAGGCAACCCACAGAGTGGGAAAAAAATTTTTCCAGCTGTTCCTCAGACAAAAGACTAGTATCTAGAATATGTAAAGAACTCAAAAAAAATCAGACCCCCCTAATTTAAAAACCCAATCCAAAAATGGGCATCTGAAATGAATATTTCTCAGATGAAGAAGTAGAAATGGCAAATAAATATATGAAAAGATGTTCAACATTACTGGTCATTCAAGAGACGTAAATTTTAAAAACCCTGAGATTCCATCTCACTCTGTAAAGAATGGCTGCTGTCATGAAATCAATCAATAACAAATGCTGAAGAGGCTGTGGAGAAAAAAGAACCCTTCTTCACTGTTGGTGAGAGTGTAGACTGGTGCATCCACTGTGGAAATCAGTGTGGAGATTCCTTGAAAAACTAAAATTAGAGGTTCCATTTGACCCAGCTATTCCCTTTCTGGGTATATATATTAAAAGCGTCATACCACAGCAATATATGCACCCTCATGTTTATAGCAGCACAGTTTGTAATAGCTAAATCTTGTAAACAGCCCAAATGCCCAACAACGGATGAGTGGATAAAGAAGATGTGGGGTTTTTTAATATAATATAATGGAGTACTACTCCAGTACTACTCTGCTATAAAGAAGGATAAACTTGAGACATTTCTAGGTAAATGGATGCATCTTGAGACGATACTCTTAAGTGAAATAAATTGGATGCACATGTGTAAATATCAAATTGTTTCTCTGGTATGAGAAACTGAAAGTACCAATAAGGACCAAAATGTATAAAAGATATTGTGAAATAGGAAGAAAATGTTCGCACGGGAAGGAGGACTAAGAAAGAAGAAGAAAAGGAAAAAGGGAAAAGAAGAAATGAGAAAAGAAGGAAAAACTGGAAACAACACTTTTATAAATAAAGAGGGGAAAAGGAGTTGAAAGGAAGGGAGGGAAATGGGGAAAAAAAAAGAATCAAGGTATATGAGGTACAGGTACAAATTCCCTATGATGAATGTGATCATTACGTATAACAAAAATGTACCAATAAATTTAATTAATTTAAGAAAACACTGTGTTTGTCCATGGCCAGTATTATTCAAGTACTAAGAAGTACTATCTTCTGAAGGGATATTCTTTTGGCTGTGAAGAATTAGCTCATAGCAGCCTGGTGCTATTGCTGAGAACTAGATTATATACATAAAATACTTTTAAGATAGCTAGGAAACAATCATGGAGTAACCAAATTTGCCAAACCCAAAGTAGCCATGAACCCAGTCAGAAGGGTACATAAGAATGAAGTAGATGTAGTATTGGATGAGATAATGGCCAAGGATTTTCTAAAACTGATGTGCAAACTAACTCACAGATCCAAGAAACTTGGCAATCTGTAAAGAGAAAAAAAAAGAAAAAAAAGCGCACCCAAATAACAAAATGAAACTTGTAAATGCAAGCACAGGAAAAAAAGACACATAACTCTGAAAGAAGAAATAAGGAAGACTTCTCCATCTCAGCTGAAGTTATGGAAGAAAGAATAAATGAAATCACATTTTTTTAAAGAATTAAAGAAAATCACAGACACCCTTAAGTTCTACACCAAGTGAAAACTTCTTTCAATACAAAGGCACTTCTAAATGGAGAAAAACCAAGCAGGTTTTGAGTAAAGAAAACAAGTGAATTCTTCAGACAGAAAAAAAATGATCTTAATTGGGAATAAGAAAATTCAGAAAGGAATAAAAAATATGTATGCTTAAATTAATATTGAGTCTGTAAAGTAATAATAAAAATACTGTTTTGAGTTTTAAAATATATGCAGAAATAAAATATCCCCAAACAATGCCATGAAATGAGGGATGGACATTATTGGAAATAATATATAGAATAAAATATAGAAAGTGACAAAAATGGTAATTTATATGAGGCTTTAATATGTCAGGTATTGACATTATAAGCTCAACAGTTCAAAGATCAGAGATATTGTATATTTAACAAACCAAGTACTTTTAAAATATAAAAAATAGAAAACGTTGAACATAAGAGAATGAAAAAAACTACCACCAAAATGCTTCAATAACAGATAATTAGACTTAATAGCAAAAAGTATTAGAGATAAGGTGAACATTTCAGTATCAAAAAAGGATCAATCTACTAGGAAGATGTAACAATTCCAAACTCTTACTCACCTAAAACATATAGCCTCAAACTTAAAAAAGTGTAAGTGAGCAAAACTAAAATTGAGAACATTTGTAATTACAGTAAAAGACTAACAATTCTCAATTACTGATACTGTATAATAATACACAGTTTTTAACAAGCCAAGCAACACAAAGATTATGTATTCTCTTCACAGTAATATTATACTGTAAATGAAAAGAGAGAAATATAACCAGAACTTTCCAAATTTTAGAAAAGAAAACAATACTTTTCTAAATAGCCATGGGCCAAAGAAGAATTACAATGAAAATTATGACATATTTCAGTGTTGGATTTTAGCATGCTAGAAATCTTCTGTCTTGACACAGGACCTAGATTTTAGGTGGTTGATACACAAAGAGATTCACTCTGTAAAAATCCATCCAAGTGTACACTTGTAAGCTGTGTACTTTTCTGTAAGTATGGTATGCATCAATTTAAACAGAATTTAAATTTAAAACTATAAGTGTATGCTCAAATGTTTCTTATAAGGAAATCCTCAAATTGCTTTCAGCTCCTGAAAGTTGTTTATGTAAATTGACTAAATTGACAAAACTCTCCCAGTATTCAGAATGCCTGAAACAGTAAACTGCAACATTTTAACATGAGAGTCAAATAAGAAAGAATTCAAAAATGTTTATAAGCTACAAAATTAAAACAAATGGCTATAATGAATTTATAAATTAAAAATTTATATTGAATTTTAATCTTTAAATATATAGTTTTATTACTTAGGTTACATTACCTTCTTTAATAAAGAGAATAATGGGAATGAGAAAAACTGATGCTCATTTTTCACCATTAAAATGTGCAAATCTCATTTAAGAAAATCAGCTAGAATTAGCTCTTGCAAATAATGCAACATTTACCTCATGTTGACTGAAATATCAGGCATACCGTTAGGCACTGGGGAGATAGTGGAGGGATCCTTCTTCAAAATGTTATCCCCACCTGTACAGTAGACCCTCAAGTTATGAACGGCCTGACACAGGAACAACTTGGGTTAATTAGGCTAATGGAAGATTCATCTGCCTCTTGTTACCTATAGTGTGTATCCAGGTAAACATCCAGATTTCAGTTGTATTGACTTAGTTACAACCAGCCCTCGGGAACCGATCAAATTCATTAAGTCAAGGGTCCACTCTAATTGTAAAGCTCCTCTTTGCTGCTTTTAACTTCTTAGAAAAATTATGCAACTCAGAGGAGAAAGAGAGGGTCTTTTAGGGGGAGCGCTAGGATGGAACTTTAAGCACATGTGGGTCTAAAACCCCTACCCCTTCCTTAGCTCTCAACTCAGACCATGGAAGTCATATCAGTGCCTCTCCTGAAGGCTCCTTTCTCCTGCTCCCCCAACCCAATCCCCCACTTGGATGTCTATTCCTGGGCAGTCCCACCCACCTGGAATGCACCTTCTCTGAGGAATTTCCCTTTTAAGAATCTTCTGCACACAAGATGGTTGGCCAAAGGACCACTTATTTTTAAAATAAGAAGCAACACTTCAAATTATATCAGACACCAATCACACCAGAGACCAGGCCTACTATGGTTCATCTTCAGTCTACAACAGAAATTTTCAAAAAGTAGATGTCCTTAGATTAGACTTCAGATTTTAGACTTCAGAAATTGTATGAAAAATTTGCATATATAGGTCCATTTCTAGCGAGAGACTGAACTAACTTTCAATTTCAAAAAATCTTCAGACACACAGAATTTTAGTGGTACTAGCCTAGAAGAAATAGCTGGCATGTTGTGGTTTATAAAAACCTTACTTCTGACTAGTTATTTGGCCTCTGACAATTAACATCCTCCTTACACCTTGAATTTCAATTTGGATCACATTCTCAAGTCCTTCCAAGATCTACCTATTGGGCCAGGGATTGTAGTCCAGAGATGCTGCACCTGCCTGGCAAGTGCAAGGTCCTGAGTTCAATTTCCGGTACCAGAAAAAAAAAATTTAATCTACCTATTAACTATTGAAGATTTGTTCACTTCTTCAGTGTCTTCCTGACAACCCCCCATTTCATACACTGTTCAGCAACTGAAAATGTACTATTTGGATCAAACTACTCATTTGCTTTTTAAAAAAAATATTTGCAGACCAAACTTTTAAATTTTTATTTTTAATGGTATTAATAGTGGCACATATTTATGATGCACAGCACAATATTTTGATACATGTATTCGATGCGTAATGATCAAATCAAGGTAATTAGCATGATTGTCACCTCCAAAGTTTGTCATTTCTTTGTGCTGAGAACTTTTGAAATCTTCTCCATATCTAGTTTGAAATGTACAATAAATCACTGTTTCTTATAGTTAGTCTCCTCTTCCTTGTCCAGTGGTAATTTAACCAACCACACTTTTCTTGTCCTTCCCTCCCCTCCATGCTGCCTCCCTCTGGTAACCACTATTCTGTTCTCTCCTCCTTGTGGTGGATGAGCTTTTCTAGCTTTCACTTGAAAATGAATAGTATTTGTTTTTTGTGTGCTTGGGCTTATTTCCCTTAACACCAAGATGCAGCAGATCCACTCCTGGGTTTATACTCAAAGGAAATGCAATCAGTATGCAGAAGAGATATCTGCACTCCCAGCTAGTGCTACTCAATACAATCAAGATATGGAATCAAAGTGCCCATCTGCAGATGAATGGATTAGGAAAATGTAGTAAAAATACACAATGGAATACTTAGTCAGCTTTTAATTATTAGTATTTTTTTTTTTTTTGGTACTGGGGATCAAACTCAGGACCTCGCTCTTGCAAGGCAGGCGGCAGCACCACTGAGCTAAATCCCTGGCCTTTAGTCAGCTTTTAAAAAGACTGGAATCTTATTGTCTTCAGAAACACGAATGTCCCCATTTACTTAAGGAGGAAATTAACAAGAACTGTATCCTTGATATATTCACCAACTTCATGATCCAAATTCAGCATAATATCTGTTCCCAAAAAAAGAAATGTCCACCACAAAGAATAATCAAGCATTTTTTTCTTATTTGCCTCAGGAATTTTTTTTATTCATTAAGTTTATTGGTATATTTTAGGTATACATTATGATAACATTCCATTGGGACTTTGTGCTTATACATGATGTATCTTGGTTCTTATTTTTTCCCCATTCCCCTGCCCTCCCTTCAACCCTTCCACCCCTCCCTATTTACAAAGACTTTGTTTCCATTTTTTCCTTCTTTTCTCATATTTTTCTCCTTATTTAGGGAGTTTTTAAAAAAGAAAATGGCATGATACAGTTAAACACTTCCCAATTCCATTTTCTTCCCCTTTATTATCAGAGAAATGTATAACATTGCAGTTGGTACATCATCTTTTCTTCTTGTTACACGTCTTTATTCATAAGCATGGTGTCATACTTTAGATGTCCTTTTGCAGCTTGCCTTTTAAATTCATATGCTCTTTAAGTATTTCTGTATTTATATATGTAGGTGTGGCTTATTAGTTTTATCTAATATTGAGTGATTCCATTGTATGAATATACCACAATTACACCCACTCTCTTTTAAGAAATTTTTCCTCAACTGGTGTCATAATATTTTGTTGATGGATGTGAATAGAAACACTAAGCCAGGCAAAAAACAAATAGCAAATGAGCTCACTTACATGTAAAATTTTAAAGAGTCAGACTCATAGAATTAGAGAATAGAATGATGGTCATCAGAGGCTGGGGGAAGGAAGAGCAGGTGAACAGGGAGAAGAGATGGGGAAGGAAAGGGCAAGAAGAAAAGGCATGGGGATAATACAGAATGAAGGTGTGTTATTACATATACCAACTCCCCAAAATGAATGTGTGGTTGATCCTAAAAAAAGTTTGCTACCAAATACTTTTGTATTTACTCCTTCCAGTTCACAGGAGCTTGTTACATTATCATCTTTGGTTCTTCATATAATACTTGGGGCAAAATTTAAAATAAAATTTCTCACATGGCACTGATGTCCATCCACATCCTGTCCACCAAGCAAGCTACACCAATTTTTCTTTTCAGAAAACTAGACAGAGTTTTCCAAATATCCTGTCTTTGGGAGAAAATGTCTTTATAGTGTTGATCTCAAGCAGTGAAAAATACAAACAGCTACTTATTTAAAACAGCACATTTGGAGGATTAACATTTTCTCTGTTTTTTCAAAACTCAACATTCTCCTACCCTCCAGTTTTACAAAGAGAATTCATCTGATTTGACTATTAATGAGAATACATTGATTTTGGTGTCATGAACTACACATCTTCCGTGTGGTGTGTGTGTGTGTGTGTTCTGTCCATTACAGTTACTGAAGAGAGTGAATGCAGTTTTAACTTTGAATCGTTTCTTCAAGTGTAAAATACATTAGAGTAAAAGATATTAAAGGGATTTTTCACTTCTAAAATTATGTAAGCTTTGCCCTTTGCACATAGTAGATACCTCACTAATCATTTGATCTAGCCACAGCCTCTACGTTTTAGGAAATCTTAGGATATAAAAGCCAAATGTTATCCTTGGTCCTCATATATACAGGTATGTGATTGTATGTTTTCTCTTTGTATTCATAGATCTATATTCAAAGTTTGGTTCATCAACCTAGGAGCAATGTAGCAATCGAGAATAAGATGAATAATGCTGAAATTGCAGGAGTTTTATAAGAATTAGGGATTTTGAGAGAATTGGTGCAAATTACTCAAACTCTGTTCCTTGGTTTCTTCATTCTGTAAAATTGAGATAAAAGTCAACACAGAATCACTCTAAAAACTGCAAGTGAAATTGCAATAAATTGTTTAGTCTAATGCTTAATAAGTGCCAAGGTCAAATTACGAACCCAATTCATGACATAGCAGGACAGAGAGGTGGAAGGTTTCACTTCCTGCTCAGGATTCTCCCTTGGCCCTGGGGCAGCCCCCTTGCTCTCCCTGCGTATGAATTCACTTCCTGTTCTGTGTGACCTCACAGGCAAGTTTGGCCTCTTTGGCAGTGGATAACATTAAAACCCAACTGTGTTCACAAACCTACCCTTGGGGCTAGTTGTGTGCACAAATAATGCTCATTTCTTTTTGAGTCTCCAGTTTTCCAGAATGCCAATGTCTTTCTCCATAACCATGAATGTCTGATTTCTATCCTTTTGATGATTCTCTTTTCCCAACAAATCCATAGAACCTTCTCTATATTGTGTCTCCTCTAGTTCTTCTTGGGCCATGCTATGTAGTCTTGTGTTACATATGTACTGCATTCCACATACCTTTCTATTACAAGGGTGGAAAGTGCTATCCCATATTACAAACCATTCATTGATCTACAGTGAAAAAGCAAGAGGAAAATACAAATGGACTTTTGGCAAATTAGATATATTTTTCCTCATTTGTTTTAATAAAGATTTTTTTAATCTCATGTTTTATATATTGGTTAATATAACTGAGTAAAATTATTTGCCATGATCTTCTTTTTATGATGGACTATTTCACTTTATCATGATCACCTATAAAAGATTAATGTCCAAGCCATTGAGAATGTAATTTTTTAAATTATCTAGGAAATTTGCACCGGACCATACTATCATGATTATGACCTTGAGGACAAATGACTTTCACCTAATCAAAGTAGAACTTAAGTTTGAATTTACATTGCTGACCCTAGGACCTTTGAACCCAGGAAACATTATTGACTTTGTGAAAAATGATGACAATCATGATGCTAATGTCATGATAAGTAATTATGCATACATACATACTTTTCTGTGAACCTCATAAATACCCTAAATATCAAGGAACTGAGTTTAATCCCTGGTACCAAAAAAAAAAAATACCCTAAATACTCTAAAAGGTCAAAATTAAAAGTCCTAGTTTCCAAACACATAAGCAAGGTTCAAATGGGTTGAATGACCTTCTTAATTTGGTTGCTGTCTAGGGCAGGAACCGTCCTCTCTTATGACTCTATTTGTCTGTTTATGGCTCCATTCCACTCACTGCTTCTCCTCATTCTCTACAGCACAATTACTGAAACCTGACTTCCAGCTCTGATCATAAAACTTAAACCAAACCTTAGAACTTCCACTTGATTGTATAGTATCAGCTTTGGTAACTCTCACTGAACAAAACCAGCATGCATTTAAAAAAATTACAACATATAATAAATATACTTTGAAAAAAATATTAAAGTCTTCTACTGTAGTTGTTTTAATAATTTTACCCCATATATATATATTGCCAGGCATGGAGGTGCACACCTATAATCCCAGCACTCTGGGAGGCTGAGGCAGGAGAATTACAAGTTAAAGTCCTGCCTGGGCAATTTACCAACTTTGTGAGAACTTTTCTAAAAATAAAATTTTTTTAAAAAATGAGAATGGGGATATAGCCCAGGGTGAGAGCTCTGGGTTTATCCCCAGTATTGCCAGAAAAAATGAGTTTTGATTGATAATTTTTTGTCCTTATAAATTTAATTATCTAAAAATTACAAATTCAGAAGAAAAACAAGTCTCGCAGATTACAACTGACTAGTGCTTTAGAAATCTTGATAAGGCCTGGAAATTGTTTATAACCCTGCTACAAAGGCACTATTGAGAGGTTGCCTGCTCTTCAAAAGGAAAGAAAACAGCATTTGATGCCTATGGGACATCTGCTGCGGGTTACAGACAGGTCAACACCATGGGTCAAGCATCTTCTTAGAGGCCCAGTGAACATAATGATTAATTAAACAGCGAGTAGGTAAACAATTTAAAATGCTCGATTTATTGTTACATTATGGACTATTCATGTATTCATTTATAATGTGCTTTGCTATATATAAAACAAAAATTAAATAAATTGTGGTCTAAGAGAGTTTGCAGTCCTACGAAAGAGAGTCTCTCTCCTTAAATCACTCCATAAATCTAACACCAAAAATGATGGGGCATAAAAGACATGTTAAAATATTTCCAAATTAAAAGAGGAAAGAAATTATTTCTAGTTTTACTGGGGAACAGCTGATTCTTAGAGAAGTAAGATTTAGATGTGTGGTATCTGGAAGCCCCAGTACTTAGGTTTGTATAGAGAAGACAGTTTGGTATCAGTGCCAGAAGGAAACTCTTTTAGCAAGAACATTTGCTGAGAACTTTGCACCAGGCTCTGGAGCCATAAGGTGAGCTTCTCATATCCTGGTCCTCAAAGTCTGGTGTTTAGAGAGAGGCTGAGAGATAGATAGGCACAAGAATGTGGACAAAAGTAGAAAGGCAGGAAGATGCCAAATCTGCAGGAAGGTTTCGGGAGACGATGACAACATCAAGAGTGAAGTGCGGAGAAGGAGATCATTACATTCATGTCTCGTTTTGTTTTGTTTTGTTTGGGTAGTACTGGGGTTGAACCCACTGGACTACAATCCCAGCCATTTTTTGCTTTTTATTTTCAGACAGAATTTACTAAGTGGCCTAGGCTGGAACTTGTCATCCCCTTGCCCTAGCCGCCGGTGTTTTGAGATCACAGACATGGGTCATCATGCCAGTTGGGGTTTATGTTTAAATTCAGTTGCCTTGTTGTTTCTGTTTAGCAAGTTCAAAGAGCTTTCTTGAAAATAAAGTTTGTAAGTTACTTGAGACTGTAATTGTCTTTCAAAACTTCCTTCAGTGAGAGGGAAGTGCTAATGGGTGAGAAACTTCCAATAACATCTGCTACTGATTTCTAGTCAAGGTGACATTTTAAGTTCATATTCTGAGCCCTTCTCTGCTTCAAACACATAGCAGTAATAGAAAAAAATATAAAAAGTTAAACTAGAAAGGCATAGACAGAGCACTCGCTTAAATTATTAACATACTTACTTAACCGATGTGTAAATTATTTAGCCTTTCTACCCTGCTCCCACCAAAAGACAAGTAGGCATTAGACACTTCTTGTACCCCAACCTCCTAGTAATTATTGTCTAATCCCTTATCTCTTCAGTAAAAAATAATTCTTATAATATTTTTATTCTGTCGTGGGTTCTGAACATTCCCACTTTAAATTTATTTTCAGCCTCCACTGTGATTTTCATTCACCTCTTGATTGATTTTATTGACTTATTTCATAATACTCTTCCTCAAGTGTTAAGGAACCCTCTGGCACGAAGTAGTAATAAAACAGAAGACAATCCACAAAACCAAAAGTGGTCCTTTGGAAAATAAACAAATCAAACTGTATTTAGAAAAGTGAGCAAGATTGATTAAGAGATAAGAAAGGCTGCACAAATAATCAGTATCAGTTATGAAGAGGTCATATAATTATAGATATGGTAGAGAGATCAAAGAAAATTACACTTTTTTGATCTGTTATTTTATTATGACAAATATTAAAAATTTTAGGAGATGGGTAGTTTTTCAGAAAAATAAAAACAGTTAAAATTGTTTGAAAAGTAAAATGAATTTATAGCCATTATAGGATTTCTGAGATGCAAATGGATTTATAAGCAATAGATTATTCATATAGAATGCAAACTGCTGTAGAGAACTAGAAAATAAGGAATTTGTTTTATGAGGTTGATATTATCTTCTTGCCTAAATCAGATAAAAACAGAAAAGAAAAGAAGTATAAGCCATTGTCATATGAGTCATTTTTGTAAAATCTGAAAACATTAGAAAGTTATATCCAAAGGAGTATTGAAAATATACTATTTTTGAGAAGTCATTTTTTTCTAGGATATTGACATTGAACCTTTATCACAGAAATTCCCTAATTTATTAGTATTCCCTTCCTTATTTTTCCTTATATTTATTAAATATAATTCCCATATTTAATTAATATTCCCTATATTTATTTTCTAATTCCCTATATTTAATCCCTATATTTATTAAAATAATTCCCTATTTTTATTAAAAAGAAAAATCACATAGTGATTTCAATGGAAGTAGAGAAAATAATTCTAAAATTTAGCATTACTGTATTCATAATAAAAATGCTCAAACTAAGGATCAAATAAAACTTTAACTTATTAAAACGCATCTACCACAGCCCTATACCAAATATCTTACTTATAGATTAAATGTATGAAGTACTTGAATTAAACACAAGTAGTTGATAAGATATGTTGCACCATTACTAGTATTTAGTTTTGTTGCAGGAGGTCCTAACCATGGTAAAAGAAGCAAAATAAACTATATTTCAATAAGTTATTATCTATATAGAAATTTGGGCAAGAATTTACAACCAATCTATTAATAGTGGATTTAATAGATTTATTGCAAATAAGATAAATGTGAAAAATGAAAGTATTTTTATGTCAGCCATAACAAGATAAAGAATATAGTAGCAAAAAGAAATACCGTTTATAACACTGACTGCACAGAACTGATAAGTATGTGTATATGTGTGAAAGGTTATCAGCAGCAACAGGTGTGATTGAAGAACACAAAAGATTGGATGAGAGTTTGTAGTAGTTAAAGCTTGGAAACAGCCCAAGTGCCCATCAACTGGAAACTGGATAAAGAAGACGTGGGTTTTTTTATAAAATGGAGTACTACTCAGCCATAAAGAACAAGAAACTAGAGTCATTTATAGCTAAATGAATGCATATTGAGGCCATACTCTTAAGTGAAATAAATAAGAAACACGTGTAAATACCGAACAGTTTCTCTAGTGTGAGAAACTGAGAGTGTAAATAAGGACTAAAAGGATTAATAACCAATAATTGATACTTTGAAATAGGAAAAGGTCCACAGGGGTAGGGGTGGTGGGAGGAGATGGGGAAAGGAAAGAATGGAAAGGAAAAATTATGAGAAAAGAAAAAAAATGGAAATGAAGTCTATGTCAATAGAGAAGGGTGGAGGGGTGAAGGGCACACAGGTAATGGGGAAAAAATAAGAACCAAGGTACATCATGTACAGGTACAAGCACCCAACGATAAATGTAAATGTATCATATACCTAAAATGTACCAATAAAAGAATTTAAGCAGAAAAAAAAAAGATTGGATGAAAGAGAAAGAAGCACTGTGAACATGAATCACAGGGCTAATATGATAAAGATGTTAATTCTCCAAGATTAATCAATTTTTAAATAATTTTCCAAAAGGGCTCAAGAGGTCCAATACTATTTTTTAGAATAGCATTTACTCTAGAATATCCTTCTGAACTTAAAATAAATGAACTAGATTTGCCTGTATCAACATAGATAAATCTCAACCATCCTTATGTGAAAAAGCAAGCTGCAGCATAAATATCCTATGATTATTTATGTGTAAAACATAAAAACTCAAGAAACATTATGTCCTGTGGGGATGCATATATGTAGTAAGAATATATAAACAATGATCAGAAAGGGTGTGTAGTAATTTTGGGCCATTGATAACCTCTACTGAAAGAGGGAAGAAATAAGATAAAAATGATGAAATAGATCTTTCACTACATTTGGATTTTTTTCACAAAGGGAGATCCTTTAAAAGAATTGTGAGTCTTGACGTTTTTAATCTGGATGGAGGCATGTAGCATTTTTATGTTACTCCTATATTTTATGCAGTATTTTTATTGCAATATTTCATAACTTTAGCCATAAGTCTTGCCCAATTCTTTCTTGGTTTACCTGGGAGGGTGCTAAAAGATAGAGAAAAGAATATATTGTACATCATGACTGCATCTTTTCTTTGGGAGGGACCACTGCTCTAATATCAGAATATCCAAGCTCTATCAACATGTAGTTTCAAGTTTGAGAGAAAGCAAAACTCCTACTAAGTGCTACTTCCTTCTACAAAGATAGAAAACAGGATCTCTTCATCTTGCTGCTGATAGAAATTTGGAGTTATGTGCCTTTTGAATCTACTTTTTGGCTTTCTCATTATTCACAGGCTATATCAAATTAAAATTGTAGTCTAGCATCATTTCTAAGACCCAGCATGCTCTATGTAGGATGAAAGTTTTTATACATAAGGGAAAAATCATTTTAATCATTTCTTCTCCTTGAAACTTTGAATCAGTTTACCCTCACCTTTCTTATCTCTTCATTTGTCATGCTACTCCTTCCATGTCCAGAAGTTGAAAGTAAATCTATTTATGATAAACCTTTCTCCAAACCCTGGTTGTTTCTCCTGTAATTAGTTAGTATGAGTTAATAAATCTGTCTCAGTTACTTTCTTGTTGCTGGCAAAATACCTACATCCACATGTTAAAGGAGGAAAGGTTTATTTTGGCTCACAATTTGTGGAGGTTTCAGTCCATAGTCAGTTGGCTCAAATGCAGAGTGGCATGGCAGAGGAGAAACAGTCCATGGTGTGGCAGGCAGAGAGCAGTGAGCAGCAGAACAACAGAGTTCCACTTTTCATTCCCTTTTTATTCCATCCAGGCTACAAGCCTATTGGTTGGTGCCATGAACACCCAGGATGGGTCTTTTGTATTCAGTAAATCCATTTGGCCACAGCCAGAACCACTCTAATCCAATTAGGAGACTAATCCAGTTATCACACCCACAAATTACCCACCCTCTTCATTTCAGTGAACCTTGGAAGTTATCTGTTACTGTTCCTTAGAGAATTACTCTCAGTAGGCTGATACTTAACAGAGATAAGAAATTTCTTTTAAGATTCCAGTATATTCACCATTAATGTTACAATAGTAATGCAGAAGCTTGATGAAGGATATCCTTTGTTTCAGATACAGAATTTATTTTTATCGCTTAATAAATGATGTTTATTACTGTATTTGTAAATTCATTAGGTTGCTGAATGGTCAACTAAATCATTATTTTGTACCTTTTCATGTTATGTGAGAAAATATGTGTTATTGAGGTATCCATAACTTTAGGGATTTATGAACATTCATGTTCTAATATTTTTTAGTTATATGCTTCAGAATAACTGGTTAGTACAGTGTAGAAAAGCAAAAGCATTCAAGTATTTGAGTCTTATTTCTTAAGGCTTCATTTTGGCTTTTTCAGATAACTTGAAGAACTGAACTTAAAAAAAAAAAAATCTTATTCTTGACCTGGCATTAAGATATCTGATAATTAGCAAATTTCTTTGGAGGCTAAAATTAATTTGGTATTTTAATAATTTTATACTAAAATATAGAAAGTGTTACATTATAGAATGATTTGTCTTTTTTAAAAAAAAAGTAACTAGATCAGTTGATAATAAATGCTATTTATCTGGACTTCCTCTTTGTTTTTTGAGGCATTCTCTGAATAATCCCATACTTCTGATGGTCTAAAAAAATTAGAAAAATATACTTCTCCCTTATTGAAACATCTCATTATAGTAATGGTACAAAATAATGTGACATGGTAGCATGTTGATTAATGTGAAATTCACAAATTTTGTTCCAGATCTTGGTTCTCACACCATGTCAGTGGCCATAATTCTCTTGTTAATGTCTAAGGTACAGAATGGCTGTACTGCCAACTTCTAGGACAAGGCAAACATTTATTTTTTCCATAGAATTGGATATAAGTTACAGTTTTGGTGGAATCAGTAAGATATTGTACTTTTCCCCAGAAATATACAGGTTGCTTTCATACTAACCAGACAATTTTGTTCTTCTGATTCCTAAGCAGATTAGGTACTTTTCTCTGTATCTTTTGGTTTGAGTGCTAGTTAAGATATTATGATGTGAGAAATTTGTTTCATTAACTCTTGAAATACATATGCATATATAAAATGCATTGTTTGTGATTGACTGCCAAAGGATAACATAGGGAAATTATATACTTATCATGGGGATTTATTCTGGTGCTGAAAAACAAGATATTAAATTATACTGTAAGAACAAGCATAATTCAATGAATTTTTATGATCTGCAGAGATGAGCAAATTGCATTGCAAATGATAAATGAGCTTTCAACATCAAGACCTACAAATAAATCATCATAAGCAGATATTTTGATTTATTAATATAACCAAGAAGCAGTCCCTTGGGATGTGCATGTTATTTTCAGTGGTTGTCCTGGTAGGAGACAGCTAACTTATTTATGTGTTATCTTAAGTTGTGTTTTTTTCCCAACAAGTAACTACCCTGAATATTTTTTAGGAAGTGATTTATTCACTTAGAAATAAGTTTCTTTCTCCACAGAAATTAGAATAGATTACTTTGATTTGCTCTGTATCAAAATAGGATTAAAAACTGATAAAAGTCAAAGGACACTTGGGAGGTCTTTTTCTCTGCATTTTCCTTAAAGAAATCATTGCAACTAAATGTATTCATTTCCCTTATGAATAAATTCTGGGGTTTGTTTTTTCTATCTCAGTTGCAAAGCTCCATATCAAATCCCTCTATCCTAACCTTCTCCTACCCTGACATTATTGAAATAATAGAATAATGGCATTCATGTTTCCTTCATCGGCTAATATCCATAACTGTAGCCTAAAAATTATTGAACAAAAAAAGACTTCATCTGGATATTCCTTTAACAGATATTAGTTAACTGCTTATAAGTCAGAGACAATATTGGAGCCTGGGAAATGGATTGAACAAAGCACAAGCCCCACCTTCAAGGCTACAGAAAAGTGAGAGAAATAACTATGCAAAGTGACTACCCCATTCGTGCATACTTGGTAAAGACAGGTACCATGAGCTCCCACAGGACACCATCTAAACTGAAGGTCACGAGTGGTTACCATAGCAAACGGGTGGTGGGAAAGACTTTCAGGAAGAGCTGAGGCTCAAACTTAACTTAGAGCAGGTGAGGATGCCCCTGGCAAGGGAAGTGGCATGTGGCAAACCCTTGGGTCAGAAGGAGTACGTTCAGCTGTCAACCAGGAGATGAGTCTGTTAATGGTAGTGACTGCAAGCTGAAGAGAAAAGTGGAAGCATCTGGGTCTCCAGAAAGATCCAGAGACCTTGAGGCAGCACCCATGGTCCCCATGCACCCCTCCCTTTCCTTATTTTTGAAGATCAGATAATCTTAAAGCTACCTCTTTCCTGCATAGGAAATGAAGGGTTGTGTGCTAGAAAGAGGACAGGGTTGTATCCAGGCATGGAGCTTAAATTCCAACTGTAGAACTTCCTACTGATGAGAATTTACCTAACTAAACTCAGGGCCAACCTTCTCATATGTCAGAAGACAACAATAACACTTAGATACAGGGCATAAAGCATTCGGAGTTCTTATGACACTGCATGAGAAAATGGGCAAGTATCTATATCAAAGGTACTAAACGGATGTTTCCTTTCCTTTCCACTCACTAATTTCTAAAAGTTGATTCTTTCTCCATTGGTGGGTTTTAAGGATCAAATAAAATTATGCATGGAAATTATGTGATAAATATATATTGACTAAGATTTAGAATATATCCGATATTTATTTGTGTATGGGGATCCATTTAGAGCACTGTGTATTTCTATACTATGTGTTTCCTATGTTTGGATCCTTCTGGGGTCATCTTCTCTCCTCCACCTTCTCTGTCCCAACACCCCACACTGGTCACTTGTTTACAGTAGCACCTGCTGTATGTACTCCAGGGACCCAAGTCTTTTTATGCTCTGAGTGAATCTGTCATCCTGCTTCACATGGCCTCAATCCTCCCCTCTCTCTCTGGGTTGAGTCACTGCCTCCCTTTCACTCAGGTCACCTGTGCAGAGGGCCAACCTAAAAACATTTCGAGATCATATTTTTAATTAAATGTGCAGAAACCTTGGGAGCACATACTTGCTTAAGGTGTGTGCTCTTTCTCACAAGTTATACTTTAAGCATCCGGAGCCCCTGTGTCTAATCAAACACTATTGAAGAAGCATCTCCCCAGTCTCTCTTTCTTCTCTTCCTAATGAGTATCTGATAAAACCAAGGTAAACCTCACAGTGGTTATCAGGTTCTCTCTCCTAAGTGCTTCTTGCTGCTTCTCCTTCCAAACCTCAGCATGCCTGTTGCCATCAGAGTCACCCAATAGGAAAAATGCCCAGAATCACCCAACAAAATGACCTGGTTCCTTTTGATGTGTGATTTGCATGAAGATAAATGTATCCCCCTAAACATGTTTTTATCATGGAAAGATGTTAGTAATAGAAAGTAAAAATATGCCATAGGCAGGGTAGTTTTGAGGAGATACATATGAAACCCTGATACAGTTGTGAGACCTTGTGGCCTATTCTTAAATAGTAGAATATCCTCTGGAAAACATAAGCTCTCCTTCAAAATTATATATATATATATATCTTTGTTAGAGTGCCTCAAAATATGAAAGAATATTATGGAGCATAACTGGTAGCAACATACTCTAAAACACTTTACATCCTATCATTACTTTTTCTTCAACTGCTTGCAGCAAAGTAACAACAGTAGGCAGAGAAAATATCTGTTTACATTCACTTTTTTTCGTTTCTCTAGAAAGCATCTGTTGTGGTTTAGATCTAAATTGCTCCTCAAAGTCTCATATGTACAGAGATGGGCTTTTGGCAGATGATTGTATTATTTCACCCCATAGCCATCTGTGGATGAATCTATTGATCAGTTCATAGCTGAATGAGCTATGAAGAAGTGGGCCTGGTTGGAGGTGGGTCATTAGGGCCAGAACCTAGAAAATTATATTCTTGCGCCCAGCTCTTCCTTACTTTCTATCTTCTTTGTCTGCTTTCTGGCTGCCATGGGGTGAACAATTTTCTTCTGCCATGCTCTTCCACCATGACATTTTTGCCTTTAAGCCACCCAAACTTGGACTGAGGCAGAGTTCTACTTTTTGGAGTAAATCAATGTATTCTCTTTTGGCTCCTTCAGTTCTGCATCTCAAAGTCAAAAAAGAAGTGTGGTATAAACCATGAGTTGGTAAAGGGTGCAGTAGTAGATATTTTAGGTTTTTTAAGTTGCATAGGCCTCTGATGCATAGTCCTCTTGGCTTTGGCTTTTTATTATTTTGGTTTTTTGTTGTTTTCAACCCTTTAAAATGTATAAGCCATTCTTATCTCATGAACCATACAGAAACAAGCCTCTGGTTGGACTTGGGCCAGAGGTTATAGTTTCTTAATTCCAGATGTGAGTAATAAAAGCACCTTTGCTACTTTGTGTATGACCTAGCAGATGAGACAGATGACACAAAAAGGGCTGTTCAGCACATGGCAGGTATGGTATCAGCATGGTGCTTACATTAGCTTGTGTAGTCCACAGAGCAACATTATGAGACAAATTCTATCTATCTATCTATCTATTTATTTATTTATTTTTGGTACCGGGGATTGAACTCAGGACCTTGCACTTTCGAGGCAGGCGGCAGAACCACTGAGCTAAATCCCCGGCCCCCAATGAGACAAATTCTACACTGACCCCCTGGAACATGTTGATCTTTGGAACACTATCCCCACCACACCCCATGCCTGGCCCCATGCTCATCAGCAGCCCAGATTTTAATCTCTATGCAATGTAAAGTAGATAATGTATCATCTTGTCCTCTTTAAACCTCAGTTGATGATTCTGTACAATAATATTATTATGCAAATAGGAGTTTTTGGTTGTTTGATTTTGAATAAGAATTAAATAGATTAGCATGGTCTAACCACATGGTACACATTCCATATGCACCTGCTTTCTCACCATTATTTCAATGGATCACATTATTGGTCCTTGTTCTACCACTAGCTTTTCTAAATTCAGGCAAGTATTTATATGTTTTGTGTTCATATCTTGTTAAGTAAAGTAAGTGTTAATAGCATTTCAAAATTACCCTAAGGACCTACTAAGAGAGCTAGCAAAAGTCAAAGAAACATACAAATGAAAGAAATAATAATTACCATCAACTCACTCTTACATGCCTAACTTCATTTTAAGATCTCCACATCTATTATCAGTGTGTTTCTTACAGCGACTCTATATAGCAGGCTTTTGGACCAGTGGGGCACTACCCATGAAAGCATTTGGAAGAAGTAAGGTATCAGACATATGTGGGAATTTGTTGCTTTTCACCTTCCCTGTCCCAAACCAGGACACTCAGTAATCATAGATCTTGTTTTAACCTTCTGTTCATCCCTGGCTTTTTCACACCAGTGACTCCTTGAAATGTTCTTCACATCATGATACCCAAGACTCAATTTTCAATAGTAACTCCACTTTTCACTTAGCTCATGATTATCTACATGCAGATTACCCATTTTTGAAACCAACCATGATCAAAAAGAGAAACCTCTCAATAGAATTCTGAGTCACTCTTCATTTTCCCTTTAGAGCCAGAAGTTCTAATGATTGATTAGAACTGAAGAATGGAATGATTTCCTAGGATTTTTCAGTGTCAGTGCTCTATCATAAAAGGAGACCTAATAGGGTCTGTGGAGGGGAGGGGATTATAAAAAGGTCAGGAACTTATGCCATGATGGACACTAGGTAAACATTCTCTGTGGAGCAACTCTGTGGGTGTGGTGCTGGAGCCAGGAGTACCCATGTGCTGCAGAGAAAAGGAAAAACGGATGTGAACAAAGGTAAAGGACAAAAGCAAGGGCAAAATGGGTGGGTGAGAACTCAGCACAGCCTGAACACATACCAGTGTTTCACCACCCCAGGCAACTCTGGTGATGAAGTGATCTATAGGAAGAGCTTGCACCCTTCCTCAACACACCTAGGACATCCAGCAGAAACCAAAGGTGCTGGCAACACAATCACTTCCCCACACTGAAACACAGGCCAGCAGGAGAACAGCAGCACGTGAGAGTTAGGACAGTGCCTCACATCCTGAGCTATCTTGCCTGGGTAAAGAGAATATGGCTGCTGCTCCACTTCTACCTTCCAAAATGCAAAATGCAAAGTGTATCTTGTGGCCCACACTGAGGTAGAACCTGTCCTGAAACAAATTTTGAAAAACAAAATTTCAACTTAGCTAAAATGGCACCATGCACATGATGTTTAGATTTTTAAATATTTATTATAGGACACATTGCCATGAATCCACTTCAAAATAATCCCCCTCACATCAAACACACTTAGCTCATTTTTCTTGCCACTTTCTGAAACAGTTCTGGAAGTCCTCCTTCATGAGTATTTCTAGTTGCCCTGCCATGGCTGCCTCAAACTCCTGAATAGATTGAAAACATTTACCTTTAGTGGTCATTTTGATTTGGGGGAATAGCCAGAAGTTGCATGGTGCCAGATCCAGTGGATAAGATGGATGGAGACACATGGCAATGTTTTTATGAGTCTTCTTTCCTTTTGGATAGTACTCAGCAGTAGTAGCCACCATATCCTTTAGGACACCTGGTAAAGACACTAATGAAAGAGGACTTCCAAAACTACTTCAGAAAGTGGCAAGAATGATGAGATAACTGTGTTCAATGCAATAGGAAGTATTCTGAAGGGAAATATTGGCAATATGTCTTTTATTGTAATAACGTTTAAAATTTTTTAAATCTACTGTCTATTTTGAACACTCTTGTATCTGCACTTTTAGTAAGTGTATGGCTGTCCAGAACTTGGTCTGTTTTCCCTAACTCTTGGCCCAGAGGTGTTCTGCTGCCCCTAAATTTGCTTCTATGTAAACTACAAGTAAAAGTAATCATGGCCTCCTCACAGAGCGATTGCACAAAATATTTATAAAGTACCCCTAACAATCCTTGGCATTCTACCAAGTGCCACATTCTTTTTCTTCATGTGTACTTAAGGACCACAAAGATGCAATTAATAAGAAAGGTAAATCTTTCGTGGGGGAAAAATCATGTATTGTGTTCCTCAGGACAGGTATCATTGATTCAAAGCCATCTATTATTGTAAATTATTCACTCCATTGACTTCTGTTACTGGTAGGGATAATGGAGAGTCAGTTACAATTTCACCAGACCAATTTAGAGCCTGGCTTTAGCTCCAGGTTATGTGGAGTGGAAGAAATGCGTGCTTCCATAAGGAAGTGAAGGATAAAGGGTGGGGAGAATCATTTGATTACTCTCAGCTTACGGCCTACCTGACACCACTGCATGATTACTGAGAATAATTCTTTGACTAAAATAAGTTGATTAAAACCAGAGTCCTGCCATTACAGAGAAATTAAACCACACTGTATGATTTTTAATACCAGGCACTTTTCCTGTGGTGTGTTGCATAATAGAAACTAATTTAAAAAATATATATATATATATATATTAGGACAAATAAATATAAATGAATTGATGTACTGTGTGGAAAGAAGGACAAGGGGAGCCCAGAGAGAAAGGAGATACTGTCAGAGTTGAGAAGAGTATCTTTTAATTGATAAAAAGGAAATGCCAAGGAAGAGAAATACATCAGAGGAAGATGGGCTAGAGCTATAATTTTATGAGACTGGTGTTTTATGGGATAAGGAATTTCCAGGGACAGCCATTAAATGAAAGTAAAGTAAAATTTATCCTTGGCTGCCTCACTCAGTGAAGAACTGCATGAGAGCAAATACTTGTATCTCATCCTTTTCTCGATGTTCTTTCTCTCGTCTCTAAATATCTGTAGCACCTGCAGTCTGAACATGTAATTGAGCACAAAATTATTACACTACTTTTATTGTTGCTTCATTTTTAATCCTTGTTCCCCAAGAAGAAGGGGTCCAAAGTGGTTGAATAAAGGACATGGGCAGCTGTAGAATACCACCTACCGCACTTTTGATACTTTTATGCAATCTACATAAAGCAAAAAGGAATTTATTCATTCAGCACATACTGAGAGTGTTACTATGTGCCAGGCTAATTCTGGGTCTGTATGGATGAATTCAACAAAGGTGATCCCCACATTATGAGCATAGGCACTGACCTAGGATGCCACTTGGTGGAACAACTGTGTTACCCAACATCTCCTTTCTCTTTCTTCACCAGGCTGGGTCCAGGACTTCCTATTTTTTTCCTTGGCAAATATTTCAGATAATATGTGGCTTTCTATTTTGCTACTTGGTGACCATAATCCCCAGGTGCCACTGTCCCTGCAGTTATCACTAGGAAAGTGACCTTAGGATTGTCATCGGAAGCCACCATTGTTACAACAGCTCCCATGGATTCCCTTCTATTATTCTGAATGGTTTTCTCAGTATGGATGTGGGGAGATGTTTCCTCAATGGTATCAATTTTGTTTGGGGAATCACTGGAAGTATTGTTCTGCTCATTTGTTTTCTTAGATCATGCCACTTTAAATATAAGAATTTCTCCCAAATTGATTCAGATAACATTGAATTGTTCCCACATTGTGTTACAGTTAAAAATCTTTTCTCACAAAAAGAAATCAACATGTTTCACTGAAGAACCTTGGGCAGCCTGACTCTCTTTAACTTTTATCTCAGGATGACTTTTGTATGCCCCAGGAAGTTTCTTGAACATGACTGCAAATTTCAAAGTCCTTTTTACTATTTTTGTCTCTGGCTTTCCCATGGGTCCCTTACACAGACAAATCTCTTAGAAATCACTTACTGCTGTAGTTTGGGCCTAGAGTGTTCTCAAAACGCCCATGTGTTAAAGGCTTCAACACTACGTGGTGGTGCTATCAGGAGGTGGTGCTAGGACTTTAGGAAGTGGAGCCTTGTTGGAAGTTTCCCATAATTAGGGGTGTGCCCTTAGAGGGAATAATGGGACCTTGCTCTCTTCCTCCTTCTCTCTCCTGCCCTGGCCTCTGTGAGGTGAACAGACTGTTTCATCACTGCATTCCCACCATAAAGTGCTGCCTCCCCCCACTGAGAAAATCAATAGGACAACTGACCATGGACAGAACCCACTGAATCTGTGAGCTCAAATAAGCCTTCCTTCTTCTTAAATTGTTTATCTTAAGTATTGTTACAGTAACGGAAAGCTGACTAACATAGCTACCCTGATAAGAGATTTTCATCAACAATTTATTTCTCCAACAAACAGAATGGAACTCTTAGAACCATAACATCTACTACTTTTTGTACTTTTATAACATGATAATTATATAAAATGGAATTATATTCACTCAACACATACCAACCAAGTGTCATTTTATGCAAGACTAGTGTTTGTATGTATGGTTAAAAAAAACAAAAGTGTTCACTGTCATTATGAAGCTTATAAGCTTAGATGAGAAAGGACAAAAAGAAAACAACAAATTTATAATAATAAATTGGATTAAGCACTATTAAGGAAGGTAAAATACTTTATTAGAAAGATGAAATTAACCTGGGTTGAGTATAGAGAAAAGTTTCTTAAGGAAGTTGACCGTAAGTCCCCATTTGAAGGACAAGCATGGAGAAACCCCACGGAAGGACTTTAAACTAGAAATTTTAAAATATAACCCAGCTTCTGTCATTTAGAAGCCCTGAAGCTCTGGGTTCCACCTGTTGACTTTGAGAAACTTAGATATTTTAAGAAATACATTAACCTTTTTAAATCTGTAGAAAATAATTGAGCATAGAAGTTCTCTTGACATTCTTGCCACATGTGATTGTTTTCTCCCTGGCTGGCGTGTGGTCTTCAACTTAATTAAAAGTCAAATTTTGCCCTCATTTGGCGGGGCCTTCAGTTGTTGGGTGAGTGTCCATCTGGAAACCCTTTTCAATGTGGATGTTTAAAAGGTCAGATGGGCATGATTTCTAATTTACTGAGTAAGAGTTCTTAGAAGGAAGATGGAGTCAGGGAAAAAGTCATACCAAGCACAGGAAATGACATGCTTTAAGCTACAGACAGCATAGAGAATGTGGCATTTTAGAGAAAGAAGACAAGTTTGGGGACTTTGGGGACTTTGTAGGTATACCTAAACCAAAGGCAATTTTTATATTTGTACTGGTGTTAGAACCTTTCTTTTCTCTGGAACAAAATATCAGGCACCTGAAACTTAAAGGAGGAGAGGTTTATTTTGGCTCATGATTTCAATCGGTGGTCAGCTGGCTCCAAGGAAGAAACAGGATGGCATAGCAGCATGGCATAGAGAAAGGTGCTCAATGCATAGCAGCCAGAAAGCAGAGAGTAAAGGAGGGAACCAGGGACAAAAATACACCCTTCCAGGTACACCCCCAGTGACCTACTTCCAACTAGGCCCCATCACCTAACAGCACATTCAACTATTGAACTCATCAGTGGATGAATCCACTCATGAGTATAGGACCCGCATGATCCAATCACCTTCTATATACCTGCAAACTGGGGGGCTGTACTAGATCTAAATCATAACCTTACCACCTAAAAATGATGATGATGATGATGACGATGATGATGATGACAATGATGATGATGATAAACCGGCCACAGTGGTACATGCCTGCAACCCCAGCTACTCTGGAGACTGAGACAAATTTGAGAATTGCAAATCTGAGAATATGTGGGCAACTTACCTTGACTCTACCTCAAAACAAAAATGTTTTTAAAATGCTGGAGATATAACTCATTACACTGGGTGTTCAATCCCCAGAAGGCTAAAAAATAATAATAATAATTTGGGAGGGAAAGAGCAACTACCAAAGTTCATTGATAGTGAGAAGAGATATTAGAGACATTTTTGAAGGAGAAATCATGATTTGATGTGAAAAAGTGAAAGGAGAGAGAGACATGACTTCCAAGTGTTGGGGACAGGGAGGATGACACCATCATGAGTTGAAGACATGGAAGTCACCCCACTCCCTGGAATGAGCTCCTCCTTCCTCTGTGCTCTCACAGAATACAGATCTCCCTTTCACAGGAGCATTTGCTTACATACTTGCTTCACGTGGTCAATTGGGTAAAAATGCTTCATTTATCACTGAATCCCAGCCTGGCTGACAAGTCACCTTTGAGGAGTTCAGTAAATAGTAACCACCATTATTATTATTAGGCTTTCAATAGTTGTGTTTTACTGAGTGCATGGATGGCACGCTTTTGACAATGTAATGGTGAATTCTGAAGACTCCAGAGAAAATGATGAGAGATTGATTGAGAGAAATGGCTTTGATGCTTTAGGTGAGTTTATTTCAAGAAGAAGGAAAGTGACAGCTTCTAAACGAAGAAGAAATGTAATAGGCAAGGGGACACAATAGCTGACCCAGTTTGGTTCTACTGCTAAAAGGCAGCCAAGGGAAAGGCTTGAAACCAAGAATAACACAGGAAATGAGTTCTGAAATGCAACCACCTCAGTTGACTCATCCGTAGGCCTGGGTAGACAGAGAAGCTGTGCACAAAGAGGATATAACTTTCTCAGATATGATAGACATTTTTGAATTAACCTCAGCTACGCTTTTCTCCATTTACATTCTCTTTCTGGTGGATCCAATTCCCCTTATTTAGGATATAGCATTGAACAGAGCCAAGCTTAACATAACTTTCATAAAAATGTTAATTTGGATTGTTGTGGGTTCTTACTTTTTTCAATGGTTGAACAATGTATTCTCCCATTGATGAAATTTCAATTATTTGGTTGAGTCATTATTTACATAGGTTTATTTTAAAACAGTACTGAGGCATAGCAACATAATTCTTAACTGAAAATTCAGCATCTGGGTTTTGAGCATTTTATTCCTTGAATATTGTTTTTTACATATTTGTAATAAATAAACCACAGCCAGCATAAAAGCAATTAACAATTTTAATTAAAGAATGATATTTTTCTAATAATCCAAATGCTGGATATTGGGCTTTATTTTTGTCTCTTGGTTGTTTTGCATGTATTAAGCACTTTATGAACTTGGGGTTTGAGAAGTAAAATATATTACATGACTTAACTTCTCTGCAATAACTTTGTGTGTCAGTCACAATCTTGACATCATATTTTCTTTATTCTCTTTCTTCTTAACTGACTATGCCTGTTTGTCAATTTTTGAGTGGTTATCCCATTCAATTCCATTCAAGCATCTTGTGTAGGTCTGATGTCTTGCAAACAATGAAACAATAATTTATTATATACCTCTTAGAATTAAAGAGTTGGAAGATACAGATGAGTAGTAATAACAATGAATCTCTAAAAACCTATCTGTAAGAGAAATAATATTTCCCTCTCCAAGTTAAATTATCAAATCAACTCATTGACCTTTAGGGAAAGGCAGATATCTTTCTAGAAATTCCCCTTAAATTAATGGAGACATTATCAATAGATCAATGATTATAAACAGCATATATTTATGATAGCAATCTATAGGGAAAAAAGAAATCTGTAGAAAAAAATGGTGGTCAATAAAAGTTTAGAAGAAAAGAAAGTCTTAGAAGTGACTGGCATTGTTTTTAGAAAGGAACATCCTATTAAGAGACCATCCCCCTTGACAGATAAAATTCTGCCATGGAGATGGATACATTCAGCACCTGTGGTCATAAAGCATTCAAACCATTCAATTCTCTTTGTTTTGAGTCCAAGCATAAAGGAACTTTGATTAAAATATAGCTTTCCCTATAGTTTTATGTAAGAAGAAAATTTCAAGGTAGGCTGACAAGAACATTTATTATAAATCAAGGGATTTATTCATATGCTTTAATCTTATAAGTTTAGTCCATCTAAATTATATACTCAAGTATCTCTGTGGGAATGATAAGATGGAGTTTCTAGACATCAACCTCATTCTTCACTACTTGTCCAGGACTTCTGCAGTCCTTCAGTTCTCTATGTCTCACCCAAATTCTTCACATTAGAGTGAAAGAAATGAAAGCCTAGAAAAAGAATATGACTGACTAAGGTCACACACAAATTAGGCCTCTTTCCAGGTCTGTTTCTTCCAAGATACCATGCGGCATTTTAATATACTATCATCTTTGGAAAGAAACAATTCAATAATAAATTTTGTCCAAATAATAACAAGAAACTAAATTCCTGCCTTATTTATCACTCTAATCCCTATGTCACGCCTCAGTGGGTGACAGATCTGCACACTGTTGAACCCACTGTGGGCTTTTTTTCTTCTTTCTCATGGAGTCTGGACCTGGAAATTTTCTATTCATTTTTCAAGATTCAGCCCATTTGTTACTTCGAATTTCAAATCTTTCCCAATTCCATTAATTAGGGTTAACCACTTCCACCTTTGCTCACTCAGAACACTATTATATGTTTATCACATGATATTAAATATCCACATACCTATTCTATTGCTTATCTGGGTGGGACCTCCTTCCAAGGAGCAGCCACTGGTTATCTACCTCTGCACAGAAACCCCTTACAGCATCTGCACTCAATAATTTCCCAATAAAAGGCAAAGAGGAATAGAAAGAGAAAAAAAAGAACAAGAGGATGGAGGACAAAAAAAGAAAAAAAAGAACTAACTTGAGTGTCTCCCCCCTTCAGAGGTTCCTCTGTTTTCTCATAGCAGGCTGGTGGGAGCACTTGAAAAGGAGCTACAGAACATGTACGCAGAAACACATTTGCAGCTCAAAGCAATAATTTTCAAGGTCGATTTGGATGACCCTGAATTATTTTACTGCTTATTGCCCTAAGCAGGGTACAATTATAAGTTAGAATTTTTCACATTCCATGGTATATTTAAACAACAATACCCTTAGAATACTGAAGGCACTGGGAAGGATTGTTTTCTCAGGGTTGCACAGATGCTAACACATAACTCTATCACTTCTCCAAAGTGACCTCGTGTCAGAGCTGAAGGATAGTTGGTTCCAGTGGTAACTGAGATGCTGTATCAGTTGAACAGATGGGAAAGAATCAAAGTGTATGCTTGAGAAGAGGTCCTTATGACATTCAGTGTCAGACACAACTGTGGATGTTAATCCAGCAGAGCTAATTCTATAGCAGGGAGTGAAATATTATTTAATCAGCAGTGCTTCATACATAATTCAATTAACTGCCTTCACTCATCAGTATTAACGAGAACAGGAGCCTGGATTAATGTGCAAAAGCCTCATAAAGGAGCTCCCAGTCTACCTAAGTGCTGCCAAAACTTAATAAAGCCCTGCCAATCAAATTCTGATATCAGGACCCAATGCATCAGTGCACTGATATTACAAATTATCCCGGGCACTTCTCATTGTTCCCTAATTCTTTAATTATGCTGATATCTGCACTAAAATGTTTAATTAGTGTATGGGGGAAAAAGAGGAAGATTGCCTGCCACTTCCTTGACTATCAGTATTTAGCATCAAGTAAACAAAATCAAATTTTATTGCAAATGGTTTTAAATGGCATGTTTAGCTTTTTTTTTTAAGTTTTGTAGATCTTTATAATTGAATGGGAGACAGTAAGTTGGGTTACAATAATCTAAAGGTCTGCTTTGATCTTGAGAGGATGCCAAGGATGCTGGAAGGCTGGGTGCACATTTGTCCACTGACTTTTAGTTCAGTTTCTGAACTTCTAGAACCTTGCTTTTATCCTGTTCTCCTCTGGACTCAAGTATTTGAGAAGAATAATTGATGCTATAAACAGGAGATCAAATTGGGGTCACATGAAAGAACAGGGAGATCACCATTGCTCTGGATTGTTCAACATTAGCCAAATATCCTGCTCCAGTTCCTATCTGAAGGAACTGGTTAAGATTGATCCCTAATGTGTTTTGAGACTTTGCCTGAAATCAAACAATGGAAGTCTGTCTGTCCATTCTTCATGGAATTTATTCCATTTACAAGTTTTGATGAATAGGGCATACAGAGTAGAGAGAGAGAGTTTTAGATCCCCCCAAAAGCAAAGACCTACTGGCAGAGACAGATAAATGTGCTGAGAAAAATAATAATGTCAGTAATGAAAAGGGTGACAATGATAGTGGTAATAAAAATGATGGAACAGATGCAATTATTGTGTGATTAATGTTTTGTCAGCACATTACATATATTTTTAAATTTTACTTGACCTCCATCACCCTTTAAGAGGGGTGTGTGTGTGTGTGTGTGTGTGTATGTGTGTGTTTGTGTGTGTTGCTGGAGATTGAGCCCAGGGCCTTTGCATGGAGCATCCCCAGTCCTTTTTCATAAAATTTTTTATTTTGAGATAATGTCTCACTAAGCTGCTAAGTTGCCCAGGTTGGGCTCCTCCTGTTTTAACCTCTTAGGATCCTAGAATGGAATTACAGTCTCACACCACCATGCAGGCTAAGAGAGATAGTTTAACTGTGAACACAATAGAATAGTGGCTGCTTTGGATGAAGGAAAAAGAGAACTGGAAAATTTACAACTGCGTCTGAAACATTTATGGATCTTTAAAAAGCAGGTCTTAAATAATATGAAAAATGTCAACACTCATGAAGTATGGATGTTTTACTTCTCAATTTTTGAAATGTTTCCTGATAAAAACAAAAGAACAACACTCCTTTCACAGTAAGTGAGGAAAGGTCTGTGGTCAGGGTGCTAGGTGGGATGAAAGGATTGTCTTTGAGTAGTGGAGCTCTTAGATAATTTGCCAAAGACTTTGGAGGTAACTATCAGAAACATCAGGCTTTTGTTAAGCACCAATTTTTTTCATGGCATTATCTTAGATGCCCCAGAAGGATAATAAATCAAATCTAGCTCTTGTCCTAATGATGTTGATGACAGGAGTCATGAGTTGTTGGGTAAGTAACTAAAGCAGAGCTTTACACACACATTTTATTTAACATGAGGTACCTGTGAAGGATAAACACATCTTGAAAGGAGTTGAAATGAACATGTTTGTGGTTGGCCACTGGAAGGTCCAGTTCTACCCAGTTGAGGTGGCAAAACTCCTATAGGTAGATAAGAAAAGAACTGCAGAAGATTGCTAATGTGATGTTATCAGGTTCTCCGCACTGTATTTTTCGTCTCTTTTCTAATTAGTGATGTCAGAAAACTGGAGGAGGGGTGTGTGTGAGTAAAAATGTCACATTATTATAAATGGAACTTGAGGTTCTGAATGGTCATGTAAACTTACACTATTAGAAAAAGAACAAAGGAAAATCTCAGAGAGGCTGAGCAACCTGTCCAGGAGCACATAGCTTTTCCTGCTGAGAGTATCTGCACACCATAGTGGTCTCTGTACCTTTTTAAAAAGGAATGGGTTCTTCTCCCTGTTTGTGGGATCTGTTTTTCTTCTGGCAGAGAATAGAGACCTCTATGAGGCAGCTAACTGTTGATGGAGCACCTCCTCCTTGGAAAAACAGCTGGATGTTGACAGCTGATTTGAGCATCTAACAAAGGGCACAAGGGGCTGCCCTACTGTGACACTGTGTCTTCAAAATGTCACATTCACCTCCGTGCAGCCAAGTAAGAACTGGAGCAGAGAGCTCCGAGGGAAGAAGAACTGGACTCTTTCCATGGACAGAGATGTTTACCGCCAATTATAAATAGAATTAGACCAGTTAGGTTAGAACAAAAGGCAAGAGACTACAGAGAGAAGCTCCCAATGGATGGCAGTGAATTATCACTGTGCATCGGGAAGGTGCTGGTTTGAATTTACAGTTCCCACAGCATTTTACTTTCTCCCCTTAAATCTCCTGCTTACTCTCTGGCTGTTTAACTGCTTTGTCCACCTTCTACCTGTAGAACTCAGACCTGTTACATGGTCAGCTAGATAAAAATTATTTTTATAAAAATTTAGGAAGAAACATTTTTCAAAAAATGTTGAGTGTGACTATTATAAACTTTTGTAAAGAATTGCTTGGTATTAATAACAGACACAGCTGACTCTTGGACAGTGTTCTGACCAGAGCCTGCCACACAATGGCAATATGTCTGCTGGCATCCACAAAACAGGGTCACAGTGACAGAAACTTGCATGATACACCAGGACATTTGGTCCTGGGAGTTCTAAGGGAGTCCCCTCCTTCCAGTAACATTTGTGCTGCTATATGGTGTTATGTGCAAAGATATTTAAGGTATTGTTTATACCCTTGAACAGCTGGATGAATCTCATGTAGAAAAAGAAATATATGAGCAAATAATTATTAAGACATATGACTCTTAAAACAGACTAGCTGGTTTTGAACCCTAGCTCTTTGAATTACTAGCTAGGTGCTCCTCTTTTGGTATTCTGTAGAACGAGGATGATAGGGTGTATAGAGCAGTAGTACAGTATAACCAGCACATAATAAGGGCTGTTTGGAGAAATAGTGAAGATGGGGAGGGGATTATTGGCAGAAAATAGATTAGAAATCTGCTGTAGAATTTCTAGAAGAAGGTTGAGTTGGACATGAAAGGTGCTTATGAGGGAGTGATGGCCCAGTAAATTTACGGTAAGCTGAAAATACTGTAAGCATAAGTCCTCTTACTTAGTATATCTAACCCGCTCCATTTCGCAGCCTTCCAACATGATGCCATATCATTTGTTTACCCTCATCAGCATCTGGCTGACTGGGATCTGAGCCTTGCTACCACTGCCTAGTGTTGCTAGAATACATAGAACCACACTTGCTAGCCGGGGGAAGGTTCACAACTGAGAAATTTAAAATATGGTTTCGTCATTTTAAGCCAAACCATTGTAAATTGTACCATCAAGAACCTTCACTATAATCATCCTACTCAAAGAGATGTCTGTGGGCCAGCAATGTTAGCATCATCTGACTACTTATTAGAAACAGATTCTGATTCAGTAGCTGCAAGAGAAGGCTAAAGTCTTGTGTTTCTTCCAAGGTCTTGGGTGATGCCAGCAATGCTGCTTTATGGACCCTGTTTGGAATAGTGAGGATCTAGACTGGAACCGCCCAGTATGGTGCCAGTATGGTGCCCAGTATGGTGCCCTCTAGTCACTAGTGGCTACTGAGCACTTGAAATGAGTAGGATCTGAGACGGGATATCACTGTAATACTCATTGGATTTCAAAGACTCTGGGAAAAATGTAAAATATCTCATTAATATGTTCATATTGGATATACTCTCATATAGGAATTATAACACTATGGATGTACTGGATTAAATTTAATGTTATTAAGCTATTTTCACTGGTTCCTTTTTTCTTTTTTCAGTGAGATACTAGAAAACTTAAAATTGTACACAAAACTCCCATTGTACTTCTGTTGGACAGAGTTGTTCCAGGACATTTTACCAAGTCATCTCTCTACAGCCAGTGGCTCCCCTACAGTGTTTACTTGGGATCCAATGCTTACAGAAAAGTAGAAGGACAGATTATATACTTTTTTTGTCTTTTTTTCTTTTTTTTCCCCATTAAGTTTATTGGTACATTTTAGGTATAAAATACAGTGACATTCATCATTGGGATCTTGTACCATTACATGATATATCTTGGTTCATTTTTCCCCCCTTCTCCTGCCCTCCCTTCACCCCCTCCACCCTTCCCTTTTTGCAAAGACTTTGCTTCCATTTTTTTTCTTTTCTCATATTTTTTCTTTTCACTCCTTTCCTTTCCCCCACCCCTCCGACCTCCCCTACTCCTTTAGACCATTTCTTCCTATTATCCAATATCAATGATACATTTTTTAAATTGCCATATCAAGATTTAGACTACATTACCACAGATTTTACAGAATTTAAAGGGATATAGAAAGCATATTACAAAAATCTTTCTTGAAATAAATTTGACAACTTCTAAGAAGTACCTTGGAAGACAAATTAATGAAACTGACTCTGGAG
>NW_004624795.1:7627299-7638438 GCF_000247695.1 Heterocephalus glaber | reverse complement strand
GTTTTTAATCTCCTGGAAATCTGTTTGTATCTGTTTTATGGATTCCATTTGTTTCCTATGTTGGGATTCCATCATGTTCCTCAGTTCCTCTATTTTGTTTTATCTGTGTCTTCTCTAGATTTTTTAATCATGTCTTGCACTATGGGCACAATCTCTGCTGTTATCTGAGAAATTATTTCTGATTTTATTTTTTCCAGATCCTCTTTTGTTGCCAGTGCAGGTTGCTGAGTATCACAGTGTTCCATCTTGTTTCCCTTTGGGGTTGCTTTTGGTGATCTGGAATTCTGGTTTTGGGACTTGTTTAGGTGTCTTCTCATTTTGATGTGTGTGTGGGGGGGTTGCTGGCACCCATGTGGCGCACCTCCTATGCACTGGTGGAGGCGGTGGTACTTCACCTGGAAGCCTTCTCTTGGGCCTTGGGAGTGGCTCACTTCCTGTGCACTGGACTTTACAGGGAGACCATGCAAGCACCTTGCTCCTCTCCTGCTACTCTCTGGCTGGAGCCCTTGGCCTGTACTCTTGATAAGAATAAGGGGCTCAATAGTTTAAAAATAATTTTCATTTCATTTCTTATTTTAATGATATTGCATAAATAAATTGCAAAAGAGTTTTGGAAAATAGAAGCAGGAAGAAAAGGAATTAAATCACTGATAAAACCACTGTACTGAAACCAACATTGTTTAAATTTTGGTTATATGTATTTTAATATATTTTTAGATGTCCTTTTTCACCTTCTCTTATGAGAATCTTTTTTCACAGACATTCTCAAAGCAATTCTCTTTTTTCCCTCCTACTTCCCTGGCTGACACTTTCCATCTTCTTACTTGATTTCGCCTCATCATCCCCACTGGACTTGTGTGTTTATAACATTTCTCAAAGTTAATCTGTCTAAAACTCAACTTTTAATGTCTATCTTTTAACCAGACTTCCTCTGTCTATTTTTTTTTTTTTTTTACTTTTTTTTAGTAGATTTCCTAGTACAGTACTTTCAAAATACATTTACATTTAATCTAACTCCACTTTCATGGAAGACTACTTCACTGGATGGATAGCTCAAATTCTTGGAAGTATTCTCCATTTTGTCCTCCTATTCCGATATCCTTACTGTTATCCATTTCACTTATCTATAAGCTACAATTGCATTATTTCTATTATTATTGTGAATAAACTGTTATCTGTTAAAATACTAAAGATAAAATAAGGAACTTAAATAAGAAAGATAAAATATTTTATATTATTTTCTTTTGTTCCTTCCCTAATGCTCTAACTTTCTTTAGGCCTGATTTTCTAATCTATATCATTTACCTTTTCCTGAAAAACTTATGTTAACATTTTTCAGGGCTGCTGATATCAACTTTTCCACTTTTATGATCCTTTTTGAATTTCAACTTTTATGTATCTATGCTTCACTTCTTTCTTTCTTTCTTTCTTTCTTTCTCACTTTCTTTCTTTCTTTCTTAACTTGGTGAATAGTTCATTTGTTTTTCTCTTATTATTGTTTCCATTTGTTTTTTTCCACAGAGCAAAGTCTTAGATTTAGTCCTTGAATCCACAGTTTTTCTCTCTTTTATTTTCTTATTTTCTGCCTTATCTGGTTCATAGAAGGCTCTAAATAAACATTCGTTGAGTGATTTTTAAAAACACTGTTTTTCCTCATGCTGTTGTTCTTTCTATATCCTACTAGGTTATGTTTTATTAATTTAATTTTCTAAACTCTTTTGTAATTGGAACCTAAACTATATTTCAAAGGTTAAATATATAATATTTTAGCTACTTTCCAGATACTCCTTAGTGATTTTAATTTCCTTTTTGATTTAAAAAACTAGTAAAGAAAATTTAAGTTACCTAGCTTGTTATTACTATTTCTATTGTAATGAGTTCTGTAATTTTTAACTTAACTTAGTGGTTGTGGCCTAAAAATATATGGTCAACTCTTGCAAATGTCTCTTGGAAACTAAAATACAAGGCATTTGCAATGTGTAAAATTACACATACATACAAACACATGCACATATACTGTCAGCATTATTGATTATGTTACTTAAGGCTCTTCAATTTTTCCTTTGCTCTGACTCTATCAAAAACTGGAGGGCTGGGGATTTAGCTCAGTGGCACTGCTCCTGCCTCGCAAGCACAAGGTCCTGTGTTCAGTCCCCGGTACAGAAAATTTTAAAAAACTGGAAAAGTCTATTAGATTTTGTACCTCATAGTTTCCTTCACTTTCCTCCTAAAATTTCCATGTTCTCTCTCACCTTGCTATAGGTATTTCAACACTGTATTACACAGCACATAAAGTTCAGAACAGTTGCAGCTCCAGTTTTGATTTTACCCTTGAAATTATCTTCTCCTTTCAAGTTAATTTTGGGGGTTGCTTGAATTCAACACATTTTCATATTGTGACTTGACATTCTTGTTTTGCATGTTTTTTCTCATTGTGTTATTCCATGAACTACACAGGTGCAGATGGACAGTTGTCAAATATTACAGTGCTTTCATTAAATTAGCATCTTTTGGAGCCAGAATCCATTGGAGGAAGAGAAGTATCCAAATAGGGATAATTTGGAGAAAATTAATAGAAAGGTAACCACCACCATAGTAATAGTATTCGAGCCCAGCTGTTGTGTACTGACATGACAATGATAATGGGTGTATCTGCTAAGAAGGACAGAGGTTAAGACACTGTGAACAAAGCAGTTGAAAAAATTCTCCCACTGTATCATGTGACAAATGTTTTCTGTCACCCAGGCAGAAACATTACTGTTCAATGATCTTAATTTGTTGGATAGCATTTTTTAAATTGTATCCTCAGTCATGAAAGTGTGAGCAAGTAGCAAAGACACTGACTTCTTCCATTGTCTGTGTTCCTTGAGGAGACCAAGCTCTTGTTGGAGCTTTGTTTGTTGAAATGTTATCCAATTATAGTATTCTTTTCATGCTTGATATACAGCCACAGGCACTGTCTTATTTTGCTTTTCTTTTGTATAAGAGTTCAAATCAATAAAAAGTAAACAAATAAAAGGTGAAATACTTCTGCAGTAATCTGGCAGGCAACTAAAGTAGCTGGGATCCATGAAAACAAATAAGGCCCGCTATGCCTTCTCAAAGTTATTTAAGTAGAGTATATTATTGCATTCAAGAGACAAAGAAGAGACATTTTCAGTATGATGATTTATTGAGATTTCCAGGGTACTTTTGATATTGCACAGTATACTGGAAGAAATCAATCAAACAAATCAGAAAGCCTGATATGAAAGAGATTGTGTACATTAATCTCCAATTTGTTTTTAGAAGAGAAAGAAAAGTTATTCATGTTGGCAGGAAGCACTTTCTGTTATGAATGCTCCAGATAGGAATATCGTTTGAAAAGTGCTCAGGTTTCCTGATGCCCAGAAAGCTGTCAGGGAACATTAAATAATGAGTAATCTGGCCAGAGTTAGTTTCTTGGTGGATAAATGGTACACACTATTAAAGGTGACCAAATATAAAACACAATAGAGTTTGGTATCATAGAAATAGAAAAAATATATCACTTCCTAATGCAAAATTGAAAACAGATTCAAAGACGTGAAACTAGATTAGGCTGGAGATAAAAACCAATATTACTGTGGAAGAGGAGTCAGGTAAAAAATGAAATCTGAAATGTAATCAAATATATTGAAACAGAGTATCTTTATGAAGTTGACATTTGGCCAAATTATAGGGTGTCAGTGTTCCAAAAACCTTATGTTTTACTTAGTTCATTGACCTGTAGTTAAACAGTTACTTAGCATTTATTATGAACTACAACACAGAGACAAAGATTAATAGTGCTTTGCGGTCCCAGTCTTCTAGAAAACACAGTGATGTAAGAAAATATTTTTAAGATACCTAAACCCAATGTAGTAAATTATTTGGGAGAGATCGTATAATTTTCAGTCTTGACTGAAGAGTAGAGCTCTAACCAGCAGGGAAAATGTGAGAGATCATTCCAAATAGATGTACAGCCATAAAAAAGCATAACGAGTCTTGAGCACCATGCAGAGTTTGGATTGACCCTTGCATTTATAAATCAGATCAGGCCAAGTTTGAACACAAGAAACAGGGGCCTTTTTAGTATTTTCTCTACTTAATGCTTTGTCTTTGAAGATTAGAATGAATTGGGACATTGAATTTCCTACCAAGGACATCTTTAACACACACACACACACACAAAATGTCCCATGAAAATTGTGCCAAGAGAGACCTTGACTATACCACTTAAGTCACCAAGAAACTGAGCATACGGATACTTGTGGCTAGAATCTTCCCTTACTTTCCTGCTTTCATTGCCACCTCAAGGGATATGAATACATAGTGGAAATGTTTGTGAATGTGTAATACCAGGATCTGTGAAAGACGCAGTACCTATCTTATTTATGCATAATTTTTCCTAGATGTCTACCAAGCCACTGTATTTCTAAATGTTCAAAGTAAGAGGGAGAATAAGTTCTAAGGAAGGAATTTTTATTGCCTGCGAGTAAATTATTTGTTAAAATCCATGATTAGAAATCTAGTTCCACATCTGGTTTTGTTTAATCTCCTATAAGCCTAAATGGCAATTTTCCAAGTGTAGCTTGAGTTCTTAATATCTCTACAAATTATGTTATCCTTACATGTGGAATATGTTAGGAATAAAAGGTAGTAGATAAATTCAGCAGATTTCCTGAATTCAGCCCATTTCTTCTTAACTTTTAAATGAATTCTTCTGTCTTCAAAGGTATCTTTCCAATGGTCAGACCAATTTCTATATTGTCAAAATCTGCTATTTTATCATTTAATGTCCATCTCAGCAATAATGGAGGAGATAAAAAGAAATTACCTGACTACCTTAGGTCAGACAGAAGCAAATGTCAGCTTTTATGACATGCAGTCGTGTAAAAACTGGAGATATAATTTATGTACAATAAAATAAAATGTAACTGTAAAGTTCAGTGAAGTTTGACAAATATAAACACCCATGCAGCCGGGGATTTAGCTCAGTGGTTTTGCCGCCTGCTGCGCAAGCCCAAGGACCCATGATCGATCCCTGGTACCAAAAAAAAAAACCAAACAAAAAACACCCATGCAACACATCCCATCAATATATAGAACATGTTCCTCACCTCAAAAAAAATCCCTTGTGCTCCTTCCCAGGGAATTACCCCTCAAGTGGGAACTAATGTTCTGATTCCTTTCATTATAGAAGAACTTCACCTTTTCTAGAACTTCTTACAATGGGGATGTTCATTTTTGTTTGACTTTTGCACTCAATGTAATATGTCTGAGATTCCATCATCTTCGTTGCATGCACAAATAGTTCTTTGCCTTTTGGTGCGAGACAGTAATACTCAATCGTATGACTCTATTATGCTTTATCTATTCTCTATCCTCCTGTCAGGGGTTACTGCCATGTTGCAGATCTGTGTTTTCATTAACAAAAGCACTGTGAACATTTATATACAACTTTTTATGTAGAGATATGTTCTCATTTTTCTAAGAATCTGCCAGCTCTTCTTCCAAAATAGTTGCACCATTTGATACTTGCGCCAGCATTGTATAGGCATCAGCACTGACCCACCATCTCACCGGTATTTGGTGTTGTGTATTTCATGGTATCTGTTTCCTTTGGCGTGTAGTGACAGCCCACTTTTTAAATTTGCATTTTCTCTAATGATTAATGATGTGAAACACTTTCAAGCACATATTGTTCATTTGTATATAACCTTTTGGGAGGCAACTGGACAACTCTTTTGCCCATATTATTAAATTGGAATGCTTGTCTTGTGTTAGGAAGTTCACTCTCTCTCTCTCTCTCTCTCTCTCTCTATATATATATATATATACACATATATATACACACACATATATGTGTGTATGTGTATATACATGTATGTGTATATATACACGTATATATGTATATATATGTCTTTTATCAGACATATGTATTATAATTGTATTTTCAGCCTCTTAGTTGTCTATTCATTTTCTCAACAAGGATGTATTGCAAATGGAGGCATAAATCCCCTTTGTGAGATTTTCAGGGATCATTACAATGTGTCTATGGATATCAAATTTGGAGGAGCATTTGAGATCAGAGGACTTATCATACTCATATGTCCCAGAGAAAGAAGTACACATTCAGAGGGCCATGCAAAGTCACCCAGAAGCCAGAGGTGTGATTTGGAAAGCAGAGGGACCAGAGCAAGGACCTGTTGGCAAATGCATTACTGAGGTCATGGATAGTGTAGCTGTGGCATATGAGAAACTTTCTTGGGGGTAATTTTGTCACTGAGTCATTATGGAGAAGAGGGGAGAGTAGAGGACAAGTACCCATAGATGGGCAATGATTAGGTAAAAGTTCAAAAGAAGGTGGGTGGCTGCTGGCCCTCCGGGAGCCATTGAGGGAACAAATAGCTTTACAATGCAAGGTGCATTGGTGAAACAAAGAATTTCAATTTTAATAAAATGTAAACAATTCATATGTTTCCTTTAATGATTAGTGCTTATTGTGTCCTAAGAAATCTTTCCCCACCTGAAGAATAAAAAGATATCTACTATAATTTCACACACAATGTCTGTAGTTTCAGTGCTTCTTAATTTTTCTGAACTTAATTTGCATTTATGATGAAAATCAGAGGTGGAAATTTGCTTTTATTTCCCACACTAATGTGCAGTTATAACAGCATCATTTGTTAAAATGTTTCTTCTTCCCATTATATTTACCTGATGCTTTTGAAAAAAAAAAAAACTGACTTTTTATTCATTTTATTTTTTGGAATCTCAAATCTTGATTAGTCTCTCTATCTTTGTGTCAATACCTCACTGCTTTGATTGTTGTATATGTACAATATACAATATTGTATATTTAAACTTCTCCAACTTTCTCTTTCTCCTGGTTGTCCTGGCTGTTTAAGTTCTTTCCATTTCTACAAAAATTTTGTAATCAACTACTTTGTTGCTATTAAAAAGATAAGGCCACTGAGACTCTTATTAGAATTCCTTTGGAGTTTAAGATCTATTTGAAGAGAATAAAATTTGTTGCCCCAGAGTATGGTATATGTTTCCATTTATTTAGGTCCTCTTGCATTTTGCTCAGTAATGTCCAAATTTCTCTCAGCAATAGTGCAGCAAAAAGCCTTGGACAGCTGTGATTAAATTTAACCCTAAATATTACATTTTTGGATGATTTTGCAAATGACATTTTTGTTTTTATTTTCAAATGTTTATTGCCAGTGGGTAGGAGTCCAGTTTTTTTTTCTAGATTGGCTTATATACTGTAGTATTGATAAATTCACTTTTAGGTTCCAAGGATTTTTATTTTGCAGATTCCTTAGGATTTACAATGTATACAATTGTTTTATCTGCAAATAAAGATGGCTTTACATCCTTTAAAATTCATATCCCATTTATTTTTCTTAAATTATTATACTGTCCAGGACCTTTAGTGAAATATTAAACCTAAGTGCTCTCAATGGGCATCTGTGCCTATATATAGGCAGACTAGATCTTACGGAGAAAGTGTTGAATATTTTATAATTGTGATGTTAGCTACAGGTTTTTAGCAGACTCATTTTACTAAGTGGAAGACATACCATCTATTCTAGTTTGCTAAGAAATTTTCCATGATTGGATATGGAATTTCTAAAAGTGGGTTTTTGTGATAATCACAATGATCAACTGTTTTTTCTCTTTAATCTTTTAATGTATTGAATAATATTAATTTAATTTATATTTTCACCAATCTTGAATTCTTTGACTAAACCTCACATAGTCATCATGTTATCATGTATATAAACTCTGATACTGGTGATTTTGATCTCTTTACCTTGATTAGTTTTATTAATACATTTATATCCTATTCAATGAACCAAATTTGACTGATAGTTTTGTATTGTTTGTGTTTTTCATTTGTTATTATTCCCTTTTATTTTCTTGAATTCAGTGTTATTTTTTATCTCCTTATGATTACATGCTAGATCATTGATTTTTTTTTAGCATTTTTCTTTTTTTATACAGGCATGGAGTAATTTAAATTTCACCAAAAATGCTTTAGCGGCATTCCATAAACTTTAATATATAATTTTTTAATTTTTGTAATGCTGAATTTTTAAAAAAACTTCCACTGAAATTTCCTCTTTAACATAGGTATTTGGGGAGACATAAGTGATTTAATTTCTAAACGTGTTGATTTTCTTAAAATAATAGTATTAACTTCAAATTTAATACTTTTATGGTAAGATAACATAATCCATGATTTTGATATTCTTAAATGTATTAAAAATGTTTTATAAACTAATACATGATTTACCTTGAAAAGAATGTGTATTTTTCTCTTGTTAGGTGTAATGTTTTATGAAAGTTATAGTGTTATTTAAATCTTCTATATCTTACTAACTTTTGTTTATTTGTTTTGGCTATTACTGAAAAACTGATGTTAATATTTACAACTGTGATTGTGCACTTGTTTAATTTTCTCTTTATTTAAGTAAATTTTTGTTCCATATATTTGAGAGATTTCTTATGAAATTAGTGCACATTTAAGATTTATGTTTTCTTAATAAATTGTCACTTTTAATATTATGAAAGTTGTCTCACTATCCCTGATAATACTTTACTTGGGGAAGTCTCATTTATCAGATATTTATATAACTACATTGGCTTTCTCAAGATTAATAGATGCATGATTTGTTTCCCTTCATTCTTTTACTTTTGACCTGTCTGTGTTTATTTTTAAAATATTCCTATATCCAGAATATATTTGGCCCTTGCTTTTTTAAATCAATCTTTGCTTATTGAATGGGATATTTGGTCCATTTACACTTAATGTAGTTATTTATAAATTTACAATAAATATGTTTTAATTTTCTATTTGTCTATTTTTCCATAATTTATTTTACTTTGCTTTGCATTTTTCTTACCCTGTCTGGTCTTTTATTTCAGTTCCACTTTCCCTACCTTCTTTTTGATGAATGGAACAATATTTGTCTATTTCTCTCCTATAATGACATTTTTGTTATACTTCTTTGTGTTATTCTTTTATTGATCTAGAGATTATAATATGCATGTTTAACTTATTGCTTTCTTCAAAAATATCAACTTTTGTTCAGTATGGTGACACAACCTTGTAATTCTAGTACTCTGGAAGGCTGAGACAGAAGAATCACAAGTTCAATTCCGATGTGGGCAACTTGGTGACTTTACAAGACTCTAGCTAAAAATTTTTAAAAATCAAAATAAAGCTGGCAGTGTAGATCAGTGTAAAGGCCCTGGGTTCAATCTCCAGTATCACCAAAAACAAATCAACTGTCTAAGAAACAGCAACAAATTTTTTTTTATTTTCTTACCTACAAATTTTATCACTTTTTGTGCTTTTCATTCTCTCAGCTAGATTTTTCATTATATTTTAACATAAAGAATCTTTACCATTTCTTGTGTTTCAATTTGCTCCATTTTAATCTTTCACTAAAATGTTACTTGGCTTTCATATTAGAAAGATATTTTGTTGGATATACAAATTCCCCCAGACCTTTATTGTGTTCCACAGTCTTCTTGCTTGCCTTATTTCTGATTAGAAATATAACCCATTGTTATCATCATTTTCTTTTGCATATAGTATGACTTTTCTGATAACTTTTAGGATTTTCTTCAGTGAAATCAGTTTGTAATAGCTTGAACATTAACTTTCTAACCTTTCTTTTTTTCCATGTTCACTTCTATTAGTGCATATTTGCGGTAGCAATGATTACATTCCTTGTGGAGAATTGGTACGTGGATATAACATGTGTCAATTCTTTTTCACCCCCTTCCTCTTCTCTCTCCCTGCTTCCCTCATCTCTTGGTTCCCTTCCCATTTGAAAAAGGTATCTTTCTCCCTCTTTTCTGTTATCTGTCTTTTATTGTGCTTTTTATTTATATTTTGAGTTTCTCGTGTAAGAAAAACCATGCGATATTTTAGCTTGTGTCTGATACGTTTCATTTAACATTATGGTTTCAAGTTGCATCTATTTTCCTACTGATGACTCAAGTCTACCCTTTTTTTTTTTTTTTTGTAAAGGGGATTGAACTTAGGACCTTGCATTTTTGAGGCAGGCAACAGAACCACTGAGCTAAATACCAGGCCCCAAGTCCATCCTCCTTTACAGCAGAGTAGTACTCCGTTGTGTATGAATACCACATTTTCTTTATCCATTCATCTGCTGAAATAGGCCACTGCCAAGATTTAGCTACTATATATTTTTTGTCAAATTTATTTCTCTACTTCTTCTGGGAATTTAATTATACATGTTAAGCTCTTTGATTTTGTTCCACAGGTCACTAAAGTTCTTTTTGCTTTCCCCAGCTTTTTGTGTTTGTTTGTTTGTATAGCTTCTTTTTTTCTATTTTTGGCTCCACTAATATTTCCTTTGTATTGTCTATCTTCTGTTAAAGCTATCCAATTTTCCATTTCAGCTACTGTCATCTTCAGCTGTATAATTTCACTCTGTTCTTTTTGTAGTTTCTGTTTCTTTGCTGAAATTCTCTGTATCCATATTCTTTATATTCATCTCTCCAAAAAGCATTGAACCCATTTATGATAGCTAATTTTAAAAAGTCTACTGCTAATTACCATATAATTGTCATATCTAAGTCTACTGACATCTTTCTTCCTAGTTATGTGTCATGTGCTTCACATTCTAGTACTAATTTCTCTATTATATTATGTACACTTTGGTTGGTTAATATTTAGAATCCATTACTTATTTTCTTCAATGAGTAATGGCCCTTTTTTCTAGAAAATAGTTCATTTTCTAATCGCATTTATGGTCCCGCCACTCCCAGCCCAGAGGAAAGGGCTTTTGGGCCGCCATCTGTCCCGCCGCTCCTGGCCCAGAGGTAGGGGCTTCTGAGCCACCGTCCCACTGCTCCTGGTCCAGAGGAAGGAGTTTCTGGGCCACCATCCATCCCGCCTCTCCCGGCCCCTGTCTCACCTCTCCCAGTTCAGAGGAGGTGAGCCGCATGGGCTCCAACAGCACCGCCCCCCCCACCCCCAGTCGAAATGAGAAAACATGTAAATAAGTCTCAAAACCAGACTTCCAGATCACCTACAGCAACCCCAAAGGGAAATGAGATGGAACACTCTGATACTCAACCACCTGGACCCAC
>NW_004624795.1:7589848-7626119 GCF_000247695.1 Heterocephalus glaber | reverse complement strand
CACTCTGATACTCAACCACCTGGACCCACTGAACTGGCAACAAAAGGGGATCTGGAAAAAATGAAATCAGAAATAATTTCTCAGATAACAGCAGAAATTGTGCTCCTAGTGAAAGACATGATTAATAAATCTAGAGAGGAGCTGAGGAACATGATGGAATCCCAACATAGGAAAAAAATGGAATCTAATCTCATTTATGCTGTCTAGGCTTAGTTTTTTTGGCTTTTTTAGTGCAGTATAAAGGATATATTAGGGGTAGTGTTTTCCTACTCCACTATTGTGATTTTTATGAAATTTTAGCTAAATACTTGAAACACTTGTGAAGTCTCCGGGCTGTGAATATCATAATGCCAATGTTTCTCCACATTATACAACCTTTAAAACTCTAGTCAGCTCATAGTCCTCCAGGATTTATTCTCTGTCAGATTTCATCCTGCACATGGACACTGAAGCACCGATTAACATCTACAGGATTCCTAAACAAGTTCCTGAAGTTCCTATCTGCAGAGATCCCTCCCCCTCCCCCTCCCTTCCTTCTGCCTAAAGGGTCCTGGCCCCCTGTCTATCCCTTTGCTCCAATCTCTGTTCCCTTCACCCAGTTGAGAATGTTTCTGTTCGCATGGACTCTTCTTCATACATCAGGACTCAAAACCCACCCTCTGTCAAAAATGCAACATTAAGTATGGACCTCATGTTTTGCGGTTTATCTTCTTTCAAAGATCAGAGCCTTGTTCTTTCTCTTGTCACTGCCCGGATGTACTTAACTTCTAGACAGACAGTGTTTGTGGCATGAAAGTTAGTCTGAGAGTTGTTACTGTGTTGCAGCAGGAACAAAATACTCCTGATGCTTTATTAGATTGAGGGCTATTGAACATGGCCTCATCCATTGGCTAGTACCCTGAAGGCCCGTTTCACAACACTTCCTAACTTATTTCACCAGGCAGTGGAAAGCCACGTCAGCCTAAAATGATGTGAATGAAAGTCTTCCCTGTGATTCTCAGTAGCTATGTTTACAATTTGTCCTCATTTTTATTAAGGTAGAGTTTGGACTGTCTCTTGACTTAAAACAATCCCACACCATAAATTATATTGTACAAAAGAGGGTAAGCTGGTCATTATGACACTTTCTTTCAATATTGCTTACTATGGTTTTGGTTTGCTGGGCTTCTTTTTCATCACTTCTTGACTTTATTTACTCATTTAATCTTTTGTATTGACTTTAGAGGTAAAAAGAGTAGCATCTCATAGTAGATATTTCACTTTTTGACCAGTTGTTTTAAAACATAGTTTGTAGGAATTCATAGTATTTTCAAACAAGTGAATCTTTAGATCCCTAAGTATTAAGTGATTTTGTTGTGATATATTACCTTTATCTGCTCATGGGTCTGTTTCCTTTACTGGATGGACCTCCACTAATGCAGAAGTCTTAATAATTGCCATATTGATTGTCATATCCATCTATATTTAACAGAAGTTAAAGACACTGTTGTTATTCTTCAAATATATTAGACATCCAGAAAAAATGCATCACACAAAATTTGATTCAGGCTACAATTTATAGTGTTGAGTAAGAATGTAAGGATAAAGATTGAAGATCTATGAATATCAGTGAGCATAAGTAAAATAAGTCAAATTATGAACAGAGCATTGTTTTTATTTGCTCTCCAAAATGTTTTATAGTCTTCTGCATGAACCTTTCCAAGACCAGAAAAATGTAAGAGAGGGACATAGGATATATCTATGTCTTTTCTGTAACTTTGGTATTTTCTGATTCTCCAAATGGCACCCTTCCCATGTATAAATCACATGGGAAGCTACAGTTTCTGATTCTATTTGGTTTTATAATTATATGTCGATATCTTTTTTCTTCCTCCAACATGATGATATACTTGAGATTAACAATTACGTTTAAACTTAATTTTAAATCCCTTCTACTTTGGTTAAATGAATAAGTCTGAAAAAAATCAATAGAAATGCAATTGATGTTAGCTAGTAAAACGGAATAATTCATAAAGACTGAAAAGTCTTAATCAAACTTGCAATTTTAATTGGTATCCTCTCGAGGAAAAATATTTAAAATTATTTTAAACATATATTTTAATAGCATAGGCTAGCGATAGATCTCAACTGGCTTTGTTCTATGAATAAATAAGTAAGAATAACTTATTAGCACAGGATGCTATATAATGCATGAGTTCTTAAAGTCACTCAAAATTACACCAATAAATATTTTAAACACTTTGTATATCTTCTTACAATTCACTATTTTTACTACTAATGAAAGTTAATAAACAAGAATAATTTTCGCTCTCACTTCCATGTTGCATAAAATGGCACATATTCTGATAAGCAAATGATAATTTTCTGTAATGGTTGCTGTCCAATGGGTCATCCTCAAAGAATGCTGACCGTGCTTTCTTGACTTGCAACAAAAAAGACTAGGCTTTCAAAAGATTCCTTCTATAATAAGGGATCTGCATCTCAGATATATATATATATATAGTTGATTGATCATGACAAAGGGCAGATTCAAATAGAATCTCACTGTTTTGCACTTTTGAGGGAAGAAATTGTTTATTCTAAGTGTGAAATGGTTTTCTTGCTCCTAAGCCTACGTATATGCTAAGCAGGATGTTACCTTTTATGGATAAAAATCTGTAAGCTCATGCTGCCTGTAAAAATGCACATGTCTTCTCCTTGGTTTATTTCTAGACTTTCTTTATTATTGGGCTGAGACTCCCCAAAATTATCCATTTGAGGCTAATGAACAGCTCTAGGTTTTTTTTCTACTAAAGCATTTATGATAAATTTCCAATCAAGTCAAAAGTCTGATCCAGAATTTTCTTCATAGTGTTATTTTTAAATCCATATTCAGATCATACCCATTAGCTAATCGGCGACAGTTCCCATATAACACCCACCCAAATATGGAATATTTGGAGTAATATTACCCAAGAAGGTCCATGGTTTAGCCAAGGAAATTTCCATCACTTCATTCCCACTTTCTCTACTCTTTTCCTCTTAGACTCAAATTTACCTATTTTATGGACAGGGAATGGAGCTCAGAGTTGGAACCCTTGTCTAGCAAGCATGAGGCCCTGGATTTAATTCTCAGCACCTCAGAAACAAATGAAACCCAAACAAAAAAACAAAAAAATTTCTTCTTGCTGGTGACTTTTTGACTCTTTTGGGTCTTTGTTTCATTCCTGGAATACAGGTGTTTTATCTCCCCGTATAAATATTATTCCTAGGATGAACTAATAGAACATCAGTAGAACAAACAAATTTTATCTTTGACTTGTGATAAGCATAATAAGCAAAACAGTGAATCCTTTTAGTATAAAATTTGAAAGAATCTTTGAGGAATTTACCTTAGTAGCTTCAGAAAGGCAGATGAATTAGATTATGAAGTGATTAATGCTTATCATGCTTATCCTACCTGAGCTAATATTTCAAATAAGTCTCATAAACCAAATACTGCAGCCATCTTGGCAATAGAATTGCAATGTATCTATGCTTCACTGTATAAAAATTATGCAGGGGAGCTGGGTGTGGTGGCACATATGTATAATCCTACGACTCTAAGAGACTGAGGCAGGAGAATTGCAAGTTTGAGCCCATCCTGGGCAACTTAGCAATTTAAGACCCTGTCTTAAAATTTTTTTTAAAAGTTTTAAAGTTTGGGTAATGTAGCTCAGTGTGAAGGACCTGAGTTCAATCCCCAGTATGAAAAAAATATATGCAGGGGAATACTAAAGTCACTTTTCTCTCTGGAAGCCATCCACGATAAAATTTAAAATATAGGCTGCAAGAGCAGCTTTTTGTTCATATTTTAGCCTTTTCATTTTCTAATCCTCATGGGTAAGGGGAAAAATAATGAAAATAATAAAACTAAAATATTCTCTTTGCTTTGTGGAGAGCTTTTTCTCCCCCTCAAGGAAATGCCTTTCTGTGTAATTCCCTGTTTTTCATGTGTATTTTTAATCCATGCTCTCATAAGATTAAATTGAAGAATTAGGCTTTCTACATATCATAGAAGGATATTTGAGGATATTGTGTTTAATAGGATTTAAATGAAGTAAAGACTTAGTCTGGGTGTCTTGGAATTGGACAAGATTTTTGCCCAGCCTTGCATAGTATCTTTTTAATTAAAGAGGCTTATAAAAATTCTATTTGGAGAAGGAAAACTACATTGGCTTGAGGTGTGTCTTCCATCTCTCTCCTCCCTACTCCTTGGGCTAGTTACTGCGTGAACTTCTATTACTCTACAAATAGCCCACTAGATAGCTCCATATGCTTCAGCTGCTGCACTGCTGTTCATGCCTCCGGTGCCCACAGTCGAAGTCTGTAAGAAAAAGCATTAAGGGACAGAAAGGATAGTTTATTGGAGCATAAGTTTTCTTATTCCAGCTCCATTTCTTTGTTTATACGATTTCCCCCTGCCTGAAGTAGACTTTTTCTGCTCATTTTCTACTCATGAGAACCACACATAACGTTCTTTAAGGATTTGTTTATTTATTATAAAGGTTGATCTAATCCTCATTGCTTAACACAGTCCTGGCACACAGGGCTCCCTCCTAAGTATCCATTTGGGTGGGTTCAAATAAAAGCTGAGCTTTTTCTTAGGGTTCAAATGTATTCTTTTGTGCACTGTGCACCCAGTAGATTGGGGAAGACATTTTAGAAAGATGCTTTCCTGTTTTAAGACTTCCAAGTAGTTAAGAATTTGCTAGAAACAAGATGAGAAAAGGCATCAAGTTTGAAGGAATGTGATAAACAAAATGTGAATGCGGGTACAGATACAGTCTTTGGACTGTGACATCTCAGCTCTGCCCACTTACATGATACATGATCGGGGCAAGTTGCTTTACCTACGTGAATAATAATTTCCTCATTAGTAAAGTAGGAATTATGTCTTTTCAGTGAGATGGGATGGCAGGTGTGAGTATCTGACCAAGTGCCTGTCACGTAGAGATGGTCAGTGAGTCATGGCCATATTATCAGTGTTCCTGTAAGTTCATGTGTCTCCCGTGTTGAATGGAGAGCTAGGTAGAGGTGGCAGGAGATAAAGTTCAAAAGCCCTAGTCATTAGGTTTACATTAAATATTTGAAACGGATCACTGCCTTTTATTCAAATACCCTTGGGCTTTTCTTTTTTCTTCTTTTTCTTTCTTGTTAAACTTGAGTGAAAGAAAATAAAGAACAGGGTTAGATTGGCCCTTTTGGATCTCAGCAATGTCTACTCCATCAAACAGCTTAAAAAAGATAGGACTTTAGTTCACACTAAAGACAAATGAAAATGAATATTTAATAGGTTTTTAAATAAGGTTGTATCCAACTTGCTTTGTTTCCAAATGAAATATTTGCCTCCAGAAAATCACTAAAACCATTTGGTGAGAATAACCATGCCTTCTCTCACCACCCAAATGTAAATTTGAACTTAAATCCTCACGTTACAATGTAGAAGCTAACTAACAAAGAACTTCACCTTTTCTTTTTTATATACATTCAGTAAAATTCACCCTTTTGAGATGCTGTCATTTAGTGTGGTTTGCTTCTGAGGGTTCATGTGCAGAAACTTGGTTTCCAGTGTTATGGTGGTGAGAGCTGGTGGGAAACCTTGAAGAGGTGGAGCTTAGTGAGGAGCCTGAAGTCTTGCCAGGGTGCTGCTGTTGGAAGGGAACACCCCTTTTGCTGGAGGAGTTCCTGATGGAACAAGGCAAGCCTGGTGCCTCCCCATCACTCCAGCTTCTGGCTTCATCCTGTGAGGTCTCCCTACCATGTGTCCCCACCATGACGCTTTCTTCCATGGGGTCCTCACCAGAGCAGAGGCAGTACCAGCACCAGGCCAGTGAGCTTCAAGAACTAGAAGCTAAATATTCCTCTCTTCTTGAAAAGTCATCTAGCCTCAGTTATGTCCTTATAGGAACAGATAATGGAGTTGTACATATGGTACACATTTCTGTTAGTTTTGATAAATGTATAGTCAAACTATAGTAATGACCACCAAGATCAAGATCCAAAAGCATTCGCTCACCATCCCCACATCCTCTAATTCTGCCTCTTTGTAAACAAAGTTAATCCCCACCCCTAACCAATGGCAATTACCTTTGTGTCTCTGTAGTGTTACATATCTCAAGAGTTTCACAGAAATAAAACTGCACAATATATGATCTTTGACTCTGGCTTTCTCCACTCAGCACAGTTTATAGAGATTCATTCAGGGTGTTTCCTGTATCAATAATTTGATTCCCAGTGCTTAAAAAAATGAATCAAAACAAAGAAAACAAAAGTAAAAACCAAAAAGTATTTTCTGTGTGTAATTTCAATGCATACATGTCTCAAAGATGAGCCTGGGACTCCATACACAATTTTAAGGGCTCTTTATCTCTGTCATCTTCCTCTTTGTGAATTCTTTCCAGGTCCAGTCCCCAGAGACTTCTTTCCCTGGTCATCTGTACTCAAAGTCAGGGTTTTCAGTTCTTGATGCTATTTCATACATTCTATGATTTAGTTCACTGTGAGAACAAAAGCATGAAAGATAAAGGAGAAAATTAATGAGGATTTCCACAGAGAGAGAGAGAGAGAGAGAGAACATAAGGACCCAGTTTTCCAGCTCCCCTGTTCAAAAAGAAAGAATATCTTTCAGATTTTTAGTGAAAACATGGCTTCTGCTGTCACTAATGTACTGTTTGTGACTGGGACATAAAGCTAGCAAACAAAAGGAGAAATTTCCTTCCATCCTCTCCATCTCACAGATTCTTTCTTCCTGGTCCTCCAAACAGAAGAAGAGGCAGTAAGTTTCTCTTAGGTTTTGTTTGTTTGCTTTTGCATCTGCCTGATATGCATTGCTGGAACTTGAGCTGTTCTAGACTTTGCAGTTGGAAACTAGGAAGAAAAAGAAAATACTACCGTATCGGTTGTATCTTGATACTTTCCATTTTGATTTCTCTCCCCAATTCATCTGTCACTATTTACTTTTCTGTATCCTCTGTTAGATGCGTCACAATTTTATTTATAGTCAATGGGAGATAGAGAGCCATGTGTACTCATGATGCATTAGCCAAACCGCCTGCAACTAAATTACATGGTAGTTTGCTCTCTACTGACCCTCAGTTTTTCCTTCCTGTTTTGTTTTCCTTTTGCTTATCTATTTGTTTCTATTGCTTTGTGCTGTTTTTACATTCTGAATATAGTGTTCTACTATGTTTGATTTTAAAAATAATTCTCAGCCTGCCTTATGAAGGTATGTCTCTCCTTTCCTATAAATTGGCAAGAGAAAAATAGAAAAAGAAAAACCCCAGACATCACTTAAGGAAACGCAATTCACAATGTTTCAAGAAATGTAATGAACCGTAAAGTTGAAAGAAAAACAATGCTCTTAACTTCTGTATCTACTATTTTTCTCTTTGCCTTTTCAATGTGTTTTTTTTCTTGGAGATAATATTGGGCTATTTATTTACATTAACCAAACAAGCATATCACCATATGCTATCTAGGAAAGGTAAGGCATTTGGCAGGAAATGATCTACTTTCAACATAGTTTTTTAAAAATATTAATAATAGTTATCCTCACACACCCACTCAAATGAACACAATTTGGGTTTTTAGTCAGAAAATGAACCTAAGACCTCTTGTAGAGCCAAAGGAATTAATGCCAATCACACACACACACACACACACACACACACACTCACACACACACACACACATTGATAGCTGCATAAATTTTGAGGCAATTATACCACCACGATCAGTTGACTCATTCTTAATGCTGTTGTATTCCTATGCACATCATTTAATGAACCCCATATCAAACACTATATGTTGGCAGTGTATGTGTACTAAAGGGATTACAAAGATGAGTTTGACAAGTCCTTGTCTTCTAAGAGTAGGGGAGCACACATGAACAATTTACAAGGCTATTTGTCAGATTGCGCTGAGTGCTGTATTTTACAGAGGCAGAAACAGCCTTCTCTGGGAGCTCGCAGAAGGATGATTCACCCCTGGAGGAGAGTGAGAAAGGTTTCCTGGAGAGGGGATGCTTAAAATGAGTTGTGAGGAGTAGCAGGCCACAGAGACGAGGGAGGTGTAGGGAATGTCCTCAAAGCAGGGTGTGAGCAAAGACCTGAAGCTTGACAGTGCATGGAATTCTTGGGGAGTAGGAAATAATTCAGTGGAGATCATGTGTAGTGTGCCCCATTTTGAATTTATTCTCCTGAACTAAGATGTATTATTTCTCTTCATAATGTTGGAATTGATCAAACTATGGGAACAGGTACTTGGCTTCCAACCAAATGTGTTGTTTCAGGAGTAGTACCTTGCTTGTTTGGTAACTTCACTTGAATGTTCACTCTTCCTGTGGGATGCTCTTCACTCCTATCTTCCAGCACTTCTATTCAAACTCATCCTTCCCCCAGAAAATACCTCTCTCTCTCTCTCTCTCTCTCTCTCTCTCCCTCCCTCTCTCTCTCTCCCTCTCTCTCTCAGCTGTAGTGCCCCCATCTGGAGGACATCTATCTGGGGGAGTAGCAAGTAGTTTCTTAAGAGAAGCCACCATCTAACTCACCCTAACATCTACCACCCTGTCCATGAAATTAGGTGCTCCCATAACACAGAGAAAGAATTAAGGCGTTAATGTAAAGGTTGCAGGGAAACCACAAAGAACTGCGTTTTTATAAGGCATCTATTTTCCTTCTTGAATATCTTGTATTAATGTTTCTTGCCTTCTTTTCAATTTGTATAAAGCCATTAAGAAATAAAAATACAAGTGATATTCTAATTAGTTCACAAAATAGTTGAGCTGGTTTGTTTCCTTCTATTCTATAAAAGTATTTATAGACATATTTTAAAACTGCTTGGGGAAAAAATAATCATGTCTCATACATCCTGGATTTGAGAATTTTTTAGTTTATTAATTATAAGAATATTAAAGCATCCTGGCTCAGTCCTGGATACAGAAAACTAATATTAGAAAGGTAAGATTCCAGGTATCCTTTGGGCTTAATGTTACCATTTTGTATAATGGCACAAACAACATCTTTTATGTCGCTTCCTGAGATTTGGAAGAGTATGGCAGAGGCTTGTATTTGTATTTCCCTGTAAAGAACTAGTTTATTTCTCTCTACGTTTAATGTGGTTCAACAAAAATAATTGTCTTCTTTTTTAGGTGTCTAAAAAATAAAAAAGCTTTTTGCTGAACCAAAAGGAACAGGACACCTCTCACCAGTGTCAAAAATATTATTTTGATGTCTCCTTAATTGTTCCCCTGAGGGCTTAAATAGTGTTCAAGGGTGGCAGAGTTTAACAGTTATTGGATCAATCCACCCCCATTCTGCTTTTGCTGACACTGGCAGTGCTGCACTGTGCATTGTTGTATGGTTCTCTTTGGCCACATTAAAGAAACAAATGAAAGTTGAAACATCTAGCAATCCAAGATTATTCATACCATATAATATGGAATATGGAGGAGAGGAAATAAATGATGTAGATCTATGTGATCACAAACACAAGGTTGAGAGGAAAATTAAAATATATGCAACTGATTTATATTTACAGAATGATGCCGTACGTATAAAGGTTAACAACATGCAAAACAATCATATATAACTTCTAGGATACATACCTGTATCATGGATGTATGAAAGCATGATAATGAACCATAAATGCCAAATCAGGAGAGTGATTACTTTTGAGGAGACAGGGGGATTAGGATGAGGAAAGTATGTACCAAGGACTTTAGAAATAATAGTATTGTTTTATATTTTTAAAATATTTTGAGGCAAAATAACAAAGGTTGAGATTTTGATAAAGATAGGCGGTTACAATGAAAGTATTTATATCATTCTCTATACTTTTTCTGTTAAGTATGAATTGATTGATTGTAGAAGTGGATACCAAAGAGAGTAGGCAGCCAGTGTTACGTCTGAGGAGTGGCAAGTGGCCAGTGTAGCTAGGACCTGAGTTACTCAGAGTGGTGGAGCAGGACATGAGGATGGACTGAAAACTGGGTTTCCAAGAGGGACCTGGCATCCCATGATGAAGCATGCATGGAGATAAGAAAGGTTTCCAGGGGCAATGCCAAATCCAAGTTGTTCAGTGTGGAGAGTGGGTGAGGTGAAGCAAAGCCACCAAGCCAACCACTGAGATCATGAGTCTCTGAGGTCAAGGAGAGGCCCACTCTGAGGTCCAGAAAGACCAAGGAGCAGAGAGACCCATTTCTCTCTTCAACTTTCACGCCTCTTGCTTTCCTCTCCCTCTTTCTTCCCCTTTATTCCCTTCCAGACTTCTCCTAAAGATTTCAGTTCCTTTCTGAAGCCCATCAAATACTCCACCCAGGAGCTAAGCTATTTTTAAAAATGAGATGCAATGTATTCTATGGGGAGGTCATCAGTAATAGAGCCCCAAACTTCCTATCTCTTTTGTGAATCTTGACAGCCGGAAGAGAAGCATACATTATCTTTTACACAGACTCCCTGGAAGGAACTGATGTTCTTTCCTCCAGAGCTGTAATGGGGTCTCTATAGAAAGAAGCCTCATTCTGCAACATGCGACCTCTTTTCATTGCTTTGCAGAGGAACTGCTTTGTGCTGGAGAAGGGCACCAGGGCTTCCAATTTAATAATTTTGAATATCACCATTGCATAGTATTGTACTAGTTTGCAGTCTCTCTTGTGCATCTTTAATGACCTTTCCCGCCTTCAGAGAAAGAGGAATAAAAGTGTCCGATCAGGACTGTCTTCCAGCTGGTCATTCTCTGATTGAACTAGTGCCAGATCCTGCCAGCCTGCCAACACTGAATTGGAGTCAGGATAGCTGTGTTTTTAACTGGCTCTAGGGCCTAGGGCCTTAGCTTTCTTATCTGTAAAGCAGAGGGCATTATTTAGAAATCCTCTGAGTCCATTCAAATCCTAAGCTTTTGTGACTCTGAGGCTCCCTGGGGTCTAAAGATGCACTGTCATTATTTGCTCATATTTTATGACCATCCGCTGAGTGCAAAACGGTGGATGCTTCAAGTACTTGAAGCAGCTCAGACAAAGACGTTGAGCCTGTGACACATTCTCCCCAGTTTACCTGGAAGAAACACACAGAGGAAAAAAGGGAAAGTGAATGAACTTGTTAAAACTTGTATTTAATTTTGCCCAGAACAGTAAACAAACAGGGCAGAGCACTGAAATTTGAGTACAAACATGAAATTGATTTTTTAAAAATCACTTCTGGTTCTGTTTGCTTTTTGATCCAAAGGAAGCAATGCTTGTCTCTGAGTTTGCAGGAAACAAATGAGATAGTGGCTTTGAAAACACTTTATGAATGGAAGGTCTAAACATGTGTCATTCTTATCACTATTAACGTTACTTTAACTCTGAATTCAGACTTTCTTATCATGCAGAGCAGGTGCCAGGTACTGGGTCAAACCTTACTTCTTTTCAGTGATTCCCACAGAGCAAGCTGGTGAAGACAAGCTCCTTGGGTTTGGGGTGGGTTTTCCAACTAAGATAGGTTCCAGCTGCTGTTTCCCATGTGCAAAAGCATGTGAGTATCAGCTTTAGAAAGAATGAACCTGTGGCTTGATGTGCTTAGAGCAGAGGCCAAAGGATTAAACCAGGTATATTCTTAGTATCTTCTTGAGACCTAACTTTTTATTTTTCTATGTGTTACGAATTAAATTGGGCCCCCTCTCCCAAAAATTTATATTTTGAAGTCCTAACCACAGGCCTTGAAAATGTGGTCTTATTTGGAAATAGGATCATTGAAGGTGTAATGAGTCACGTTGAAGTGAAGTCATACTGGACTGGGATGGGTTCCTATTCCAACAGGACAGGTGTCCTAAAGGGGAAAATGTTAAAAGGAGGGGAAATGTGGATGGAGAAGTAAACACAGGAAATACACTATGTGAAGGTGAAGTCAGACGTTGGAGTGCTGCAGAGAAACTAAGGAAATGATCACCAGCAAATCACCAGGAGCTAAAGAGACATGGAAATTCTCCTTTACAGTCGCCAGAAAAAGTCAATCTAATCAGTATCTTGACTTCAGATTTCCAGCCTCCAGAACTGCGGAGAACATACGTAAAATTGTTAAAGCCTCCTAGTACATGGTAGTTGCTTTATCAGTCCTCGTAAACTAATACAACACCAAAGAGACCAACCATTCCTACCCGTGGGAAACTGAATACTATTCAAAGGAAAGAGAATTACACTTTTTTTTGCACATATCTATTTGTGCGAGCTAATCCGTTCGGGCTGTCGGAGAAAGTGGAATTCTATTTTAATCACATTGGCAGTTAATTTCCTCTTCTTCCCAAAGACTGTCTGAACATCACAATGTTTTGACTCTCATCTCAAGAAATTTAACACCACAGGAGAAAACTTACTCATGCTACCATATATAGCCAGGGATGAGCACAGCACTTAAAAACAGAGCCTCGTGCACACGGAAGCTACTGTGTTTGCAGAAGGCTTCTTCCTGGAGTCCAGAGTCAGCATTTTGTCACCACTTAACATTCTCCCTCCCTACGCACCCTAACCAGGTTCCAGGAGGTTGTCTCTAAGACCACATTCTGTTCAGTGCAGTAGCAGTTTGGAGCACCTAGCTGCACTTACTGATTAATGCAGAAAAAAGAAACTCAGGCATGTGAAAAATGATCTGATTTATCCTAAAGTTAAGTACTGGGCATGTTTAATAGGCATAAGGAAATTCATCAAGAAGCAATCATCTAAATTTTCACAATGAAGGACAAAAAAGGATTTATATGCATTTCCGATTAAAAAATTTTTTCTTTTTAATTAGTTATTCTGCTGCAAGGGATATTGCTGCTAAAGACAATTATTAAGCCTGATCCAGGCAACTAAGCCCTAGCAGTTATAAGTTAATTAAATAATGGAGCATTATATGCAAATTAAGTAAGTGAGCTGGGGAAGAAGCTTTTGGTTGATTTTCTCCTGTTGTGAGTAGAGAACAGAGAATGAGCCAAGTCTCTACTTCCTTGGGCAGTTTTTTTCTTCCTGATTGGAAGAAAGGAAGAGAAGCTCTTAAAGCTGAAATCAGGAGGGAGAAAGACAGATCTCTTAATTCAAAGACAGCACATAAAGATGAACTAATGAAGTCTTTCCCTTGACTGTTTCTGTATCTGTTAGGTCTGCTATTATAGGAATCTTATGGGAGCCAAATATGATCATTTAGGAGGGTTTGGTGCTAAATTACATTTTCGTAGTTGAAAAATAATAAGTTCTCTGTAATAGATGGGAATTGGGCTAAATTATCCTAAAACTCAGTAAAATTGGGTGAAGAATAATATCCCTTTTGTGCCCTAAACTAGTGATTTCAAAATGGAATGTTCAAGACAATCCATTGAGATCCTGGAGGAAAATAATATTCTTTGACTTATTTGACAGCTATTTGAGAGCCTACTATGTGCACTGCACTATCCTAGGAACTGTGCAAATAATAACGAACAATGACAACAGATGAAAAAATCTCTCCCCTTGGAGATTTTACATTCAAAAGGAAAGATGGGCAATGCAGAGTAAGCATCTGAGGAAAGCTTATGAGCTAGCTGTAGAAAGGTACACATGGTTTAAGAAAAACTAACAAGGAACAGTAGAGGATCCAGAGCTCCCAAGGGAAGAGTGATCCAAATCAAGGGGAACAGCGCCTGTGAATATTGTATAGGACACTCAACAGGATGTATGGCCTTGGGAGAGAAATAGCCATTGCTCATCCCTGGCTCTGAGCCCTTCGTGGATTGTTGCTGAGGAAATAAATACCCCAGTGTGGTGTCTCTTTCTCCTCTGGTCCTCCAGTCGCTTGCTGGTGCCTCCCTTAGGTCAAACTCAACCAGAAGAGAGAGGGCAGGGAGCTCAGCAGCTATAACCTTGTGGTCAGGACTACAGGAGCCCCTCAATCCTAGAAAAGGTCAGAAAAGGGGGAAGAGGAACTTGCAAGGTAAAAGGAAAAGCCCAGTGTACACAGTCTGCAGAAAGAGGAGAAGGAGGGCCAGGAGTATGGCAGAAGGGAGGGAAAGCCTACAGAGGAAGTGTCCCTGGAGAGTTCTGAAGTAGGAGCATCTGGGGAAAAGACACTGAGGAAAACATGCTTTGGAAGGTCAGAAATCAGTAAGGAGGTCAGTGGGCTACAGCTGAAGGAGAGAGTGTGCCAGGTGACTGGTACCCAGTCCTTGTACTAATTAGCACAGCAGCCTCCATGTGTGACCCATGAATTAATATTCACATAGGGAGGTTGCACAGTGAACTTTTGATTTTCATTGATAAGGCTACACTGTCCCAAATGTTTGCAACCACTGCCTCAGATGGTGAGGATTTCAGGCAGTTAAGTGGTTGTACATAAAGGCAGGCTGCACAGGGGCAGCTAAGCTCTCCTGGTCCAATGCCCAGCGTTAGAGATTAGCATTATCCCAAGTCGACCCTGGAACATGGACCTGAACCCGGTCTCCCGTAGATCCTGCTCGATGTTTGCTTCCCTGCAGGATGCTCCCCCCTGCTTTACAAGGTCCTGAAGGTCAGCTATCTTAACGAGGCATTCTATTTTGGCTTACATGCTGAGTGAACATTCTCTGCATGTGCAATCTTGGCCACATTCGGAGACCAGCCTCGCTGCCTGTGCCTTAGAGCTTCACTCACATAGCTCTGTGTGGAAATTTTGACAAAGGAATCAAAGTGTAGGAATTTCAAACATATGTACAGATATTCAAACTGTCATTTTCTGACAGGTACTTATGGCTTGATTGAAAGCAGAGGCAGAGTTAAAATTCATCCATGAATGGGCTTGAAAATAAAAAGTGTAAATGAGACCATGATTAAAGGTTTCGCTAATTCTTCTTCCCAGCTGCAAACTTTAATGTAAGTTGTGTTAGCTATATTTAGCTAAAATGTTAAATTTCAGAAGCAATAGCATGTGTGCTTTTAAATCACACATGTAACTGCTTTCAAATTAACGCAAAGGCATTAAAAATATCTCAATTGTAAAACAACTAAGAAAATTATTAAATCATTCATTAAACAATAAAATTATATAATAAATTCAACTTTTTAATGCCAGCCAAATATTGGGCAAAAGAAAAATAATAGTATTCTGATTAACTATGTTAAATATATTTTAAGAGGGTTAATAAAAGTTCTCAGGTAGCGCTCATAATATCCCGTTATTTTAGTCTTAATAATTTCCTTTTTCTCTAATTATAAAACAAATATTTACTGCTTATCACTCAGTATATCATGAACCTTTTTCAGGACAATAACATTTTTCTTTCCTTTTTAACAAATGCATATTAACTATATTTTTAGTACACTAATATTCCTTCTAAAACATACACATAGTATCAAAAACATAGCAAAGATCCATAAAACTCTGTTATCAGTTTTGTTAGGAAGGACTCAATCAAGAAAATAAAGACCATGCAATAGTTTCAACTGAGATAATTTAATATGAAATAATTATTTAATCAAGTGAAAGAAAGAAAGAAGAAAGAAAGAAAGAAAGGAAGGAAGGAAGGAAGGGAAGGGGAAATGGAAGAGAAGGGAAGAAAAAGAAAGAGAAAGGAAGGGAAAGGAATTGAAGGGAAGGAAAAGAAGGGGCATATTGGTCTAACACAAAAATCATAATGAAAGAACCAGCTACCACCTTGGGACTGGCAGAACAAGCAAAACAAACTGGGATGAGAATTAGAAGCTGTGTGAAGGAAGCCACAGAACAGGAGGCTCAGAGCAGGGCTCCTGGCACCTGTTATGGAGGAGGCTCCTGAGAACTGGGATCCAGGGCACCAGGGAGTGTGGTCAGCTCATTGGCGCTGTGTCTCCAAGAGGGTGCAAGAGGCTGATTTTGGAAGAATGGGAGAGGAAAACTGCAAAACAGAACCAAGCGTGCTCCTGGAAGCAAGTTTTACTGCCAGAGTGAGGACTTATTCACTGGGGTAATGCCAACAGGAGCAGGAAGCAGACGGGGAGGAGCAGGTTCTTCGCCTCCACACTTCCAGTGTCCTTTTCCATTTCCCCCTGGAGGACCTACAGCCACGAGTGGACAAAGCAGGAATGTGTTCTACTGAGGCCGCACCCCAACATCCCAAGGTGAAGTGCAGAGGGACAGATCGAAAGCTGAAGAACCCCACAGGGGTGTGTGTTAGGGTTGATGCCAAGTCCCAGCACTCAAAGAAATGTCCCCATGTCTAAACTCAGATCTAGCACAGCTTCCTGGGTCTATTCCTTGAAGTCCTAAAGGACAACTACTCTCAACAGCTAGCAGATGGAAGGTGAATCTCTTTGGTTTAAATCAAAGTCTCCAAGAATGAATCTAGGTATGTGGGTTTGGTTTAGTCCTACCCTCTTTCCCCTCTATCCTTGAATGTCTTAATCCTTGAATTTCTTTACCTTTAATCCTTAAATTTTTCCTTCATGTTTTCTCTGGAATAGACCTGTTTCTTATTCTCCTAGGAGCAATATGTGAAGATTGGACATAGTCATTCCAAGTTATTCTGTAGGGATTTGCAAACAGAAGTGTTTGAAAATTCTCAGAGAGGCCAATAAACATCATCACAGCCAACCCTTGAATCTTCTCATGATTACCCGGGTCGGCCACCTGCACTGTGTCCTCTGCAGATGACACTGCTTAGGGGTTTGAGAGAAGGAACAAGTTCATCCACTGGCTGAGATGCTGCGTTGTTAAAGCCTGGTGTGTGCACTTTCACTCTAGCTCTGAGAGGACCCTGTCTCCCATTAAGGATTCAGACTATAATGTCATATTAAGTGAAGTTAAACATCTCTCTGTTTGCTGGGAGAATAATTTCCCTGAGTATAATGTGCCTTCACAATTGAGTCAGAATATTTGCGCAGCACTAATACAGTCTGCAAAGAGACCCACAAGGTCATGACTACACCAACGGGGACACATCCTGTGTTTACAAACCTCAGGTAGGTGAACCTCAGCCAGATTTTATGAGACTTTTAATTCACTGCTCTACAGCAGTTTGGGCTGCTTCCAGTCTCTCACCACTGCACAAATAAATAAAGTTCAGAAAGTCTAGACAAAATCTTTACTGCCCACCCCCACTCCCATGTGAACACACATCCTAAAATTAAGATTTTTGCATTGAAAAAGGCTACATATTGAAATACTCAGATAACTGTAGGCTAAAGGCCAAACAGAAAAAGATTTGTCACTATTGAGACAATAGAAGCATTAATCATTGTTTTTAACTTTACTGTTTTTATCTTGCTTATCATTTTTACCTTTGAATCAAGACATTTGAATTGTTCTCACTGAAAGGTAAGTGTCCAAGAGCTAAACCATGTAAAGAAGAGAAATATCTGGGTCAATGGTGGCATTCACTCAGAGTGATCAGGATACCTCAAAATCATTCAGACCTCATTCATACATCAAGTAAATGCTATGTCATTATCACACTACGAGCTACAAGGAATAAGAAGATACCGAGCACAGATTCCACTCTTACTAAAAGAGATATTATAATAAGTGGCACAAGGGAGATATTCATGCAACATTAAAAGAAGAGGGTATCATATAATGAGGCAAAAAGAGACTCTGAAGAAAATTCTCCAAGGAAGTAACGTCCAGAGACCAACCTCAGAGAAGGAGTAGGATTTTAATGAGCAGGTACATCAGGTGACAGCCAGGATGTTAAAGAGAGGAAAGCCTGGGACTCACAGGAAATGGCAGAGCTCCCACTCATCTGGAGGCCAAGGAACATGAAGAAAAGGGGGAGAGAATCCCAAAGGTAGATAATTGCCAGACAATGGGGGTTCTGGAAAGCCAGAGTAAAAAGGGGGTCCCAGTGGCAATGGGGAGCCCCTGGAAGTTGTTCATCCTCAGAGAAGGGGATCTGATCTGTAAGTCAAGGTCAACAGATCCAATGCTGGGAGAATGAAGCAGGGAAAAAGTACAGGTTTTAAGACCTCACAGTGTCTGATGATTATATTAGACAAGAGGTTTAAAAGGTGTGCACAAAAAACAGAAAGGGCAAGACAGGGGACATTTCTCATTTGTGGTCAGTCCTGGGTAGTGCTCCCTACTGTCCTTTGAGCCCTGTCACCTGGAAGGCCTAGCCCTGGTGCCTGTGTCAGCTGGTCTTGAGGTTGGTATTGGCAGCCTGTGAACTTTTCTCACCACATGAGCTCTCTTTCCTGATTCTCTTCACCATGTCAACTTTGATCTCTTCTCTTTTACTTTGCCCACCATCTTTTTATTATCTATTTTTCCTCTTTATTATTTTCTATATTAGTGGAAGTTTGCAGTACATAATGATCACATGATCACGGGGAGTTGGTACCGTGCATGTCCATAACACATCTTAATTCTTTCTCCATCCCCTTTTCCTCCCATCCCTCCTGCCTGCCTCCACCTCTTGCTTCTCTTCCCACTTGAAACAGATCTCCTCTACTTCCTATTATCTATCTTTTATTTTGCTCTTTACTTACATTTTGGGTTTCTCATGTAAGAGAAACCGTGTGATATTTAGGCATGTGTGTCTGATGTATTTCACTTAGCATTATGGTCTCAAGGTTCATCCAGTTACCTGCAAATGCCTCTAGTTTATCCTTCCTGGTGGCAGAGTAGTACTCCATTGTGTATAAATACCAGTTTCTTTATCCACTCATCTGTTGATGGGAATATAGGCTGTTTCCAAGGTTTAGCTATTATGTCATTTTACTTGACAAAAAATTGCATACAAGTATGGTATACAATATGATGTTTTGAAATGTGTGTACATCGTGAAGAGGCTAAATCAAGTTAATTAGCATATGCATTAGACCACATAGTTTGTTTTTGGTTTTGATTTTTGCAGTGAGAACACTCAGAATCTATACTTTTAACCATTTTTAACTTCACACTGTTTTTAACTGTAGTCGCCATGTTGTACAATAGAGCTCTGAACCTCTTCCTGTCTAACTGAAATTTTATAACCTTTGACAAACATCTCCTCATTCCCCCCTCCCACTCCACACCATTCTGCCCCCGCTAAGGTGAGTTCAGCTGTTTCAGATTCAGCATGCAGGTGAAATTCTGCAGTATGTATTAGTCTTTCTGTGCTGGGTTCATTTCCCTGAGCAGAACCTCCTCTAGGTCCATCCATATTGTCTCCAATGACAGGATTTCCTGCCATCTTTTTAGGAAATTTTGGGTGTGGTGCTCATCTGGCCTGAATTTCTGATCTGGCACAAGTTCCAAGCATTCTTCTAGCCCTCTGCTGAGTGTGTTTGCCTGTCTGGCCATAAATCTTCATTAGTATTTCAGATAATGTCATGGGGAGGCATGTGGTGTGGGCATGAGCCACAGGAGAGGTAGCCACGGAGTAGGAAAGGGCCACTCGGTCCTCAGAGAAAGAGAACTGAGGAAAGGAGACTTAAAATCCAGGCGACCCAGCATGGTGGAGCAGTCTTATAATCCCAGCCCCTGAGGCAGGTGAGACAAGGGAATCAGAGTTCAAGATCGGTGTGGGGAACTCTGTCTTAGAGTTTTTTAAAGGGGCTGAGGGTATACCTCAGCAGTAGAGCACTTGCCTAGCATGTGCAAGACCATGGGTTCAATTCCTAATACAAGAAGGAAAAAAAAGGCAGGTGAAAAGGTGTGGAACACTGATTCAGCCTAATTTTGCAGAAGGTTAGCTGTGTTAAGTGGTTTTAATCCCATCCTTTGATGACATTCCAAGGAGGAAAAGAGATTGCTAAACCTTATGTTTAAATGGCAGGACTAATTGGTGTGAGAAAGAAGGAGCCAGCTCAGTTGAGAGGGACTTAATTCCCACCTTCCCATGGCCTCAGATGCCAGGTACAAGAGCCTCAGCACCACTAAGTCTCCTGTCCCCAGCTCAGGAGTCTGAGCGTACTTCGCCTAATTCACTAACAGATGACGAACTCAGATGTCCACCATCAGTGTCAGTTTTTCATCAAAGAGACAGAAAGGCCCGTAGGGGCTGAGCAGGGACCCTCACCCCTTCCTTGATGGAACTCCCACTCTCCAGGGAACTAAGCCTCTGGGCCTCAGAATCTGAGATCTCCTGACACAAGAAAACACAATCTCTTTTAAACATCAATTAGCAGCTCAGCACTCCTGCTATTAGTTTCCTCCTCTGGTTTTCCTTGATATTGGAATGGATTCGTTGACCATTAGGATGAAATTCAGCCAATTAACTAAATTCCTATTAACGTCTCATGTCCAAGCTCGGGGATGAAAGGGAAAAATTCTTGCTCGATCTATTGAGATTTCCTATGTCTCCCAGTTGACACAGAAATTTGGAAAGTGGATCCAGGGAGGTAGACAGTCTCTAATGGAAAGAGATGTGGTGAGAAAATTAATATCAATTAATACCAATAATCAATTATTAATTGTTATATTTATTAAATAATTTTACATATTAATTATTGATCATTATTAGTATTAATCGATATTAATATCTGTTTGACAGAATGTAATTCTCTAGAAGGTCAAAACTTGGCCCAGATGATTGGTCTGTTTTTAATCATGAGAACGCTGCCTGCTTATTGTAACAAGCTTGGAACATACATGCATACTTGTAGAAACATTAATGTTCCACTGTAATTCCACTACCCAGAGATAAGGTCTATCCACGTGTTGGTTATTTTTTTCCATCCAATGTATGTTGGTTTATATATTTGAGACATATGTAAAAAAAGAAAATCTGTGTAGTTAAAATTTATGTGAATGACCACACAAATATTCTTTATGTGGGTGTACTTGATTTAATAAACCATTCCCCTATTAGTGCTGCACATTTAATTTACTTTCAGTGTTTCGTTATTATAAATCATGTTCTGGTGAATATCTTTGTGCACAAATCATTTCTTGTTGTTCCTAAGCACAGTTTATTGCTTTTAAAGTAATGATGAAAGCAGACTTCCTGTGAGGTAGGGTGGCCTCCGAAGGAGACAGGCTATCGGGACATGGGGTTTGGCTGCTGGCAGTGCACACTGGAGACCAAATACTGGTTAGAACCTCCTGGCCCAGTATCTGATAGCCAGATCTGGCATCCAGAAATGGACTATTCTCTGTATATTCAGTGATGATAAGTCCTTGGTTATTAAAATAACACAGGAATAAGGGCCGGAGATTTAGCTCAGTGATTTTGCCACCTGCCCTGCAAGTGCAAGGACCAGGGTTTGATCCCTGGTACCAAAAAAAAGAAAATTTAAAAATTTTAAAAAAATAAAAGAGAGATTTAAAAAAAATAACACAGGAATAAGCCATCGTGACAGTTCATTTTATGATGGAGGAATTAGGAAATGGCAACCCTTTTCTTTGGGAGATTAGAACACTTTGGAAAAGCTATTCAAAGGTTTTTTTTGGTGGACAAGGAATTAGGACAGATGACAGTGGTTAAAATTGAGAGCTGTGGTAGATTTCAGTAAAATATTACTAGCGCCATGAAGAAATACCTGCCTGTGTCTCTCTCCTATGTCAAGACAGGAAGCAAAATCTGGATATTTGTTTGTCTGGTAAACCTTCTTTTTTCCAATAGATGTTAATTCAATCCATTTGTTTTTCCCATTATTATGATCTATGAACCATCTGCATTGGAAGCACTTGGGCTATTTGTTCAATAATGCAAATCCCTGGATCCCACCATAGAGTTGTTTAATCAGAGTCTCTGATGTGAATACCAGATAGCTTTTGCGACAAGTTCTGCATTTGATTATTATGCAACCTCAGAGATCAGGAACTAAAGTGATACAGGATCACATAGAGGTTAAAGAGTGCAGGCTTTAAAGCTAGATCACTTGGCCTTGAACCCTGCCTCAATTACTTTCAAGGTACAAAGTAACTAGAAAGTACTTTGGGCTTTTTTCCTTAAATGTCCCTATGCCTGTGTTGCAGTTTTGACCTAGAAGTCACTCAAATGTCTCATGGGTTCAGAGGTGGGGCTTTTGGGAGGTGACTGGGACTTGGGGGTGCTATAGCTGACTTGCTGTTAGGAGGTGGGGTCTGGTCTGAAGACGCAGGTCACTGCTCTCCCTCTCCAGCTCTGCCCTTCTCTGGGTGGCTCCTGGCTGCCATGAAGTGAGCAGCTTTCCTCCGTGCCAGGCCCTTCTGCCATGCTGTTTCTGTGCCTGAGCCTGCCCACCCTGGACTGAGACTTCTGTGACTGCGAGCCAAAAATAAAGCTCTCCTCCTCTAAGTTGTGGGTGTCAAGTATTGTGTCCCAGCTATGGGAAAGTGAGTAAGACAGCCTGTTTCCTCAGCTGTGAAATGGAAATGATAACAATACCCACATCGCGGGGTCGCTGTGATGTGCTGCAATGACTCAGCAAGATGACACATATGTAAACACTTAAACAGGGCAAAGAATGGGATTACTGTTTGATAAATGTCAGCCATTCAACCTCAGCTTTACATCAACTCTCTGTGTATGGGGTCCTATAGAGACCTTTGATGCTTTCTTCATCTCCCTCTGTTTTCTTTCCAAATGTTAAACACTCTCTTATTTCTTTGCTTAACTAATACCTCCTATGCTCATAACTTCTAGCTCTGTGCTGAAATTAAAGCTTCATCACTATACTAAGACTTCAAGAGTCCATATTTATAGCTAGCAGCAAGCTGTCCCTTCTGATTGCTTCTAGTTTTGTTTCCTACTTTCTAGATGGAAGAGAAATATAAAGCGTCTTTCCTTCTGAGTGAAGAGGGTAAGCGATCTCATGTTTGGTGATTTAGACTTCATGCAAAAGTGTTTTTTGCAAATGAAATTATATACTACAGGTTGAGCATCACTATTAAAAAATCTAAAATCCAAAATGCTCCTCCATCTGAAATGCCCTGAAATCAGAAGCTTTATGAACACCAACATCATGTTTAAAAAGTTTCCGATTTCAGAGCATTTTGTATGTTGAGTTTTCAGATTAGGAATCTTGAAGTGGTAAACTCTATGCAAAAGTGCAAAAATTTAAAAAATCTTCAACCTGGCATATTCTTGGTCTCAAGTATTTTTGATAAAGGACACTCAAGCAGTACTAAATAAGAGAGTAGTGGAACTTGGTTGTTTTAGAAATGTGTTCTATAAACCACTACAAAAACTAGGGTCCTATTGATTTATCCAGATTTCCCAAAGCAAAAATAAATAGACAAACAAGTAAACACAAGCAAATAGTAGAAAGTGGCAACCTTAAGATAAACCTGGAGCAGAGAGAGATTCAGGCTGCTTGCAGAAGAAACTTTTCAGGATGTGTTCCCTGCTGATTAAATTTCTGAGCCATCCTTCCTGAGTCTCCTAAGCATCCTGGCCTTTAAAATTCAAATGCTCTTTTAATCTGTTGTCACCGTGAACTGGCGTTACCTCAGGGCAATGTGAGTTCTCAGTGAAGACCAGGGAGCTGCCAACTGTAATGAGAAAACTTCAGATTCTCACTATCTGAAAAAGAAAATGTTGGACTTTAATGTCTGGAGCCATTGATTTGAGGGAGGCTTCTGAGTTGATCAGTCTCTAAAAGAAGGTTTAGTTTAGGTCACATGGATAGCTTTTGCTAGATTGTTGGGGGTCTCCTGGGGACTCTGCAGGCTGAAGTGTGGTTTGTTAAGCCCTTCACTTTCTCCTTAGGAAGCAACAAAAAAGGAGAAGGCTAATATTCATGTTATTTATTTGAGCAAGCATTAGAACAAAGATGTATTCCTTGTATTTAGAACATGAACTGGAAAGAAAAATTGCACTGAAGGCCAAAGACCCTAGTGACCAAGAAAGTGTTTGCCGGCCATTGATTAGCATACTGGAAACATAAACATGAATAAGTAAACAACTAACAATTTTATAACATTTTACAAAGTACTTCTGCATACACTTGTCATTGAATCTTTGTACAGTGCTTTGTGAAAATGAAAAATACCTTTAAAAATGGAAACATAAGTACCAGAACATATAGGCATTCTTCTATGTTCTAAAGCCACATCAGTCATCATCAGGATCTCCTGAAGTAGAACTGTTTTATTTCTTCTTCTTCCAGTTTGATCATTCAGAATCTGCAGTGGATTGGTTCTGGGGCCCCTTTTGGATGCCAAAATCCTCAGATGTTCCAGCTGCATATATAAAATGACATTCTTACAATCTACACACATACTCCCATATGTTTTAAATCCTCTGACCTAATGCAATATAAATATGCCATATAAACTGTTGTGCTGTATTGTTCAGGAAATAATGACAAGGAAAATGGTCTTTGCATTTTCAGGGCAGATGCAATCATCATCAACTTAACTATAAGGTACATGTCAGCAACAATGTAATATATTTTTCTAATATTCTCACTCCATGCCTGGTTGAATCAATGAGTGCAGAACCCCTTCAGGTTTAGAGGGCTGAATTTGGAAAGCTCAGAGCTTATTTCTATGTGCGTCTGCTTACAGTCTAACTCACCAAACTCTTCACTTTCCTCCTAGCCACTGCAATTCTCATTCCTCAACTTTCTTCCTTTGGTTTGTATCTCGAATCATCTTTTTCTTATTGCCTTGTCCTATTTGGTATCCAGTGTTTTCACACTGTGGTAGCCTCACTGTACAATAGCCATGAACGGCAGCACGACCTTGGGGTCAGACCTCTTCTCCCACTACATCTGGAGAGAGGGATCAGAATTCCTGAGTAAATGCCTAACACTGGGCCTATCATATAGTAAATACTCAGTAAAATGAGGTCTTTCCGACAGGCAGTGTGCCGCACCCGTGCACGCAGGAGGTCTCTGTCCGGCGCTCAGCCCCCCCTCCCCCCCGCCCCGTCCCAGAGGCATGCTGTGGCCGTTCAGCTGGGGTAGACCCTGGACAGTCGCGGGCCGCCCCGCCCTGTCTCTCGAGCCCCAGGCCCCACTGAGGAGCGGGCCGGACCCGCGGGGGCGGGGTCTCTGGAGCCCGGGGACGCCGCGCAGAGAGAGGGGGTCTCGGAATCCGCTGCCGCCCCAGCTACGCGCTCCTCATGGCCCCTGGGGATGGATTTCTCCAAGTGCAGGAGAGACGTGGCGGCTGTCTTTCTCTCACATTGAAAAGGACATTTTGAACAATCATGGACGCTGTAAAACATGTTGTGAAGCTGAAGGAGTAAAATGCTGCAGGGATTGAACTTGGGACCTTCCGCTTTCGAGACAGGGAGCGGCACCACTGAGCTAAACCCCTGGCCCAACAGCCAATACTTTAGCCCTGACCCTCCAGGGTCAACAAAGACTCAGGACACGAGGGGACCTTTCTACAGGAACTGACAACTTTGAGGCTGCTGAGCTCCAAGTGATCTTGTAGACCGGGCCCATTGTCAAGGACTGAGTTAGGTCTGGTGGGCTCCTCAGATAACAGAGCAGTGGTGCTCGTCCCCCAGATGCAACCAATGGAACAGAAGAGAAGATGCAGAAACAACCCCCCAGGCCCACTACCTTATCGTCAACAATGGGGCCAAACACCTTCACTGCAAGAAAGAGAGCCTCTTTAATCAATGGTGCTGGGAAAAGTGGCTTTCCACATGCCAAAGATTAAACCTAGATCTCTCACCCTGCACTAAACTAAAAGTGAAATGGATTATGTCAGGTAAAAGGGCCGAAGACCAAGACCAGACCAGGCCACAACAAGCCTTTATTAGGGGAATAGATCTGCCCGGTTGTCTCTGAACAAAGGAGAGACAAAAGCAATATGGCTGGGACAGGGAGAGTCTTTTATAGAGACTGGGGTGGGGCTTGTAGGGGCTGAGGCGGGGTTGAGTGAGGTAGTGACTAGGGAATGGAGGAGCCCGTGATGTCACTAGGTGGTAGGAGGTGAGCGAGTATTAGGTTACTGTCTAGGTGGGAACAGGGGCATGCTGGGAAGAAGGGTTTGTTCTTTGGTGGGAGCAACCATCTTGGCATGATGTCACACAGGGGAGGGGGCAAGGCACCATAGGAAGAGGGCAGCTACTATACATAATAGCTGCTGAGGTGGTGGGAGACCTATCAGATTAGAAGTCTAAATATTAAAACAGAAACATTAATCTGCCGTAAGATAGAATAGGTAGAACTCTTGAAGGCATAGGTGTAGGCAGACTTTATGAACAACACTGATCACACAGGAAATATTACAAAGAATTAACAACTGGAATCTCATCATATTCATCATATTGAAAAGCTTTTGCACAGCAAAATTAACCACCCACAGAGTGAAGAGTCAACCCACAGAATGAAAAAAAATTTACCAGCTAGTCCTCTGACAAAGGACTAACATCTAGAACATATGAAGGACTCAAAAGATCAGACCCTCCAAATTTAAAGACCCAATAAAAAAAATAGGCATCTGAAATGAACAGACACTTCTCCAATGAAGAAGCACAAACAGCAAATAAATATATGAAAAAATGTTTAACATCATTGATCATTTGAGACATGCAAATTAAAACAACATTGAGATTCCATTTCCAGAAAAAAATGGCTATGATCAAGAAATCAACCAATAGCAAATGCTGGTGAGGCAGTGGGGGAAAAGGAACCTTCTTCACTGTGTGTGGGAGTGTAAATTGGGGCAACCACTATGGACATCAGTGTGGAGATTCCACAAAAACTACAACTAGAGGTTCCATCTGACCCAACTATTGCCCTTCTTGGTATCTTCCTGAAAGAATGAAAAGAATCATATCATAATGATATATGCACACCTATGTTTTTAACAGCTCTACAATTTGTAATAGCTAAATCTTAGAAACAAGATCAATGGATGAATGGAGAAAGAAAATGTGTATATAATGAAGTTTTACTCTGCTATTAAGAAGGATAAACTTGAAACAGTTTTTAGGAAAGTGGATCCACCTTGAGATCATACTTTTAAGTGAAATAAGTTAGACACATATATTTATACATGGCATTGTTTCTCTTGCATGAGAAACTGAAAGTGTAAATAAGGACCAAAATTGATGATAGATATTGGAAAGTAGGAAGGAAATGTTCAAATGGGAAGGAGAACAAGGGAGGGAGCAGAGGGAAGGGAAAAGGAAAAAAAATAATTGAAGGGAAAAGTGAAAACAAAGCTTTTGTAAATAAAAGAGGGGGAAGAAGGCTTGAAGGGTGCGGGGAGGAGTCGGGGGAAAACAGAATCGAGATCTATCATGTACAGGTACAAATTTCCTATGATGACTGTAATTATTATGTACATCAAAGAGTACCAATAGAATTAGTTTTTAAAAAACAAAACAAAATGAGGTCTTCCCACTTCCCGCGCTTTATCTCTTTTTTTTCCACTAGTGAATATCAGATTTTGACGAATTTTTCTTTTTTATTTCAATGACATTGCCAATGAATCTACTACACAATGGGCAGTATACTAAAGTGTAGTAATTTACATACAGAAGTCTTTTTTTAAGATATGTCCATTCTATTTGGGAAGACAACACAATGTGAATATTAGAATAGAGTAATACTCAAAGATCACAGGGACAGGGAGTGTGACCCTACTGAAAGGGAGGAGCAGACAAGGAAACTTCTTCCAGGGATCACCTGACCTGCATAGGGAAGTGGGGAAGGACATTCCAGGGCACCTGAAACAGTGACACAAAAGCATGTTGGTAGAATTACAAGACCACAAGACTATAAGACCAGGCATATATTTAGGTACTGGGTGGTGAGAAATGTCAAAAATTGCTAAATCCATTTCATTGCTAGCATCTTTTTAAACATAAAATCTTTTTTAAAGCTCTTTAAAGAGATTTGATGTTTGGTCAACCAACTCAAGAACCATGTTCCAGAGGCATAGGGCCTCTTGTGCCATGTCGAAATTCCTGACTGTGATGAACTTCCTTCTACTTAGCAAATGATACCATTTCCAAAACAATGAATAATATACTGATGCATTATTAATTTTAAATTGTCTAGCATCTAACTACATCTCTAGAAATCTAGCATGATGGATTAAATAGTAAATGATGACTTAATGGAAAGATTGCAATTTAAACTAGAGGTTATAAGATGCACAGAATTTGACCAGGGTGAAGGGGAAAGAAGAATAAAACCAAGAGCACAAAAGTACATTATGCTGTTGAGAGTATTAAGATAAAGCAATATAATGCCCATCCATTCATTCCACAAATTGTACTGAAGGATGGTGTTATGATTAGCACTGGAGAAAAATGATATGCAAGACAGATAGTACAGTCCTGTTTATTCTAGTCTATTCATTCTATAGAGTCAGGAAGCTACTTTGTACCACACGTTAGAATGAAACAGGAGATATAATGGTAGTATCCAATCAGAACTCCATGACTATGGGAGAATGTGTGTCTAGGTGTAACCTAATCTTGACATTTGCTGTGCACTGAATTCCACTGTGGACCACTGATAAATGTCCAGTCCTGGCTCTTCCTTTTCTGCCCAGCTCTCCTGTCATTTGTGATCTGGAAGTGACTCAGGAGCTGAGGAACTTAGAGAACTATTTCAAAAAACTAAGGGACATGGCAGTAGGAATTAAGCTAGTGGATAAGAAACATTTCAAAGCAAATAAATCACCTAGATTTGATCACGATACAATTTCGGAGGTGATAGGGTTATACAGTGAATGCTTGCAAATTTTCCTGCCTGGCTAATATAAAACATGGTGTGCAACAATTGAACAGTAAAGTTAAGAGGACAAGATAAATATGTTAGCAAAGTAACTATATCATAGACATTGAGTCTTGCATCTCAGTAGAAAGCATGTAGATCTATTGAACTAGAGAAAAATTGGTAAAGGATCAACAGATCATTTGGACATTTTTGTTCCCTGTTTAATGACTGAATATGTTGTGTTTGGGCATCAATATTCTGTAGTGGCATGAAGATTATTTCTCCTGATGCCTCATAAAGATAACAGAGGCCTGTTTTGTGCAAATGATAAAGAAAATGCCTTAAATACATGTCAGTTTCAAGACAGACTAGAACAGCTGGAGGCGTCTGTAGGATTACACTAATGTGAACACAGTGGGAAATTGCAAAAAGCTGAAAAACCACTGCTGAATGGGCTATAAATCTAGGCTCAGCTGATCTCCACATACCTCTGGGTAGTAGGGCTTGCTTTATTGTCTTAACTTTCACCATTTCCCTACTTTTGACATTTATGAAGGGTATAATCTTACATGTACATACAGAGAGATGGAGAGTTAAAAGGACAGAGGGAATGAAATGCTTACATAGTCAAAGAGATAGAGGACAAAGATACCCAGATATGTTGCAGGATTTTAAGTGTTTCAGTAGATGTTTGAATTTCTAAGAAATCATTGCCTGATACTATCTCGGTGAACTTTTTGAATTTCTAAATGCTAAATTTCACCCATTTTGAGGGGCTACATTACTTTTACTTGGCATTTAATTTTCACTTCCCAGCTAGTTTCAGAATGAGCAGTATGGGCTCCATAAAGCCAAGAGGAATTGACTTTTGAACAAACTTCAGATAGGTTGTATGGTTATTCAGAGACATCAGCCTTATTATTTTCTCCAAAGTTGAGTAGGTAGAAATAATTAATGGGCTAGTTTATTAACACACATTGAGCCATTCTACCTTTCAATAAACTAACTTCAGATTTTCTGTGCAACACCAACAATTGCAGGAGACAATAAAAATTGCCAAATGTAATCTAAGAAATTTAACACCAATGCTAGGCTATATTTTAAACCTGAGATGAACACATGGGACCTTAATGCCTAAGTAAACCAGAATGTTTTATGTCTGCAGGTGGAGTTCTCAAGAATGAGTCATTTGATTCGCTAGCATTGATTCTGAGAAAGCAAAATATTGGAAACACAATGGCAGCTTTGTTTGGCTTGGTTCTGTGCTGGGTCTGAGCTTGAATGGGAGCAGAATGAGAATGGAAATTAAATGTGGGTTGATATAGCCAACTCAGCTGCACACTGCTTGAATACCCTGGATAAGTCACTCAATACTCTAAGCTTCGATTCCTAAACTATAAGCTAAGACAAACAGTACCTATCTTGGGGGACTACATTGATGCAGGACTGGATGTAAAACTAGCCTTTTACTAGTCCAGTACCAGTGGCATACTCTATGACTTGATTACTAAATAGGATCAGCTGTGATATTTGTTGCTAACTTTTTCACTATTATTTTTGCGGACACAAGTACTCAACAAAGCATATCCCAATTTTATAAATGAGGAGATTGGGGGTCAAGAAAAGACATTTTTAGCTCAAGCCAAGGTGCTGGGATAGAAAAGTATAACATAGAAATAAGAACAAAGGCTATGGAGCCAGACAGCCTGAGATTTAAATCTTGACTTTGCCATTTATCAGGGTTCTTTTTAATAGTGGGCAAGCTATTTAATATCTGTATGCCCTCAGATTCCTGTAAGATCTGTAAAAATCATGGTAATAACAAAATCTAATACCCAGATAACTAAATAAAGGAATATACAGAAAATACTCAGGATAGTGTTCCATACATGCTAAGCACTGGATAAGTGTGATAGCTATGAGACTATTCAGAATCTGAATCCAGTCCTCTGGCCCTAACCACTATGCCATGTATAATTCACTGCCCCTTTTTTCAACAAACATCTCCCAGAGGTTCTCGAACTATGCTTTCTGTACTGGAGACAAAGGTGCTAAGAATAAAATTTCCATTTGAGAGTTTTGAGGGGAAATAGAACAATCCTCTATCGGGTGTGATTCAAATAAATAACAACCCAAAGACATGAAGATGGGCCAGAGAAACAGTCTTAAGCTCTCTAGAATGTTATAACTATTTAGAGTTCCTGGAATCACTAATTCTAGTAGATTTTGGAAACTTAATATGTGATAGAAATAATATTCACTGAGATGATCAAATTTGGTTTGCTTAATAAATAATAGTAAGAATATTCACTTTTTATCTGAGAAACATCTTAGACCCCTGTCTCATAGCATAGATAAATATTAATCAGTGGTATATTTTGACATTCAAATTTAGAAAGTATAATAATAAAAATATGTTATAAGCCTTTAAAGAAATTTTCCATCTATATGGCCTGTAGTTGGATAGGTCATTCTAAATAAGAGAAAATGCAGAAATCTTTTAAAGAAATAAATCAACCATATAAAAATTTAAAATACCAAAAACAAGGTTAACAATTAGCTAGAAGAAAATATTTATAGCAGATGACAAAGGGTGCGTATCTCTATAGCTTAAATGGCAGCCAAAATTGATACAGAAAATAAATAACCTGAAGAAAAATACATGAAGAAGCAGATCAGAAGGCAAATGCAAATAACCAATGAGCATAGGAGAATAGACCCAACCTCAGCAGTAGTTAGGAAATGCAAATTAAATCAATGAGGTGCCATTTTTCTTGTTAGAGTGCCAAAAATAAAAAAATAATGAATAATATCCAGGGATGTGGAGATTGTACAGAAATGGACACATCACACAGCTGACAGGAGTGTAAATATTCATAGATACTGCCAGTATCTTTTAATGTGACCCAGCAGCACCTATTAAAATAAAGCAAGCACTTACCTTGACTGAACAATGCAACCTTTAGGAATCTTTTCTACTGAAATGAAAGCACTAGTATAAAAAAGAATATGTTTGAGGCTATTTATTGCAGTATTGATTTTAATGGTAAAAGAAGATGGAAATAACCTTAATGTTTTTTATTTAGGGAATGGCTGAATAAGGCACATACAGACTGTGGAAGCTCTGTAGTCTTATGTATCAATGAGTAGCTCTATTAGTATTGACACGAAAGAATATTTATGGCACAATGTTACCTGGAACAAAAAAACATTTTCGTAAAAAAGGACCTTTCCAAATATATGCATATACACTTGGGCATGCTTGTGTGAACAATGCTGAAGAGTCCTAAGGACACTGTCCACACGGGTTCCCACTGGAAGGAAGGAGAAGTGATTACCTCTGGCTTTACATACTTCTGTATGCTACTGCGCATTACTCTGTTTGATTTTTTTTTTTTTTTAAGGAACTTAAATTCTAGTTCCTTTGCTTACTGGCCAAGGGACCTTGGGAAATCATTTTAACCCCTTGAGTCTTACTCTTCCCATCTATAAAATAAATGATAGTATTACCTCCCAGAGTTTGGGGAGAAATAAATATATCAAGTTCTTGGTGCCTACCTTATTAAATGGTGGGTGATCCAAGAGGACCTCCCACACACTCTCTGTCCATTTCTCTTCACCCTCGATCATTGTATTTTGCAGGGATGAAACTCAATTACCACACTGGAATCAAGCACAAATGGGGAGTTGAAGCTGCTGCTGTACGAATAAATAATCTGACGACTTCCAAAAGCTAAATTAAAATTAGTTTTCTAATTTTATGGAATTAAAACCCTTTTGGATGACCCATATCAATGCTCACTCTGCTCACTCCCTCCAAGCTTCTAGACATGGAGAGTTAAAGACTCAAGAAGTTCACATGTCTCATTGACACTATGAAATTAAGTGTCTAATCCTGTGGCCTAGACTCCCCTCAGTGTGAGCATCTTACAGCTGCTTCTTACCTGGCTGCCTGAACCCTTCACCCTCTTTTTATATCTGCCCCAGGCAGAATCACAATATCAGTGGTCACCCTGTTCTTGCCAGCAGCCCCTCCATCCACCCCTCCTCCAACATTTATTAAATACTTATTATAGAATCTATATGATGCTAGACCTTTTATAGATGTGATCTTACTTAATCTTCCCAACAATTATGGGAAGTAGCTATCATTCCACTTTACAGACTGAGAAACTAAGGCTAGATATAGACTTTAGCTATCTATCCATGATTCCATGGTAATAATGTGGCAGCTCATAATTTTTCCCCTGTAAGATCCAGTAGCTTAAATTATCCTTGTTTGATAGCAATTCAAATTCTACTGACAATCTATCTCAGTTGTTAGGACTAGTATGTCTATCTAGAAAAGATTCCAGTCATTTTGCTCTACTCTCTGAATTAAACTTTATGTGCACATACTTTTACTATAATACCTTTATTATAAAAAAATACTTTTATAAAAGTGTTATGCTATAACTATTTTAAGTTGCCTATCTTCCCACCACACTATCCTTAAGAGTGGAGGCATTTGATTTATCTCTCTATCCCTAGTCCATTAGACAGGGTCCATTAAGTTCTCAGATGAATGCACAAATTAATGATTAGGTGTTAAGTCGAATACATGCAACTCCTTAGAGATCCCCAATTGAAAGAATGGGAGACTCTGGTTAGACTGTCTCCACATACTGTGAGTCAGAGTCCCAGCCAGGGAGGAAGGAGCCAGCAGCAAGGAGGTTAACGTCAAGGCCAATTCTCTCTATGAAATAAATCTGAAATCAGAAAGTGCCCCAAAGCCTGCAGCACTGGGTATTTTAACATGTTCATTAATAATGGCTCAAAGAGGAGATTTATTACAGTTGAGAACAGGGGAAGGGACAGTAAATCAGCACTGGTGAGAGAAAGAGCAAGAAAGAGACATTAGTTCTTATTTAAATATATTCACATGCTTTATAACCCCAAAGTTAGAGATTGCTGTATCAAAGTGGAAGGCTTTATTTGTAGGACTGAATTCACCACAGATATGTTTTATACCAGTATTCATTTTCCCAACCTTCATCTACTTTCCTTTGCTGCAAAATTGGGGACTTAGTTTATTGCTCAAAAACAAGAAAAGATTGCCTTAGCCAAGTCTCTTCATGAAAATATGCTTTGCTTCAAATTATGACTTGTAAAGCATCCATTGGATCCTAGGAAAATGCTATTTTATGGACACATATGTTGAAGAGAATAGTTTTTAAAACATTTAATTAGTTCTGCCTTTGAGGTAGAATTTAAACACACCCTACGTAATTAGAATAAATTCATCTAAAAACCTATGTCCCCAACTGTTGCCTGGGAACCCATTCTTTCCCATTCAAACTACTCCAAGAATAATCAAGATTACGCTTGGCTGTGTTCCATCCAAATACATTCAGTATGTATCCAGATACATTCTTTCAATTCAGAAATCAGAACAGAGTACTCCCATTCCTAAAACCCTACCGGTGACTTTCTATTACATTCGAGTAAAATGCAAAGTCCCTAGTGGGGCCACGTGGAAGGGGACAAAGTAGATCTGTCCCTGATCCATCTTCTCGACCTCTCTCATCTCACTTTTCTCCTATCGTCCATCAGGCTCAAACCAACAGACTTCTCTGTTCCTGGAACACAGAAAGCTCTTCTTTGCCAAGACCTATGCTCTTCTCCCCTCTGCCTTGGTCACTCTCTTCTTGTACTCTTCTCCCAGTCCTTCCAGTATCTTTGAGATGCTACTTCCAGAGAGACCATCCCTGGTCGTTCTGCCTAGGTTATGTCTCCCATTGTTGCTTTATTCCATACTATTTTTGATACCTTCATTGTCTCTACAGAATGCTTACCAAAAGTTTTAGCTACATAGACACATATAAACTCACTGGACTGCAAGATACACGGAAACAGGATCCACGTCTATTTCATTCATTACTAACAACCCCAAACTGAAGACAATACCAGGCACTTAGGAGCTCTTCAGGAAATATTTGCTGCATTAATCCTCAGTGCCAAGCCTAATGCCTGACACATCATAGATTTCCAGTCAACACTTTTGAAGTGAGTTTACCTTACTTCCCTACAACTTAGCAAAAGCACACAAGCCATATCCACTTCCCTACCACTCTTCCCACAACAGCATCTTCTTTTCTAGTTCTGAGGGCTCCAGACAAATAAGGAGGATGCCTCCAAACATGGCATGACTCTGAAGAATCTTTTCCAGGATGAGAATGTTATCCTTTCGGCACTCAATATCAGAGTTGAGTCCTCTGGCCCCCTGTTCTCTTGACCTATTTCCTGTTTTAGTGACAACTTTGTTGTTTTTTCTCAAAAGTTCCAAAGTAAGTTGGAGCTTTTTCATTTCATAGGTTTGAATGAGCAGCTGATACATTTTGCTTTGGGTTTGCCACAGCTCACAATTTCAGCAGTTGAAAGTAGACACAGAACATCTTTCATAGCTCACTGGACCCAGAGCCAGAAAACCAGCGGGGATTTGTAGTTTATGGAAAGAATGGTAGTGTTGCCATGGGGGAAATGTCTTGGCAAGATGACACATAGCAGTTAAATTCCATTGTTTTGGCTCTGAAAATTAATTTGCAGAGATATTGAAGTCTGTTGTGTGTTCTAGTTTATATGTAAATTAGAAGATTATGTGAAAAAAAATCAAGGATGATAGAATTCAAACATTTTCAGACCATTTGCCTATTAATCAATTAAAATGATTTTGACTCAATTTTGCTTTATTTATTTATTTTCTCAACAATATGCTGTATCGATCAAACTAGGAAAAGGCATAGCATTAGCAGATATGCCATAATAACTGATGCTTTAAGAAATGAAGAGTTTAAAAATCTGATTTATTGGGGTACCCGTGGAAATGAAGAAAAAGAGAATTCCACAGTGATTTTCAAAAGTTGGAAATAGAATCAGTGACACCTCTCTCTATAACCATCCCCTCTGCTCCCAGAGGTGACATGGGAAGTCTATAAACCTGAAGGACGACCCTGTGGGGGATAATTAAGGATCAGAGCATTCGGATAACTGTGAGGTCTGCAGAAACCCTGAGGGAAATTTCTCACTCCAAATCTTGCAGCCTCTGTTCCTGTATGCGTCCCTGCCCTGCCCTGAAGTCAGCCGGCTCTGGCCCAAGGACAGCGAGCATTCACACTCCCTGCCCTCTGTCTCATGGCCTTCATCCTCAGGCATCTGCCATGGGTCTGAAATACACCATGTTTGCAAATCTATGCCTGGTCCATTTGGTACTTGAGGTCCCTGGACTAGCTTTCAGCACTTTAATTCTTGCCCAGGCACTTAACACTGTTTCGAACAGCATTGACTTCTCTTATGACAGGGACCAAAACCTCCTTGAACCTAACCAGCCCCACTACACTCCCCCTGAAACAGGTCTGAGAACAGTGTTTCCCATCAGGCCTCCTTAGAGACCTGCAGATGTGACCCGCCCAACACTCCCTTCTCGGCCTTTTCCCTCCGGGACCATTCTGTCTGCTTTACCCCCTAGTTGTGTGGTCATTGTAAAATCCTACCTTTATTTAAGACAGTTGATTTTCAAAGAAATTTGACTTAAACCTTTGCAACTTGAAATTTATTTTAACTTGTAAATATTTTTTCCTTAAATTCTTTTATTGGTACATTGTAGGTATACAAGACAATTACATTTCTCACTGGGAATTGTACCTTTACATCATGCATCTTGGTTCTTATTTTTTCCCCATTCCTAGACCTCCCTTCATGCCCTCCACCCTTCCCTATTTACAAAGACTTTATTTC
>NW_004624795.1:7553490-7584807 GCF_000247695.1 Heterocephalus glaber | reverse complement strand
TGATCTGGAAGTCTGGTTTTGAGACTTATTTAAGTGTTTTCTCATTTTGACTGGGGGGGGGTGCTGTTGGCACCCACGCGGCTCACCTCCTCTGAGCTGGGAGAGGTGGGCCAGCGGCCGGGAGTGGTGGTAGGGATGGTGGCCCAGAAGCCCCTTCCTCTGGACCAGGAGCAGTGGAACAGCAGCTCAGAAGCCCCTACCTCTGGGCCAGGAGCGGAAGGATGGACAGCAGGCCAAAAGCCCTTTCCTCTGGGCTGGAAGCAATGGGAGGAATGGTGGCCGGGCAGCCCCTTCCTCTTGACCAGGAGCAGTGGGACAGTGGCTCAAAAGCTCCTACCTCTGGGCAGGAATTCTTTACATGCTGAGAACTCAATTAGCTCCAGTACAGTGTTCTGGTGGTCTGGTGTCCTCTGCGTCTTTGTAGTATGGAACCAGGTGGCTGTACAGAGAAGAGGCCAAAGGAGCAGGGGGGGTGGCCCAGTGGATTGCTGCCGGGGCGCAGGCTGATTTGGTGTTTTCAGCATGACTGGCAACCTTGGGACTGCCTTAACTTGTAAATTTTATTTTCATGGTCACTCTCAATTTACCAAGAGAAAAATGGCAGCAAAAAGTTTGCAGGGTCATGGTGATCACAAAATTCTCTGGCTGTGATCATCTGCGTATGGATGGAGCCTCCTGAAGGAGAATGGTTCAATCAGTAAAGCCTCATGTCACTGGAAGTCTTGAGATCTAAGATCTTGTGTTTGCTCTGCTTTTCCTCACTTCTACCTAGATGAGTGTCTATGAGTTGAAGGCTCTACACTTTGCCCTGATGTCCTTAATTCCACATATGTGTTTAGATCAAATGATCTCTAAAGTGGCTTCTAGTTCTAAAAACAACAGCAACAAAAAAACAAATGAACAAAACCAAAACAAAACAAGAACCTATTCATTTATGGCTGATTCAAAATCAGCAAGTCATTGGTGAGTCAGCTTAGATGCCCCTGCAGGAGTGGACCCAATGTGGGACATAACAGAGTGTTTCTTTGTTATTCTCTAATTTCTGAGCAGGTAGTTACAATCAGAGGCACAAGATTTGATAGTGAAAAGGGGATGCAAAACCCTGAAACTGTTTGTCATAAAGAATCCCATGCCCAATAAAAGCAAAGGCAGATGTTCACATAAAGATTTTGCTGTTTGTGTTTTTGTGGGACCACTTTCTGAAAATGAAGTTTATTAGTGTGGCACAGCAGCATCTGCCCACCCATGCTGCCACATGATAGTGGCCTTACAACCCATTTATGGGGTTAGAATTATTTTTGTTAATAATTTTCATGGAGGTAAATGAAATGCAATGTGCACCAGCTGTAGCTACATTTATCATGCAGCTGCCTTCCAGAGAAGCCACCAAACCCCTGACATAGACTTCTAGATTGTCAAAGAGGGTTTTGTCTCACAGAGTTTTAAAGATAAAAAGGAGCTGTATCAGTTTTGTTTTTTTTTAATATTGCTGTAACATGATCACAGAGTGGTTGAATACAGCACAGATTTATTACCTACAGTTCTGGAGGCCAGATGTCCAAAATGATTTTCACAGGGTTAAAACTACAGCAATCTTCTGTTCTTTCTGGAGGCTAGTGGTGGAGAAGCTGTTGTTGTACCTGCTCCAGCTTCTACAAGCCACCTACATTCCTTGGCTTGTGCCCTTCCCTCAATCTTCAAAGCCAACAGACTTATTTTCTCCCTCTTTTCTCTTTTTTCCATCCTTATTTTCTCTATATCTCTGACCTTCCTATCTCCTTTTTATAAGCACTCTCATGATTGCATTGGCTCCACCCACATAATCTCCCCATCTGGGGATCTTTAACTCACTTACAATCTGCAAATTACCTTTTACAGGGTGTGTTCAGCTTTCCATTACTGCCACAAAATGCCTGAGATAATCAACTTAGAAAAAGAGAAAGGTTTATTTCGACTCACAGTTTCAGAAGTCTCAGTCCATCCTTGGCTGACCCAGTTGCTCTTGGCAGCACATCACAGCAAGACCCCGGGGCAGAGGAAGCTGCTCAGGTTACGGTGGCTGAGAAGCAAAGAAGAAAAGGGATGGAGTCTCAAAACAGCCACCAAGGCCATACCCCTGATAACCTAAAACTTCCCACTGGGACCTACTTCTTAAAGCTTTTCACCACCTTCTAATAGTGCGAAGAAAGGCCTTTGGGACTCATTCCAGATGCAAACTGTACCATAATGTACCATATAGATAGGATGTGACATTTTTGGAAGGGAGCCACTAGTTAGCCTCCCTAAGAAGCCATAGAGACCAACCCAGGCCCAAAGGATACATGACTTACCAGAGACCTCACTGCCTTCTGTGAGTGCTGTGACTGTATCCCTGGTATCCTTTCATATACCACTTTTCCACACATCACTGGCAAAGATAGATGGGAGAATGCCCTGAAGGAGACTTTAATAATAAACTTGAATTTATTGAGGAATGAGTACAAGATTAAGCCAGTGATTAAAGAAAAGATCAGCATAGGAAATACAGAAACTTGTCTTTTTAAAAGCACATTCTTAATGCAAGAACTTCCTTAAATGTTACAGTTTTGCTAGGACACAGTACTTTGTAAAGATGTTATTTGCAGAGATAATATAATTGAAACAGTAAGAAATGAGACCACCAAGGAAGCACATTTATAAAAGCTCTTGCTTCTACTCTTCCCTTTGCTCCTTCTTCTCTTGCTTCTCTTTCTCTCTCTGTAACTCTGGTCATTCATGGTGTTTTGAAAATCATTAGTGGCTACAAAGCTGATCCAAATTCCTTGGTTAAACTAAAGGGAATGGAGCCATCTGAGTCTTGTCCCCATGGATTAAACCTAATTCAGTATTTCCCTTATTTCACAGTGAAAGCAGTCTTTTTTGGTACTGAAGATTTGTCTGGGAATCTAAGGAATTTAAGTTTAGTTTTCTCCCTTCTGCCCAGCATTGATAGAAGCAAAGAGTATCATAGAATCTTGGATTGAGATATGGGTAGATATGCTGTTTATCCTATCCCAATTCTCCTCCCAAATGATGGAACCTGTGTTTGGCAAATATTTTCCAAGACCCTTCTTGTACCTCGGTTTTCTCTGCCTGAGTGATTGGCAGGAACAAAGGCTGCTGAAAGTGAAAGTGTACATTAAATTCCAGTTTTTGAGAGGTCAGGTATATTTAGCAGGGTTGTGACATGTTTCCTATGCTCACTATGTCAGGAATCATCCCCGGTCCCACTCAGGGAAGGCACAGGTGACACCTATAGTGTCATAACACACTCAACTCCCTGGTATATTTGTCGTCCTGTGCCTACCTGGCTTCCTCATGATTCAACCTGACCCAGGGCTGAACATGAGATAGAAGTTCACTTTACATACTGTGGATGGATGAGTGAATGAATGGCCATATAATCTCAAGGGCATATGGAGGACACATGGCTCCTGTGCCTCAATGGAAGTGCTGAGAGGGGCAGTCAAAGGCTGAAGGTATAGTGTCTTCCCTGACATAGAAACGAGTAGGCTGGCACTCTGCATACCTCTGCTAACTTTCTCAGCAGAAAAGAAGACTGGACATTCCATATGATTTATCCTAATAGATGTTTTAATATGATGCTGAACACAGCAGGGAGCTCTCCTGCCTTCCTTTGGAAATTTGCACTCAGCACACAATGTCATTGTCATTTTTTTCTGCCTATCAAATGATCACATTCCTCAGCTGCTGGAACATTAGGTTAATGACACAGTGCTGATCCAAACAAAGACAGAGTTGAGTCACCAAGCTCCTGTCTAGTGTTGATTGGGGGTCATAAAAATAATTCTCTCCCTCACTCCCTCTTGACAACTCATAGAAAAACACCTTGTATATGTCAAAAGACACTTTCTTTGAAAATCAAATGCCTTCTAGATTAGACAAGGTTGATTCTCACATCATTCCTGCCAGGTGGGAAAACAAAGTGTCAGTCCCAGAGTAACTAAATATTTGGTGTATCTTGGACACGTTGTAGAATTGATGTGGCTTGAAAGATGATGTCGGTACTAAAGTATTAAAGCTAACTGTACTCAATGAAGAGGCCACAGAATGAATGGGCCTGCAACAAGAAAATCTGACCTCAGAGATCATGAATATAGGTCTTAGAGAAACTGACCTAGATTCATGCCAGGAAAATGCCATAGCAACCCCTGGGGATCTCCATCAACTGGCACATTTTAGCACTTGGTATCATAGCTCTTTCCACATTGCTTCTCCACCTTCTGCCCCACCTAATTCTATTTCTTCTTTTTGTTTCTAGTTCCTTCTTTCTGGGGATTGGTGAACTCAGCTTGGAATCTTTGTTCTGTGGGGAAACGGCAGTCTCCGGTCAACATAGAGACGAGTCACATGATCTTCGACCCCTTCCTGACGCCCCTTCGCATCAACACTGGAGGCAGGAAGGTAAGCCATGGCCTTGGTTCAATCCTTAGGCTGAAGACTGGTGTCAGTGCTGATTCTGAGAGCTGATCCTGCAGGTGTCAATCTGCTGTGCTTTTGTCATTCCACCTAGAAAAACCACGAACCTCAGGCCCACTGCCAAGAAAAATAATTATGTCTAAGTTGTGCCTTTTCTCCCCACCTAGTCAAGCTCTAGTGCTTCTAATTATTGTGCAGCCCATGAGGGTTGCCTGAGGTCTTATCCCTTGGTACCCCATGAAGGCCTAAAAACACAGTTGTCTCACCAGCACATTATGCTGGAAAATCCTTCCTCGGAGACTCTTTACTGGGCCTTCTTTTAACCTCAGTACAGGGGGAAAAAAATTTAATGAAAGTAAAATCAGATGTTTATGATCCTGGGAGGAAACACAAACAGCAATCACCTTAGATGATTTATAAGAAAATCAATAATTAATCTTCATAGGGGAATCTTGCTGGCTAAGAATCTTCTCTCCTGCACAGAAATGCTGAGCTGTGCTCTGTGATTCTCACACCTAAATCCCCCTTGTGCTCTCTTGTCTCCGTGACAAACTCCTGCTTCATTTGTGGATGAGCACACTCCCCACGGGGCCTTCTCTTTGCTGGGATCTAGCATTGCTCCTGCTAGACATTTCTGTTCGGCTACCATTTACTGTGAAAATGGGGGAAAACCCTACACGCAGAGAAAATTGTGTCTGAAAGTGATTCGACTGTGAACTCAAGAGGACTGAGAAATCACCAATGTGCAAACAATTAAGGGTAAAATCATAGACAATTTTTATTACTTCTGGAGGCTGATTATGCAGGGCTTGGGCTCAGTGGTGTCTGCTCCCTCTTCCTCTCATGTAATCTGTTTATCATCCTCAACCAGGAGCTTCTAAATTGTATTTTCCCCTTTTGAATATAACAGAGTCTCTTTTCTATCATGTAATGGTCATACCTCCACACACATGAACCTAATGACTCACCACAAGGTGTAACTAAGTTTGGGTCAGGTCACAGGCCTGTTTTAAAAGACACTGCATGAGGGGCTGGGGATTTAGCTCAGTGGTTTCGCCACCTGCCTGGCAAGCCCAAGGTCCCAAGTTCAATCCCTGGTACAAAAAAAAAAAAAAATACACTGCATGGGACATTGAAATCATTTGGCTACGGCGCATTTATGTGCTGATTTAAATATGACTTGAGAAGCATTTTTTTGTAGAAAGATCCTATGTAGGTCATTTGGTTGAGTGCTCTGATTCTGGAGAAAGCCAAGCTACTCTAATTATTGTTCCATTTATGGCTTCTTTATAACCTAAAGAAAATTGGCACAGCTTCTACATACACCTCTCCCCAAAATGGTCCATCTTTTAAAGTCATGAGCACGTGTGAGCTTCCTGATCAGAGTTTACTGATCAGAGTGCAAGAAGGGAAAGATGGGACACTGGCTCAATGTTCAGTCACCTCTTCTTTCTTGGAGAGTATGATGGGGGATAATTGCATTCTAGGCAAAGGGGAAAGCAGTAAAAGCAAACAAATAGCCAGAGACAGAATGGGATTTGGTGCTTGAGTTCCAGAATTACCTAAAAGCTGGCCAGCAAGGCTAATGCTCAAAGACCAAAGAGAGGAGTGATTGCAGGTGGCTGGGGTCTGGGCTGGAGAAGGTGGCAGACAACAGATCCTGAGGCTGTGGTAAGGACTGGATCTTTCTCCTAAGAGTTATGGCATGCACCTCAAGGATTTTTGGGTAAAGCACACATAAGCAGTACAGTGAGAAAGATGGAAAACAAGCAGAAATGGTAGATTTGTATTCCATCTTCCCTTAGATCATCTTAGAGGAAAATGCTGATGTAAATGAAAAAAACACATTTTAAGATAGCTTCTCCCTGAAATTATTGGGGGAAAGACTGGGTGATAGCCTGGTGTTAAAAGTCCCTCTCGTGTTATGATGTTTGTTACTGTTGTTTTGAGTCTTTATTTTGTTTTTGACAAGTGTATTTTTTTTCATCTTTCCAATTCAGCGAAGTGTACCTGATCCAAATCAATTTTCAGATGCACTGGAGTTTGGGATTTTGGAAACATTTATTTTGATGATGTAAATATTTATATCGGGCATGATGTATGTTGTCAGCAGTTTCAAGAGCTGAGAGCTGGCTGAGGTACCCTTTGCATTTATGAAAACTGGAAAATAAAATATAAACACTAGCAGGATAAACTACCTGGTAATGAAATGCCTCAACTTGATAGACTAGAGTTAAGTCATGTTTGCAAGCTTTTTTTTTAAAAAAAAGTGGCATTTAATGAGTTGGAGACTCATTTTGGAAGCAAGGATTCAAAATATTGCTCTACATTTAGCTATTTGCTTTAGAGAAATATTCAACTGAAAAGTTTGAGCCACCTCCCTGTTAGACTGGAGGTTTGGAGGAATTTGGGCAAGGTGTCACATTCTGAAGTCGGAGATCAGCTGAGTGTCAGGAGGTTACATGCACCCCAGTAACTTTGTATTTTGTGTCACCATGTTGTTGATGAGCATTATTCCTTCCAGCCTTTAAAAGTGGCCTGGGCACAGAACCCTGAAGCAGCTCTGCCACACTTCCTGACTCCGGTTATTGTGTTTGATCTAGCACATTTGACCTGACATGGGCTTCAGATGATGGAATAAAGACTTTCCTTAACATTGCCTATGGCTGAAATTCAACTTCAACACCAAATAACTAGGAATATTAATCTATGAGAATCTAAATGCACTGTGACTTGGATATAATAGAGAATATTTTTCTAACTAAAAATGATAGAGAGAGGAAAGGGAAATGGGACAAAAAGAAGAACCAAGATATATCATGTACAGGTACAAATTCCCTGTGATGAATATGATCATTACATGTATCTACAATGTACTGATAGGGCCAGGGATTTAGCTCAGTGGTTTCGCCACCTGCTGTGCAAGCGCAAGCACAAGGACCCGAGTTCGATCCCAGGTACCAAAAATAAATAAATAAATAAATAAAATGTACCGATAAACTTAATTAATTTAGAAAATTCAAAAACATGAGATCTCTTTAGCCTTTTGCTTATTTTCAGCAGTAGTTCTTAAACAATGTCTTCTTTTGGAAGAGGAATAATTTTGACTTAGCTGTCCATATCTAACACAGGATTCTTAAAGGTGAAAGTCAGAATGATTGTCGTTTTCTAAATGACCCTCTGTTAAGGTTGGTTTCATGTGAATACAAGCATCCTACCTTGAAACCTATCTTCCACCCTTGACCCCTCTTAAACTTAACTTCTGTATGCTACATGATTTGGAGCTAATTAATCTGATTTTAAATAAAGCTACTAAATCAATCCAAGATCAAAAAATGACTGACAGACTTTTAAGGACATCCAATACCAATTTGGGGGATGAAAGCCACTAAGTCTGGAAGTCTGGGGAGAAGGCAGGTGGTGGAAATAAATAACTGACCTCAGTTTACTGGAACAGTCAGATCCAACAAGCCAGAGGAGACTGACCTCCAGCAGCCCATACGTTCATTACAGTGATCTCAAAGAACCAGCCATTCCCAAGCCTGCTCTGAGTGGGGTTTTTTCTTAATTTTTTGCTGAATGAAGGCCAGGAACACAGTTCTTGGGGAAAGGCCTTGGGGTACCTACCCACTGTTGTCATCAGTTTCCTTTTGACTTCTGATTACTTGGAGCTTGCATTAGAGCCTCGGCAAGCGACAAAGAACATACATACTGGGCAAGGCATGGGAATTTTAATAGAGGGATCTTTGATAGCCACCCTGGTCCTGGTCCTGAGAGATGAGGGGAGGGAGTGACCACCAGAACCCAGAGACAGAGAGAGGAACACCCGACCTTCAGTGAGGGAAGCAGACAGCTCAGTGCAATCCATGGGGAAGAAGCTGGGGAATAAAGAACTGACAGTTTCCCTTCCCCCTTCTCTCCTACCAACCTTCCTGTGCAAGGAAGTCAGGCACAGGAAGCCTATGGAATCTGTGACTCAGTCTGCCTAAGCCAGCCTCCAACCACAGAGGCAAAGGGACAAATGGAATACATAGGGCACAAAGCTGCAGGTGTATCCCCATGACCATTTCCACATATCCAGCAAATACATACAGGGTAATAAAAATCACCATGACCTATAAGATTAGATACAAACTTGTTAGCCTGGTGTTCACAGCCCCAAATCTCCTTTGCAGAGATTATTTCACTTATACTTTGTGTACCTTCTGTTCCCAGAGAGGCTAGAAAAAATGAATCTATCTCTCCTTTTCCTGGAGTCTGCACTTTGGCCATGATAGATCCTCCACTTGATGTGCCTCAGGGTTCCTGCTCCTACCTTCTGACCATCTGTGTCTCCAACGCTTCCTCCTCCATGAATCTTCTTTGAGTTTCATTGCCTTGAAGTTGCCCTTCATTTGGCTTTACATGGTTTTTTGTTTGTTTGCTTCTTTGTTTTTATGTTTGAGACTGGGTCTCACTGTGTAGTTCAGGCTGGCCTGGAACTCTCTGTATAGCTTGGGCTAGCCTTGAACTTGTGTTCATCCTGCCTCAGCCTTGAGCGCTGGGATCACAGGCGTGCGCCACTGTGACTGGTTTCATTTGGCTTCTTTAAATTCCTTACTAATGTTTCTTTCAGGACTTGAGCCTTGACTTATAGTATATTAGCCCTTAGATTAAGAGTTCCTGAAGGTAAATGTGCTTTTATATTTTCATTTTATACCTCTGATGTTATCCGTGATAGAGCTGGTTGACTTGAACTGAACCTAGGTTACCCTTGATTATCAACACTACATAGTATTGATCAAAAGGTACTATGATTCAAGGTGGGGAAAATGTGGGGTGCCACCAGGATGAATAGTGACTTGGCTATCAACAGAATAAGACACTAAGACTAATCTGCAGATAGCATACTTGTCATGAAATATTGAAATAAGTTGAAAAATAAGAAATGTGAATTGGTTCGTGTGGAAAATTATATAACATCTCTATTTTTATATTTTCCAATGAATCTTATTCCAAAACTCAAGTGATCATAGTTAACTCAAAACTCAAGTGATCATTGCTATACCTGGCATGTTTACATTGCTCTGTTCTGAGAACTTTTACTTGTGATACACTTATGCTCCTCTGAGAAGCTTATGATATATGATATATTTAGGGAAAAGATAAGATACACAGACGTTAAGTGGCAGTAACTGACTTTAACTATTTGAGATAACAGTGGACTGGATATTAAAGAAGCTCTGAAATGATTATTAGCAAGTCATTCATTTTGACATTAATTTTTAATGGGAATAAGAAATTGGGATTGGATGAAGGAAGGTTTTATAGAGGTGGTAGGATATGAACCAGCATGAAAAGGTAGATAGGATGAAATATTGTTTTTGGCAGGGTTTTAAATGTCTAATGATCTGGTTCCATGTGTGGAAGATTAGGAATAAAGCAAAGGTGGATTCATTTTTTCATCTACACATGTTGCCATGGTGCTGGTGTCTATTGGGTAACTAATGTTGAACTTTCATAGGCAAATAGTCTGACCTATTTGTAACTCACTAGCTGTCTTTAAAGACTATGAGCCATTTTACACTGAAACTCTGATATGGAAAGAGTATGTGTAATTTCATGTATATTTCTGAAGAAGTGGGTGAAATTCTTACTCATCTGTACTTTTTAACTTGATAAATTTCTTATGGCAACTTTCTCAGAAGAAAGCAATAAAGGTCTGTTTATTTGTATCTAATTGTAATCAACAAGGAAAAGACTAATGATACGGAATGAACAGTACCTGTAGGAGAAAGAGGGTAGATTATCTTAGAAAGTATGGTAACCCAGGTAAAAAGAAATGCTAGGCATCATTACACATAGATGGGAAAACTTCAAACATCAGATTTTAAAATATCATAGTTAAAATAGAGAGATGATCTCATTGCTGGGTGGAAGATGACTCCAGAGGCCTGGGAAGCTCTTAAAAATGAAATTATGGTAACACAATTACAAGTGACAAAAACAGAACAATAGAGCTGGTAGGAGTGAAAGTTACAGATGTGGCTGCATGGGGAGCTTTGTGAGAAGTAAGGTTTTTAGATGGTATGTAAGAGATATAAGAGAAGGGCTTATGGTCAAGAAGAAGGATGAAAGGAGAAATGATTCTTCAAAATGGTTTCAGAGAGAATAGGATCTAGAATGAATTAAGGCTCCCAGAAACTGAGAAAGACTTTCAAAAGTTAATGTAAGAGGAAGTAAGAGCGGGAAGACCATGTAGGATTCCATTGCAGGGGGGGGATAGATGTGCTTGAATTTGAGGTGCACAGTTTACCAGCCATATGTAAGAGGCTTAACCTCTCTAAGCTTCAGTTTCCTCATTTCTCGAAGTGACTTAATAATAACACCCATTTTCTACATTTAAAAAATGCTCTTACTGGCCAAGTTACAATGTGACTGCAGAGATATCAATGAGATATCTGTGACCCGCAAAGAAGAATGTGTTCACCAATTGTTAGGCACTACCAGAGGTGTGGTGATTTCTGCTACATTGCAAACACAACTTAATTCCTATTTGAATGTCTCTGTCAAAGAAACTAATATACACATTGGAATTAATAACAAATGCACAGTGATTGCAATTATTTGGATGGCAAATTAAGGAAGCCAAGCCGCCACGCTGGTACCTGTAAGCCAAGAGGGTGAAATTCCATAGGCATAAAAGTCAAGCTCTTTTGTCAGTATATGTTTATTAAAAACTTCCCAAATTCAGGCTGTGCAAAGTATGTTGTAAGAACACTACATGTGACAAAGGAAAATATTTTAAGAGTGATGACTGCAGACTTGAGGAATCACTTTCCTACGCAGCCTCAGGGACAGAGGACTAGCCTGCTGTTTGAAAGGGCTTTGGATCCAACTTCAGAATAGGAACTGGAACTCAGGGAAAATTGAATGACCTCTTCCTGCTTTCATTGAGACTGCAGGCAAAACAAAAAACAAACTTGCAAACAAGGATATTGTGGAAAACACTCGAGCATCTGATGAGAGCTCTGACTGTGAGCCCCTTCCCACCTGGAATTCCTTTAGTGTTGAGACAGTTGGAATATGTTTGTCTCAAGGCCGACCCCAAAGTGAGGACTTACAAAAGATATAAAGCCTCCTAAAGGAAAACTCCCTTTAAAATTGGAGCAAATTCGCATTCTCAACTTCTATGAAAACGATTCCTCTAAGTCTCAGATACAGGTCTCTTTCTCCTTGAGCATATTTTGCTCTAGGTTTGCTACAGTGGAGAATTTGGGGCAAAATGAATGTAACAAATAAGGATTTTGATTAAGATAAAGAAACGAGGTGAAGGTAATTGTGTTTGTACTTAGAGCAGAGTTTTTGCGGGGAGTGGAAAGTCTCAGTGGGTAGCAGGGAAGTGATGAAAGCAGAACAGGAAAAACTAAGATGCTGTATTCTCGGTCAGAAAATAAATTCCGTCCAAAGATGTTCTGCTGTGGGTGTCTGCTTCTCGAGTACCCTTGCCAGGCTCAGGTCTGGGGTGAGGATTGTTGCCCACTGTCTTGGCAGCTCCTTGTGATGTTTATCTCTTGACGTCATCCAGGAAAATCGCTGCCGAGTCATTAGGCAAGTCTCCCAAGGAAACACCTGGTTGCTGGCAGTAGTATTTTATAAACAGACCTCATTCTTATTTCACTCCTCTGGTGAATACTAGAAAAGATTTTGTTTTGCTTTCCTTCCCTGCTACTTGCTCCTTCCTCAATCCTTGTCCTCATTTTTCCTCCATTACTCCATATCTTTCTTGCTCTCTTACGTACTTCTCCCCTCTCCATCCTCCTCTCCAACCTCCGCTCTGCCTTCCATCTTTTCCTATCCTCTTTCCCCATTTCCTTCCTCCTTTCTCCTAGCCCTAAGTTCACATGACCAAGCAACTTGTGCCCTCTCCTTCGGCATCAGAAAAGAATCAGTTTTCCTCTCTCATAGATCGGTTTAAAAAAAACATAGAAAGATCATCACTTATATGATTGGGTGACAACATTCAAACAAGGGAAAAATCAAGTTATCCAGAAACTGAACATAATATTTATAAAAGAATATGAGAAAGATTAACTTGAGATGACTAATTAATTTATAGGCAAATGAATTCCTGGAAAAAAGAATGACCTCCAGGAATCACAAAATTTACACATCCATCAAATCATGTCAAGGGACGTGTCACCCAACAGATAAACTATATGGGACAGAAGAGGAGAAGGAGAAAAGGAAAACCCATGACCTTGTTTGTACAGACCTCTTTCCAGCTAATTTCATATCTCACCAGCCCAGGAGAAGTGGTTCTAGCCCAATCAAGAGGATGAAATTCAGCCGAGCACCTGAGAAACTGCAGAAATCGTCACCTGCCCAAGAGAAATTTATAATTTCAGTATTTAAAAAATGGTATCAGTTTATTATGCTCTCCAAAAAGGCTCTGAAATTAACCAGTTTTCCTATAATAAGCCTGTTCACTTGGTTGGGTAAATCAGCAGAGCTACCCTGCATGAACTGTAGGGACTGAATCCTAATAGAGGAAACTCATTGCCTTAGAAACCAAGTAGTTTTGGTCTGAAAACAGAAATAAAAGGAATCTCCCCACTACCTTAGAAATAAATGAGGTATGTTGCATTTGAATGACTTAAAAATGCTCATTTTCTTCTATGTTTTCTCTTTTTTGTTTTTTGGTACTGGGATAGAACTCGGGACCTTCCACTTGCAAAGCAGGTGGTAGAACCACTGAGCTAAATCCCCTACCCTCTTCTATGTTTTCTTTCTGTAACCAAAGTACTAGATTAAAAACTAAAGACTGGGCTAAAAATACAATTTTGAGAATCTCTACATCATAAATAAATGAACATCTGAGCAACTATCAGATTTAATTTTTCCTAAGAAAATTTAATGTCACAAAGATAGAACTTTATTGCTACTTGAGAGATTAAGGATAGCAAAACTAACCTGTCCATTTCTTTCCTATAGCACATATTTTCAATGGATCTTTGTTGTGTAATATCCTAGAGACAAGATCCAAAGTACAAATAATGTTAAAATTAGTCATTCAGCTTAACATCTGTTTTTCTCATACCATAAACCCACTGTGTAATCAGAAATCAATAGTTTCATTTTATTAATATTAGCCATGGGTATCCAATGTTCCAAACAGATTATTTTTCTGTTTTACTCAGATATTCATCAGATATGACACTTAATCTGAAATTAGCCCATTCTGGCCCATAGCCATGAATTACACCAGCTACAACTCACACATGAAATATTTACATATGGTATCATGTGCTGAAGGTTCATAATCTTGCTTTTATAGGAGATGAAAATATACCCACATGGTTTTCCGTGTCATATACAGTAGAAACCTGCCAAGCTAGCAGCATCTCCCCTGCCTGAAAATGTTTTTGCTATCTTTATATCAAAAAAATTCTTCCTATCACACTTAAGAAGTGGAGATTTTTCTTTATTTGTATTTGCTTCTGAAATATTCAGAAACTATTTTTAAATAGAAAAAAGTCACTCTTCACTTTTTAGCCATGTAGCTATTTTCACTAATATTTAAACATAAGCAAGATTCTTTATTTGGGCTATGATAAAACAGGCATCCACTACATGAATCATGTTGTTATTTGATGCTCAGTTCCTAGATGATTTTGAATTTAGAAATAAATTCAGTGCTTGTGGATTTTTAAGTTATTCATTCAGAGCACGTAAAATAAGATAGAATAAAATCGTGGCCAAATTATCAGGTTAAAATTAGTGTTGCCTCACCCTTGCATGGTCTGCTGCTCTCCAAGACCAGGCATAGAGCCTGAGATGGAGATTCTTGGCTAATTGATTTTTCTGAAGAAGTGTTTCCAGGATAAAATGAGGAAAAGCAGGTCAGGAGGAGGAGTTCAGCAGGGAGCTCAACTGGACTCCATCCATAGCCTGATGCCATGGAGACCTCTTGAATATAAACAGCACCACACTGCTATCATTCTCCCCCATCCCCACCCCAGGGACTAGGAAGCCACACTTTAGTACTTTCTAAGCAGGGTATAATCTACTGGCATTCCCAAGCAAGGTGACCCTTAACATAGTGGTGTACAGGAGGAGTCTGCTTATAACAGCTCTCAAAAGCCCAATGTGTGCATCTCTTCCTGCCTCCTCGCTGAGTGGCACCAAGTTGGTAACTTAAAATCCATCATGGTAGTAATGTTTACAACACAGAAACCTGGAGTATTAAAACCTTAAACTGATAAAGAAGCTGAAGATTTTGTGACTGTCAAGGCATCGGGCAAAAACCATACTATGTGCCAAACTAATTTTTACAAAGGTTTCTTTCATTAAGGAGAATATAACTTCTAGGAAGCCATCAAGTAAAAATCTACTGAAGGAAGAACTGAAAGAAGGAAAGAAGAAGCTGAGTCTCGTATAATGATATCTTGGACTATTTTATAAACTCAGCCACCACTCAGCACTATCTTCCTCTTGAGGGTGCTAGGTTTCAGCAACAAAGTATGCAACACTGTACACTCATGCTATAAACACATTCAAAGGCCCAAAGCGAGGAAATAGGAAAAAGCTTTCAGGATTTATCCTATATATTGCTGGTTAATGATTACTCCTCAGTTTCTGGATCAAACTGTAACATTTTTTAAAAATGTGAACAAAAGTAAGGAAATTACCCTGTGTTGGGCAGTTTTGAGTCCATGCTGTTCAATGAATTCGAAGTATTACTAACATTTTCCTCTTGAGTATAATATACAACAACTGCCAAGCATTCCTTTTCTGATTACAAAAAGAACAGATACTAGAGTAAGCCATATTTCAGCACTGCAGGGGTATAAAAAAATGAACTGCTAAAAACAGCCCAGGAAGAATGAATAGCAATAAGACATCAATGTCATCTGTATACTGATTTGTGATGAATTTCCAAAAGGTTTAATGGTATGATGCTATGATAGATAGGGGCCTCCTGAAAGTTAATAACTGTAAGTTATCTACTTGGAAGAATGTAATGGGGGGAAAGTGAGTAGTCACAGATAATGTATATATAAGTAACTATTAATGTAGTCAAACTGTTCTGTATGTTTTACACTATTGCCCTCTGTGATTTGAAATATAAAATTAAAAGGATTGTGAAGACACAAGAAAATTGAATGTTATATAACCACACAGGAAAACATGTTTGCTAGGGCCTTTAGTTTGCCTTTTAATAGATTGGGACCAATATAACTGAAGGGAAGACGTATGCATGTGCATACGTTGATCACCTTGCTGAGGTGAATTAATGATAGCCAGAGTCCTCTGATCAAGGTGTTCAAGTGAGAGCAACAAAGTCTGTTTGAATGAACAAATGGTCCTTGCCAGTTTTGTGCTCCAAGCATCAGCAGATTTGAGGCATAGAACTGTGCATGCGGATGGTTCCATTCAACCTGTTGCCTGGGTTCTTTTTGGCCCAATAATTTTTATACTGTGTCAGACTGCTTCTTGCCAGACAGCAACAGGATGCATGGTGTATAGAAAGTACCTGATAATGTTTATTGACTGAAACAATAAATAGATGAGTGAAAAAAGCTCAAGTCAGGGGATTATACGTAGATGAGAAAACATAAGGAAACTAAATATATTAAGTACTTACTATATCTATGTGTGCAAACATATTTTATCTCATTTAATTCCCTGAACACAGTGGATGGTCCATTGTAAAGACCAAGAAATTAAAATGTATAGTTGTTAAATATTTAAATTACCTAGAATTGTAGGGATGGTAAGAAGCAGAGTTGAGTATCAACCTTAGTGTGTCACTCCATAGCTGTATTCCTTCCCAAAATGTTTCACTGAAGCTGAAGATGGGAAGAAATATTTTCTGTCTATATCAAGGCTTTACGAAGAAGAAGGCATGGGGTTGGGGAAGTCTTGACCTTCAGCCCATGTTTTTGTCTTTAGCATGTTTTGAGAGAATGAGAAAAAGTGGGTTGCCTGATCTCCCCACACTTCACCCTGTTAATTACAGCTCTGAAGCCTCTCTCTTGGCTCTGGACTGCCCATACTTCACCCTGATGGGTGGTGTTAGACGTCTGCTTTGTTATATGGCTTCCATCTTCCCCTGCAAGGTGGCAAAGCATGCACTAAATCCACTTCTGAATGGGTAGTTAATTCCCCTATACTATTCATCCAAAAAGTGCCATATAAAATATCCACCATGGTCATTGTCATCATGACACCAGTTCTAGCAGGAACAGAGTCGGGGGATTAATATGGTCTTAGTTTCTAGGACACAGTATGAATGCTTTCTTTCTGTGTAGAGGGTGGTGATGCCTTCTCTGTCTCCCCTGTTCCTCTCTTTTCTGCTCTGCTCTCTTGCTTTAGACAAGGACACACCTTGGTGTTTCTGCCTCTGAGATGGTCCCCCCAGGAACATAACTGCCCTTTGGAAACTCTGAGAGACTCATTTCCAAGTTCTGAAGGGCTCAGGGAAGATGAGGAATAACTTGTTTAAAAGTCATGAGCCTCAAAGGACTGGCCAATGTAAATGGCTTGTCCCTGTTTCTCCTAGGCAGTCATCCTTTAAGCCATTTCATATGATGTGCATAATTTAACAGGAGTGGAGCTGGCACGTTCTTGCCGTGCATGTCTCAGTCTGCCCTTAGTTCTCTGTGGGTGATATTAATGATAATGGGTGGAAATCTTAGGGCTGTTTTTCTCCTTGTGCAGTGTTAAGACTGAAAGGAATGTAAGAGTGACCCTCGGTTTCCAAGTGACACCAGGGAAAAGGCTATCAAATCACGATTTACCATTGTGATGATACTTGAGTCCATGTTCCCACACGAGATCATTGCTGCTGGCTACCCTCAGCTCTTCCCTTCCGTGTGGCCCTGGCTGAGACACGCTTCCCAAGATTCTTATACAGAAAAAGGTGTCTTCTGCTTCTCCTACCTGTGAACATTCTGCTTTCCTCTTGGAAGCACTGCTGGGACAAGATACTGATGTTCCATCCTTCAATGCCAGTGCAGGCTTTTCTCCCAAGCCTGAGCAATCTGTTCTCAAAACGACTTCAATCTTCTTTTGCGTTTCCCAGAAGACAGCGTGGCATTTCCAATTTAGTAGAAGCATCTGACCAAGATCTCTAGGAAGCAAGATCTCTAGGAAGTTTTTCAGAAGCCACCTGAGTGACCATACAAGGTGGGAGTCAGAAGCTTGAAAGGGTGCCTTACCCTAGGCAGACTCTTCAGACTCTTCTGCTCAGAGTGATTCACCCCACCCACCAGTACCCAACTTGTAGACATGAGAGTATCTCCTCTCCCTACTTTTCTTGGTGTTCTCACTGTCCACTCCAAAGTCTCCTTTGCAACTTGTTGAAATATCCTCTAAACGGGTCTTAGAACAAGCAAATTAAGCTCCTGCTTAACTCCTAGTGCATAGGAAAGAAATTGCTCCCCGCTCCATCCATCCTGTCTTCATACATGGATGTCTTCCTCTCTGCTCCCAGCTTCCTCTTTTCCTCTGCTGTAACACTGGACAAAGCCACTGAGTTGAGATTTCTCCTAGTGCACCTGAGGGGCAAACCTTAGCACAGACAAGTGAACTGCCTAAGAGGCTTGGGAGGGTTTTTTTAAACAGCTATTAACATGATTGCAGAATGATTAGAATGTTCTCCGAGTTTTAGATGGATATTTTATCCTTTTGTTACCAAGGCCATTCAAAAGATAAAATATACATTAAACTGCATGGAGTATATGAAAGTTCAGTAAAATATGATAATGTTGCTTCACACGCTGTTCTCTTGGGTATGATATCAGGAAAATGTTTCTCTCTGACAGCTTCTTATAATGGATGAAAATATTCCCTCTCACTGCACACAGTGCGAGGTTTGAGGCATATTATTGGAGTCAGGTAATCTACCTCTGAAATACTGGTATTTGAAAAGCAAATTTAAGGCACAGGACATTTTCACTTTATGATCATTGACACTGATGTTAGTAAACTCTTTCTCTAGCTATGAAGAAGAGAAATGGCAGGCAAGTTCTTTTTTTCCAGTTGCCATTTGCTTTTTAGTGACTGCGCCATATGGAGCACGGTAAATAAACTCTGAAGGTGGCAGAATGCATGGAAAAAAGTAATGCACTTAGAATCCAGTGGTCCCCAAGCAAGTTATTTTAGCTCCCTGAGCTTACTTCCTGTTCTATAAAGCAGAGACATTATTAAAGAATCATGGTGAGAATCACAGTTTATTGGAAGGGTCCTATTACTGGGTCTAGCACATAGTGTCCCAACAATTTAATTTTATTTTAACAAAGAGATAATTGGCCTTAAAATTACTCCAACAAGTAGTGATATGTTTGTGATTTAGAATCAGTATCATTTATGTCATCAGTGTTACAGTACTTTGTAGTCCTTAAAAAATACAGACTAAGTCTGGAGGCTTTATAGAATAAATGCTAATTCATGTAAAACACTCATGGAATTGTTTGTTGTAGCAATACATACAACCTTGTGTAATGGTTTGTCTTGCCTCTGCCTGAGGCCACAAATTATTTGGCATATAAGGTGACCATTAGATATGCATTTAAATTATTGTTAGGTGTTTGATGTTTCTTTTACTTATTTTGCCCAGGATTATCAAACTAGAAATACAAGGTGTGATCAAAATATACAATTAACGCTTACATTTTTTAAAAATTCCAGTAAAAGACATATTGCCATGAATCCCCCTCAAAATACTTCCCCTCACTTTGAACACACTTATTCCATCATTCTTGCCACTTTCTGAAGACGTTCTGGAATTCCTTTTTCATGAGTGTATTTACAAGTTGTAATAAAATATATAGTGAATTCCAGTGTCACATGTCATCCAGTGGAAAGGCAGGCTCATAAAAACCTTATAGTGGGTCTTCATCCACCTTACTCACCAGATCTGGATCTGTCTCAGAGTCCAAATGACATTAAGGGTAAATGAAGTGATTTAGGATGTCAAGGCATCCTTGATAACACAGTTAAATACACAAAAGAGGACTTCCAGAAATGCTTCAGAAAGTGCCAGCAATGAAGGAATGAGCATGGTTAAAGTAGGTGGGAGTATTTTAGGGGGATAATGGCGATGTGTCTCTTCCTGCAATAATTTTCTTAAATTTAAAAACTGGCTGTACTTTTATCATACCTTGTATCTAGAGATGCGGATATTTTTCTTGTAACTCCTATGGTTACACATTCAACAAAGAATTCCCCCATCAGACTGAATGATGAGTACTTAAGTATAGACCAGCCAGACTAGTACTTTGGTTTTCAAACTTCTTTTGGTAACTCATTACTGTTTCGACTCATTCTTTTGAGAATATTCTGGATTGGTCCTTTGCATTACTCCAATCATCAATTTCAACTCAACTCCTCAACCCTCATGGTGGACCAACTATATGTAGAGTCCCAATGCAGAGGGGTTCATATCATGGGTAAACTAACAGGTCTGTTAGTGCTATGTAGATGAAACCACCACTTCTGAGTCTCCAGATGCTCCCAATTTTTGACAATCTTTCCGCTGCACCAGGATCAAGCAGCAGTAGCTCTACTATAAACTCTATAAGCCACATATGAGAATAAACACCAAAGAAATGAACAGTTATAATTCACTCATGAAATTTTGAAATGTAAATAATATCAATGAACACTCTCACTTAGTCTTCACAACTTGATGTCAAGACAAGCTATTAATAACATATTGCCAAAACAATGTTATTAAACAAATAACCACAAATTCTTGATGGTATAAAACCTAAGCATACATTGTTTCTTCCTCATGAGTCCTCAGTTCAGCTGGGGGAGGTCTTATTTAAGCTTCAGGTCAAGGTCAGATGCATTCTGTGCCCTTCTGAAGAGGTAGCAGATACTTAGATGGTGTCCTTTGGCTGAGATCAAAAGCCCAAGAGCTTTGATTTAGCTCAGTGGTTTCGCAGCCTGCCTCACAAGTGCAAGGACCCAAGTTCGATCCCTAGTACCAAAAAAAAAAAACCCCAAGAGGAGCAAGTGGAGGCACACAATGCCACATCGGCATTTGGTTCAAAATCAGCCCATTGTCAGTTCTACCATATGCATGAGCACCTGTGACTTCCTCCCACATTCTTCCCACAATCCAAGTAGGCCTTTATTGAACATAAAGAAGTTAAAGGTTAGCAAAAGTAATACAAAATAATAAGAATTACTCTCTAGATCCCTTCCTCCATTCTGATCTGTCTTCCACCTACTCTGTTACTGTTGCTGTTGTCCTGCTATGTAACATTAGATAACAATGGTTTGTTTGGTTCTGTTGACCATGACAAGTCATTTGTGGAAGGAGGCAGGAAAGAGGAAAGAGTGAAACAAATAATTAAATGAATCTGTGTGCTTACGGAAGCACCTGATTAAGAAAGAGAAATCAGTTCATCCGTTTCTCTGCTCTCTAGTTTTATTAATTACCATTGGTAGGAGGATATTCTGTTTATAATCAAAATTAAACCAAATCTTTGGAGATTAAGTTTTCTAAAAGAGCTTAAGGGCAGGATTATAAAGAGGATTCAGTGCATGGTCTCTAACAATGCTTCCCTCTGACACCACCCTTCACTAAGTCTGCCCTTCCCCCATACGCCAGCCTAGACCCACAAAAGGACATGAGTTTCCCTTCTACTATTAATTTCTGTCACTTTGCTTCTCGGTGTAGTTCTGGCTTAAACATCTCCAGTTACCAGTGAAAAGAAAAGAAAAGACAACAGATAAAAGCAGGAGTAAACAGAGTAAGTCAAGCAATATAAAGCAACTTTTTTTACATGTCTACCATTGGAAAAATTGAAGGGGAAGGTATCTCCAACTGCAGACAGAGTGGAAGGAGTCTCAATAGTAAGAGTCATAAATTTAAAAGAGCCAGAGTAGCAAAAATGGACTCATGGGATCTGGCTGGGCAGCAGGCTATAAGGAGAGGGGGCTTTCTGGATGCCCTTTCTACCTCCTGTGAGTAATGCTGATGAGATGAGAACACGGTAGACCAGTGAGTCCTCCTAACCTCAGAGGTACTGAATAGTCCCCTAGGAGACTAGGATGCTTTTTCTGGGAAACCAAATTATGAAAAGCTGAGTCTCCAGCTGACTATTAAATAAAAAGCTATCAAAAGAACATCTGTAGAAGATTCCTGGAAATAGGATTTCTGTCCTTTGAATGAATAATTAAAAATTGACAGGTTCAGTCTCATCTCAACGCTATAATTTTGCTCTTATAAAAAGGGTTGTTTTTCATATCTAATATTTCCTGTTTCCTCCGTACCTTAACTTGTCCCAAAATAACTCCAAAGCAAGAGCAGAGGAAACTGAGTTTCCTCTTGCACACTTGCAGCACTTTCCTCTGGATTCCACTTGACTTACATGGTTTTCATGTCCTTGAAATCGTGCTAGGAAGCTTTGGGCTCAGGGCTGGGGGTAGCTGTGTCTCATTCTCTAAGCCTGAGCTGCAGCGCTGGAGAAGCCTTGCTCCCTTCCCTGTCCTTGTGCAGAACCAGAGACGGCATCCAGTCCTGTGGCCCTTTCTGTAGCAGGAAGCACAGCTTTGATCTTTAAGAAGGAGATTTATCGTTTATCTTTAGGAAGGAGATTTCTCAGTACACCTTTCACCTCTGTCTCACCTGTACCAGGGAAGAGCCTGCACATTGACACTGATTATGGAAAAGATGACACAGCTACTCTGAAACACTGTGCGCCCATGGATGCATTTAAGTATTGATCCTCCCTGAAATAGAAAGACAGCTGTAACTCTGGCTTTTGCAGAGAACCAGACAAAGTCAAGTCAAGAAATTACTTAGGAAAGCCAAGGGGACTTTATTCAGTGTGAGTGGCCTATTTTACTAATGTCTTTGCATCCATATCAGATTAACATAATCAGAGTTTGAGTCTCTCTGCATTTTGACAGATGTCATAGTCTCTGTCTTTCCCAGTGATTTGGTAAAGTGGGTACTAAACACATCATTGGACTATGAGCTATGATGCCATGGGTTTTAATCCAGTGGATGAGACAGGAGTCATCTGGAAGATACAGCACCATTCCTTAACTGAACTGGCTCTTTATTTAGTAAGTGGATTTGTGTTTCCACAGTAGTCGGGAGTGAAAGTGGTCAGCATACTCAACTATACCTATTGGCTGCCTCCTATTTTATTTTGGTGCTAAGCTACCTAACACCCCAAAAAAGTACTTAAAGTGCAAGTGGAGAATAGGAAGATATGGAGTTGAATGCTCTCAGAGGAAAACTCGGCTTCCGAACAAAATTTAATCTAGCAAGCAGGAGCTGTCAACATGATAAATATTCTAATCTTTATTATTGGTTTACATACTAGGGCCAAAGAAAAGGAGAAATTATTCACATGCTCAAAATTTGTTAAAATGATGTTGTTTGACTTCAAATGACAGAGGCCCAAGGAAATGCGACGTTAAGATGAAAACTTTGGGGCTGAGGTTGATTCTGGGCTCTCCAGGGGCCTTTGGATGTGTCGGTGCCACCAGAGCAATTACACTGTCACACATGAGCTCTCCCAGTTCCCACATATGGGAGGGTGAGTTTTTCTCAATTAATCTCTGTGCCTTCACCAACTGCAGGCTTCATCTGGTACCCAGTGCACACGAGAGCAAGGGCAGAGTTTCAAATGAAACCAGATCTCATTTCTAACTTTAGAAATGGCTGGATGGTAGCATTGGTGCCACAGAGTACACTGGCTTTCAAACTGTGCAGTAGTTCTAGGTCTGATCCCAGCTCTGCCATTTTATTTCTTTCCCAACTCTTTCTTGAATACCTACTGTGTTCCAGGCACTATTCTAAAGTTAGAGCATATAGCACTGGTGGAGATTACATTTGCATGGAAGTTTTAGAGGTCAGGTTCTCTAGTAAAGCAAGTCTGAGGCAGACATGTATGTGCGGGAGGCTGATTACAAAGAAACTTCAGGCTTCACTCCCAGGGGAAAGAGAAAGGAAGGAAGACTGAGCTTGTGGCACAGTCTCAACAAAACTGTCCCCATGGAGAGCTTTGAAGTTGGGATGGTTCTTCAGAGTGGTCCCCAGCGGGAATGAGGGGTACATAGGAGCCATTAATGGCAGGCTCTCAGAATGGGGATTGATCTTGGCAAGGGCTTTTGTCAGCTACAGGCAATGCTGGGAGAAGGTGAAAGGGAGGACTCCTGGCAACAGTGCTCCCAGGAGCTGGGGAATAAGTCCTCTAGACTTGAAGGGTATCTGATCAGAAAATGTCATTAAACGGACAAAGAAAAATGTAAACTATTTATTGTGGTGCATTTAAAAATAATAATATTGAGGAATGAAAGGCTAAGGCCAGAGATGCTGTCTTGAATAGGTTTGCTGGGAAAATCCCACTGAAGGAAGCGGTGGCATTTAAGCCATGTTAAATGGAGCAAGGAGGTCACATGGAGACAAGGAGGTAGTTGTTCAGTAAAAGGCAACAGCTGCAGAAAGACCATGAGATGGTACAAACTTAGCATATTCTAGGAACAGACAGATGATCACTAAGAACAGAGAGGAGTAAACAGAGAGTGAATTACTGTTACAGAGAAGTGGTCAAGAGTCCAGTCACCAATGACAACAGGCCATGGGAAGGAGTCTGGTTTCAATGCCTATGTTATAGGAAGCCACTGTAAGGCTTTCAGTAGAGAAGTGGAAAGATTTATTTAAGTTTTTAAAAGAGTTTTCTGAGTGCTGTGTGTGTCAAGTTGATTCAACGGGGCAAAGACCAAAGCAAATGGAAACCATTGTGTCCTCTGGAAGATACAGTAAGAGGGAAGAGATGCAAGTGTGTTTTATGGTGGGATCTATTTCAAAAGTAGAACAAGTAGCATATACAGATGGATTGGATGTGGGTTGTAGAAGAAAGAGCAGGTTAGTGAATGTGGCTTCAAGTACTGATACAGAGATTAGAGGAAGAGTGAGTGAGACTGGGGAGATCAGTTATTCTAACTTAGACTTATCAAATTTGAATTGTCTTTTAAAACATATAAATAGACATATCAAGTAAAGATGCATAGATCTGGAATTCACAACAAAGAGTGTGACTAAAGACATAAATCTTGGGATCCTTGGTGTATAACAAATGCTGAAAGCCATGGTCCTAGTTTAGACTATTTAGGGAGTGAGGATAGTTTGAGGAAAGGGTAAAGTATTGAGCCCCATGGGATCCTAACATTTAAAGATTGACAGGTAAGAGGCACCAATAGTGGGCACTGAGATGCCAAATCCATGGCAAAAGGAGGGAAATCCAGCAAGTGTGGTGTCATAAAAGCCTCCTGAAAATAAAGTCTTTCCTGGAGGGAGCAATTAACTGATCTCTGGATTTATGGAGGCAAAGGTCCTGGTTAAAAGGACTATCAGTGGAAAAGTGGAGACAAAAGGCTTGAGAAATGAATGTAAAACAATAGTGAAGACAGTGGGTATAGAAAACCATTTAAAGGAATTTTGACTTGAAAAAGTAGAAAAGAGAGTGCAGCACAGCTAGAAAGAAATGGAGATCAAAATAAATCTTTTCCATCCAGGAGATATTAGGACATATTTGCCAGCTAATGGGAATAATCCATGGCACTGAAATGTTAAGGACAGCCAGGTTACTCATAAAGTCAAGTCCTCTTTCAGACAACAGAAGGTGAAATCCAGTAGAGAAAAGGAGTTGCTGGTAAATGTGTAGATGAAAGGAGAACTCACCCTATCATGAGAGGGATGGAGGAGGGAACGAGTGTAGACACAACTGAGGAAGATTTGGTTGTGGGAAGATGAAATAGCTTTGTCGGATTGGTTTGTATTGTCACTAAAGTAAAAATCAAGGTCATAAATTGAGAATGAGAAGTAGGACTGGGAAAAGTGGATAGGAGTGGGTAATGCACTAGCTACCCCAGAATGTGGGAGCCAGATGTGATAGAATTGCAAGGAATGCTGAGGACACACTCAAGAGTTGTGGTTACAAAGGAAATGATGGTTGTATGTTTGTCTGGACATATTCAATAACTTAGAGATTGGCACAGAGAAGACAGAGCTGGGTACAGCCAACTCTGGGGTATGACAGGGAAGCTTGATGAAGGGAGAGACCTACAAAGGAGTTGGATTGTAACACATGGACTGATAGGATGATGAGCCAGGCATGTGAAGAAAGCCAAAGAGTGAAAGAAACACTACCTCATACCCATCTGGCCCTTTGATTGCTTGTGCCAAGAAGGAAAGAAGAGTGTGGCCTGCAGAAGTAATTACTGAAAGTTTGTTCTGGGCTACACACTTTTAAATCTGTGCTTAGTTAATCCTTACAAACCTATGCAATCAGGAATAATTATCTCCACCCGATCTTCAGCGACACCCATCTGCCCAGACCTCTCTTACTCCAAGTGTAAACTCCATTTCCATCGAGACCCCCGTCAGTGCCACAGGGGAGTCAACTGCAATTTTTGATAACTTGGTTTCCAATCTTGGGGCAAATCTTCAACCACTTCCTTCTGTAATGAAGAGAATGCAGAGACCTTACTTACATCTTTGACAGTTGAGATTCTTGTATGTCTTATTACAATCTATCACACCGAACATCAGAGCAAACAAAGCAGCCACCTTAGAAGATTGGGAACATGTAAATAGTACTCTTTAACACTTTTAAATCTTTGTGAAGGTATAATGAGTAAACTGAAGGGAGATACAATATCATGTGGTGTGTCTGACACTGACTGTCTCCTATGCCTCTGAGAATTAAAGTGCTCCTGGGAACAGAAGCTCCCTCATCCTACTGCCTTCAGTTAATAAAGGCAAGGGGAAGTCAGGGAGGGAATGGTCCTCTTGGATGTGAACATTATGAATAACACATCTTAGGTAGAACTTACTGTGTGTGCGTGTAGATAAGAGATTCCCAAATGCATATTTTTACTGTGAAATTGCGTAGGACCTTATCACTCACAAGTTTATTGTGTTATTTTTTCTCTCCTCTGGGTAAAACTCCCTAGAAAATACACAAGGAGCTCTAGGTCTGCTGCAGGGACAGAGGACAGATGAACCTGGGGGACTCTCCTGCTGCAGTGGAGATGCCCAGAGGAGATGAAAGATGTGGAAGAGGAGTAGGGTATTTGGATGGATGAGCCAGTTTGGGAGCAGGAAAGGTCTCCTCTGTTGTTCCTATGAACAGGCAGTTTCATTTCTCCACATTGGCCCACTGAAAGAGCAAAGCAGACATCATGAGTTGGTCAATATTAACTTCTAAGTTTGTATAAAAAAAATTATAGCCAAATTTTTCATTCATTGAGTGTGATGAACATATCTTAGCCTACCTCAGATTTTCCCAGTTTTAGGACTGACATTCTTGCATCCCAGAAAGCCCTTCAGTCCCAGGCTGAGCAATGGTTAGTCATCCCATGAAACATACTGGAAATACAGAACTATGCTCCATTTCAAATATGCTAGCTTCTGGTCCACTCATGCATATACTCCAGGTTATAAAATCCCCACATACGCACCATGCTATAGATTTCTTATTTATATGTAAAAGGTATGGCAATGCTAGTACATCTAGGAAAGCAGGAAATTTTCTCCTCCCTCTGCTAATTCAAAGAATTAAAGCCCTGGTAAAATAAAATAGTTTATTGCATTATTCTCTTTCCTTTGTGTTCTAAGAATTTACTACCTGCCAGAATATGTTGAGCTCTCTCTTCTTGCTCTTGAAAACACAGTTTCCACAAAATTTAGATGAATAGTGTGGACTAAGTTTGGACACATCACTGTAGTCTATGAGGTGGCTACAGCATGGTTCATGTAGGAGGGTAAAAAAATCAGAAAGAGCATAATCAGGTTTGCATTTCTTGTAGCATAGGCAGCTTGGTGCCATCTGTCACCCTTAGTGGAAAGTGCTCGTGGTTGGAGCTGATGCTTTATTGTAAATAATGTGGACACGATGGAAGCCTTCTGTCCACTAGTGTGTGCCTGCCTTGTTGGGAAGAGGAGAAGCCCAACATTACCCTGAAGGCATGAACTGAGAATAACATAAGTATTTACTCTTTGCGGGAGTAAGAACGGGAAGGAGGCATCAAAGGGGCAAGAAATAATCTATCAAATTATTACAATAAAGGATATAAGCATTATTGAGCAGGCCACTTCCAATCAGCACCTGAAAACTATTCTATGATTGTCCAAGCCTTGAAAGGAATACAGAATTTTTCAGTCTTTAGTAGAGGATTAACAAAGAAATTCCCACTGGAGCCCAAAGGTTAGACAATGTGATTTGACCAACAATAATTTGACCAACAATAATCTGAACAACAATAATTTTTGACACATTTACCACTTTTGATTTAATATAGATCTGATAATATCTTATTAATTCTGGATTCCCCACTAGTTGAATATCTTTGAGGATAAAGATCAGGTGTATTCACTACGGATCTCAGAATCCAGCACAGGAGGTAACAGCAGAAAGGTGCTTGACAGTGTTGTGAAGTGAGGAAGGTCAGTGAATGAGGGGAATATCCCTCTTCTGAGAGCTGACACTGTATTATGTCTCTTTCACTTTACTAACCCCATTGTATCGCACTGAGAGAAGACTCGGTCCTATAGCATGGATTTAATGATGTGTTTCCCCACGTAAGCGACCAGAAGGCAGCATCATCAACCCTCCCCACTTTCAGCATGCTTGGCATCCATCAAGTGTGTTGCACGGGGCCAGAGCAGAAGCTGAGGTCCCTTCGGCTTTGTCATGAGGTGTAATATACTGAATTTATAGCAGGTATTACACAAAGCCTCCATCCATAAATATTTCAGCTAGCTAATAGACTGATAGGCTGTGCTTCCTGCCCAGAATAATCAGGACTCTACCCAGATCGCTGTTGTCATTGAAGAGAGCCCTGGGTGGACTTGAGATTGGATTCCATTCTCACACTTTTATGGACTCATTGTGTGGTATCAGCGGGGCACTACTTTTACTGTCTCTCATTTTCTGCGACACAGACATTGACAAAGCCCACTATCCTAGTCTGTTAGGGCTCTTGTTAGGAACAAGAGGAAAAAAGATGAAAATAGTGTTACTGAGAAAAGTATAAATCACCGTAGGCTTCTGAGATGACTTACTTCCTTACCTCTGTGATTCATCAGAGGTATTTTTCCACTTCTGAGAATTCTATAACCATGTTCCTCTTTTGGTGAATTCTGAAGTAAGGCCTCCAAGAATGATCAGTAGCAATTGCTGTTTTATTTTATGAAGAACAGACCTAACCTAGGTTTCCTAGAGACCCCAAAAGAACCTTTAGCAAAACCATTGCCTAATCATCTCTAGGAAAGAAATTCCACATTGCTTGTGTATTCCAAATACATTTTCTTGTGTTTTCTCATTGGAAAAATAATAAGGGATTAGAAGAGTAAAATAAAAAATCAAAAGGAGAAAGGAAAAATTACACATAGCCCTACCTTTGAGAATTAGCCACTATCAATGTTATACTGTATTTATTTATGGTTTCCCTTTTTAATAAGCAGATTTTCCCTTGCAAAAGATAAAATTTTACGTCTTGCTTTTTGCATTGCTTGGCTTCATTACAAACTCTTGATAATGTCATCGCATACTAACTGTAGAACTCTGCTTCATAAGACCATGGTGCAGCTGAAATGGGAGAGAAAATCTATTACTAATGATTCCTAATGAGAACTCAATAAATGCTGGCTGCTGCTATCAGCAACATTATCATCATCGTTTTTAAGATTACCATCATTTATTTACTGTTCTCTTATGTTGGATTTGTAGACTATTTCTGAATTTTGAATATTAGGAATATGTTCCGTGCTGCTAGCTCCTTCCTTAATAGAAGTCTCCAGCATGTTTAAGGAGTTGTGATTTAGCCATTGCTTTACCATGATTATTTAAAATTCCCCCAAATTCAAAGAACATTGAAAATTTTTAAATGACAGATGGTAATATTTCTTGTCCCCATTAAGTCCTTCTATGTCGGGCTCTGAAGCAATGCATATGGCTGTTGTAACTAGGATAGAAAAGAACCCCTAAGAACCTACCAGGTTGTTGATGCTAATTTTCCTAACTGTGTCTGCTGCCAGTTGTGCTTAGAGCATTTATTCTCTTAATGTTTGTTATGGTTTAGACCAAAAATGACCCCCAAATTCTCATGTCCTTTGGAAGGTGACTGGATCATAGGGACACTATACTCATCAATGGGGTAATGGTGATTTGAGCTCACTAGAGCCCATGTGTCCTACCCCTGGGGCCTGCTAGGTGAGGCCCAGCTAGAAAAGGGGGGTCACTGTGATCATGACCTGGAAGAGTTTATCTCCCTTCCTGGCTCCTCCCTTTTCCCTCTGCCTCCTGGTTGCCATGGACTGAACATTCTTTCCTCTGCCATGTCCTTCTGCCAGCCTTTTTTCTGCTTCAGACCAGCCAACCATGGACTGAAATTGTGAGCCAAAATAAACCTGTCCTCCTGTGAGTTGTAGGTGTTGGGTATTTTCATCCACTGATGGGAAAGTACTCCTTTGCCTTCTTGTTATCATCATCAAATAGAAGCAGCACTAAATAGGAGCTGTCTCCAGGCTGGGTCTGGTGATGGATGCAGACCTGTAGCTAAGCAGTTCTTGTCTACCTGGGTCCCAGTGGACTATCGTGAGCCCACGAGCGGAACTTGAAGGGCCAGAATAAAGGAGAAGATACATTCATAAAGGTGGCATACCAGTGGTAGCATACATGGGCTCAGGGTTCAGACCTCATTCTGTTACCTTTCAACTATCTGGCCTTGAGTAAGTCACTTAACCTTCCTAACCCTCCGTAGTCAATGCTTATGATGAGATAATGATAGCACTGCCTCATAGGACTGTGAAGATTTGTAGCCATGTATGAAGTGCTCCAGACAATGCCTGGTTAGGAGACCTGCACAGTAAGTGCAAGCCCCTCCCATTGTTGTCCTTATCAGCAACATTCCTTCTCCTCCCTCTCCTCATTCTTTTCTACCTCCTAGTCTATGTGATCCAAGGTAGCTTTTTTAAGGCAGAGCAACTGTGATCAAAGAGAGGCTGAGTCCATATCCTAGAAAGTCATACCAAGTGTAAAATCTTAGAGGAATTAAGACAAGGGGGATAAATAAAACTATGAGGAAAGGTATCTGTCATAGTATGCAAACATAAAGAATAGATCAGACTGTGGAAAGAAATTAAGATCAAGAATACAAGAGATGCGAGAATTTTACACAAGGGTATGTTGTTTTCCAGCTTTTATTTGGCACTTCCCCAAAGTGGATCTGTTGGCCAAAGGCTCCACTATTCATGGCCAGTGTCCATTTTTTATTTAAAGGATGGATAGACAGAGATAGATGGATAGATAGATAGATAGACAGACAGATAAATAGATCGATCTCAGAATTGGCAAAATAAAAAATTTCACCAAAACCTAACAAGGCAGTAATACCTTTATATGGTTTTTATAGGTTAGGGCTAATTTTGTCTTCAATTTGTATTTTTATTTCATGCATGACCCAGGCAAGTGCAGCATATGCAGCATGTTATGGTGAAGTAGAATATATATGATCTGTGTGTGGGAGACATCAGCATGAGGGGCTTTATTCCAGGTCACCTGAGAAAGGGAATGGTAGGTCTACCACTCCATTAAACAATGAAGGAAGAGCAAGCAGTTGTATCTCATTCTCCCTTTCACATAGAGCAGAACCTACAGTTTGAGTTTCTCCCTCTGTTTCGGAAAGGGCTGTTCGTACAGTCCATACCTCGCTCAATCATAAAGTAAGACAATGTAGAGCTTGATTTTAACTAGAATCATGTAAAAGAAGATTATATTTCTAAAAAAAATTTTTTTGCAGTTTGGATCTTGGTTTTTAATTTTTTTCCCCATTACCTGTGCA
>NW_004624795.1:7478498-7548784 GCF_000247695.1 Heterocephalus glaber | reverse complement strand
TGTTCTAGAGCCTCATTCATCTGTTGTGTTACTTCCCGTGCTATCAGTTCAGGGTATCCAGGTGATTAATTATCAGACTTTTCCACCTCGTTTCCCCCAGAATTTGCCTTTTGTGAGGTGGAAGTCTGAGTTTGTGCCTTACTTAAATGTCTTCTCATTTTTGTTCTTGGTACTATCCTTGGTTTAGTTCCTGGGTTGATACTTTGAAGTTGTTCATTGTAAGTATGTTTGTTGATGTATTTAGAACCCTTATGGAATGATTGCTTCTCAGAGGTGTCTTCAAGATATAGCTGGTCTTTAGGTTTTGAGTCTCTAATGGCTCTGAGGCTGTCTCATTTTCATTACACCAGGAAGGACAACTGATTAGATCAATCACAACACCTCAGCCCAAGTGATACAATCAGCAACACAATAGCATCAGGTACCTCTTAGAAAATGACAATTTGTGGTAGTTATTAATCTATCACCCTTAACTGTGTGAATTAAATCAAAATCAAGGACTAAGCCAACATATGTTTATAGTGAATAAACTCTTCAATATAGCAACTTTACCCTTCAGAATGAGGAGTTAGAAGGCATTGGGGAGGGAGGGATATGTAGGTAGAAGGATAGGGGAAGGTTAGCAGTGAGGCTAGAGGACACGGGTGAGAGAAGGAAAGAGAAGAAAAGAAAAATAAAGATGAAATACGAATTAGAGCCAGAATAGGAACACAAAGGGAGATGAAGAACAATGTGGGACAGCAATAGAGAGAGGTAGAGAGAGAGAGAGAGAGAAATGACAAAAGCAAGAAAAAAGCGAAAAATAAAAATTTTAAAAGAGTAGCAAAGAAGAAAAAATTAAAAATAAGAGCAAAAAAATAGTGGTAATTTTGAAAATAACAAATAAAAATAAAAATCAAGGGCCTCCTTCAGGGCATGTGTCTGCTGTCACAATAGACAATGTGGGCAGCAGTGTGCAGTCATAAGTCAATGAGTCTCAGCAAGCCAGTCACAGACCCGTGAGATTCAGGTAGATTTCTTGCTGCAAGTCCCAAGTTGAGCTCCCTTTCCTCCTGCAGGGTTGAGCTCTGCAAGGTTCTATTACAGGTTCCAGATGCCTTTCCCCTGAAGATAGTCCAGGTTCTGATGGGAGGTGTTGATCCCTCCAACTTACCAAGTATGGTGGTCTGGTGTGCCTTTATTGCAGAGATTGTCTTCACTTTTCCAGTGGGCTTCAGTTTTTATCAGGGAGCCTGAGAGAGACCCTCTCTCTGTTGTTCACCTCTGCAGCTCAGGACAATGGCCTTTATGTCCCTCTGTGCCTCTGTAGTGTGGAACCAAGTAGCTGCACAGCCAAGAGGCCAGAGGCCGGTGGAGGGGGAGCTGTTGTTGCAGGGGCCCGCACGGCTAAGCTGGTGGCTGGTGGGTGTGCCGGGGGGGGGTCCTCACTGTCTCCTGTTCACAAGTGGGTGGAGCTAGTGGGATGGAGCAGGTTGCAGTCAGCCCGTGACTGCTTTGCCCACGGGGCTAAGCTGGCAGCTGGTGGGCCAGGGGGGTCATCACCATCTCCTGTTCACAAGTCTTAAAAATTATTTTTATACTCAGTAAGCAGATTCAAAGTCAATTAAGATTCAAATAGATAGTCAAGTCCTCATCGCATAGTTAGAAGGAAGAAAAACATGTTTTGGCAAAAGCAGTCTAGGCTTGATTTCATGAGGGTCATTTTCATTATGTGAAGGTCAACATTGTCTCCTATAAACCTCTAAACCCCACTCACTGCCCTTTGTACTCCCAACTCTATCCCAAGCAGATTGTCCTTGCTTTCTCCAACATTTAATATCTTCTAATTGCTGTGCTGTCTCCTTGAGCTTCCAATTCATTCTCCATTCTCTCTATCCAGAGGCTTCAAAATTAAAATCTCCCCACCTCCAACACAGCAATATTGAAAACCTTTCAGACATTTCCCATAGTATTTAGGATAAAGACAAAATCCCTTACTATGGCCCCACTATAAATTCTCATCAAACCTTGTACCATTCCTTTGAAGCAATGATGACAGTTGTAATTTTGTTTTCATTCCTATGATTATTAAAATTTTACTTGCTTTCCCTACCATAACTCCATTGAGGCAGGACACACATGATTTTACCCAACACACTACTTAGCAAGTACCAACTGCCCAAAAGAAAATGTGCTGAATAAATTAAACTTGTTTTAGGGTCCTTTTTACCCTCACTTTCTGTTGGTCCAATGCAAGGACAGCCAAAAGGAAATACTTGTAAACAGGGGGCTAAGTTCTCTATTTGTGAGCTCTTAGTTTTTCATGCTACAAAAAAATACATGGTCACAAAGTTGACATTTTCTGTAACTTTTGCTGCTGGTGTGGAAGAATACAAAGAGCATAGACATTGTACTCCGACCTTAGCTTAAATCTCACCTCTGCCACTTCATAGCTCTAGGGCCGAGGAGAAATTTCCAAATCTCTTTTAGTCCGTTTAGACTGCTATACCAAATTACTCTGCACTGGGATTTTTATAACCAATAGGAATTTACTTCTCACAGTTGCAGAGGGTAGAAAGAGTAAGCCTCTAGGATGCTCAGTTCTGGTGAGAGCCCTGAGGTGCAGATTGCCATCTTCTCACTGTGTCTTCACCTGGCAGAAAGAGGGTAAGAGCCCTTCCTGGGGTCCCTTTTATAGAAGCACTAATGCATTCATGAAGACTCCACCCTGGTGACCGAATTATTTTCCAAAGGCTCCACTTCCTAAATCCATCTCATTAGGGATTACAATCTCAACGTATAAGTTAGAAGTGACACAAATATTCCATCTGCTGCATTTTTAAATTTAATTTTGTCCTCTGTAAAAAACAAATAGGGTGGTTGTGAGGATTAAGTAAAATAATACTAATATAGCAGTTAGTAAAATGCCTGAGTAATACATACCAGCTAAAGGATGGTGTGTTAGTCAGTCTTCAGTAACTATAACAAATACCTGTGTAAGTCCATTTATAAAGAGAAAGTGTTATCTCAGCCCACAGTTTTAGAGGTTTCAATTCATGATCAATTGGCCTTGGCAAGGCAGGAGCATGAAGTGGGACGAAAATGCTGATTTCATGGCCAGGAAGCAACAGGAAGGAAGAGGAAAGGGCTTGAGTCCCAACATCCCCTTTGAGGACACAGCATTAGCGCTCTGATGACCACCAACATCTCAAAGCTTCAACCACCTGCCAATAGCGCCATCCCAGGATCCAAACCACAGCAAATATCTGTTGTTTTATTATGTTTTCTATTGGTTCTACTACCCTTACTACCAAGTGACTACCACTATTAGTTCTACCATTGTTATTAGCTGTCTGGCATTCTGTCCTCTGATTACAAAAGTCTCATGACTGCCAGAAGAATAACCGCTTATTGGAGAACAACCACAAATATTTTACATTTCTTTATAATGTCTACTCTTTTTAGGTGACTGAATGTTTTTTAAAATGATAAAGAGGACAGCACCACAAACTGTTCTGACAGATTCAAGAAGGCAGAAAATGTCAGAAGGATTTTGATATTTCAGATTTTTGAGATGCTCTTCATTCTGAGATGAAATACTGTATTTATCATATCTATTTTAACCTTTTCTGTGGTGCCATCAAAGAAGACTATTCTTGGTGACTAGCAGGTGACAGAGCCAGTGGACAATGGGGGTGGAAAATATGTCCTTATTTGTGTGATAATTGCTCAGAGTTTATTCAACATTATTATTGAATTAGTATTGAAAAGGCAATTTCGTGCTTCATTAAGTGGCAAATTTGATTCATATGCTGGGAAGGCAGAAGAACAAATGTGATATTGACAGTAATAATTACATCACACCCTGAAAAAGGCAATGTCAACACCGCACAGCACTTTGGCCTGAAACACACTTTCTCTTAGCACCTTCTTATCGACTATCGGGACATTGTAAGATAGCAGGAGTCTCTCTGTTGGAATTTACTGACCTGATCTTTTTCTAGGTAATAAAAAATTGCTTTGTGTTTATTGTGTTCAGCAACAGTCATCCCTTGATAGCATAAGAAGAATGAATTGCCTGCATTGACCTGCACATAGGTATGGAATAAGCTAGAAACATGTGCTGCCTCCCCTAGTTGCCATCAAACTCTTTATCCAGCTTGGGTCTTGGGTTTGGTTTAGAAAGAGCTTCAGTCTGTCAGGAAGGACAGCCTTGCCTCACCTCTAACTCCCCAGTGGCCATTTATTCCCTCACTCTTCACATTGTTCAAGTGGGTAGTGATTTTTTTAATGGTGTGTCTGCTATGGATCTTTCTATCCAAAGAATTTTCATCAAACTCTGTCATGTTTCCTTGAAGAAGTACTTTTTCTCCTCCTTAGGATTAATCTAGTACATGACAATGTGGACAGTTTGAGAAGCAGCTTTACAAACTCATCATGGAATTTATTGTGGATAGGATTGTTGAGGTCCCTTGCAGCAGTGCTGTACAGAAAGCCCCAGGAGAAGTTTCCATCAGACCCAAGTGTTTGGAAAAGTGGCAACTGTTTTGCAAGACTGTGATGGCTTGGGAGATGATAAGGCTCTTTTTTTTCCTTCTTGCTTTGCCCTCTAGGTTCCTCATATTAGATTTTTGACTCATTAGCCCCAGATTTATGTGAACTCTCCTACCCCCAGAGTCCTGTCACCATCCTAGCTTTATCTTATTTCCATCTCAATTAATTTCCCTTTTTTGATAGGTTGTTTTCCACTATAAAAGCTACATGTTTAGGTATTTTTAAGTACACCTGTATAAAGTTAAGTCACAAGGATCACTAGAGAAAGTTATTGTTGACTGTTCAGGATGGTGTATCTTTTAGACTTTTCTTAACACAAATATATATGTACTTACATATATACATGTACATGTGTGTATAGATGTGTGTGTACTGGATTCTCTTCACTCAAAATATGTGAGCATTCTTCCACAACAGTGTGCAAAGATCTGCTGAATTATTTTTTAAATTTGTTCAGTGTTTTATTGAATAACAGAGCTAAGCTTCATTGAGCCTTTCTGTGGTCAGAATTGAAGTTACCCTCAATTTTTGTCTCTTCAAATAATTAAAGAACTTAATTTATGTTCTTTAAATTAAGAAATTCAACCAAAAGTCACTCAGTATAATATATCTTTGTTTGTAATTCGAGTTCTTGTACTGTATCATATTTTCTTATTTATTTTGCTTTATATGTTACCTTACTTTAAAAATTCCAATTTATATTTTTGATCTGTTAGTGGACATCCTTACACTCTTTGCAATCAAAAATCACTGTCTCATCCTCATAAAAATGAAGCATATATACAACCATCTCTTTTAACCAAAATAATAATTGCATCACTAGCTATTTTAATACTTGCCTTTATTTCTTCCTTACTACCTCCTTAGTACTATTAAAAACTATCCTAAATTTGGGTTCCAGGCTGTTAATTTTTTATTTTGTACCTCTTCTATTTTATGAACGCCAACTTAAAAATTCCATGAAATTTCACTGCCGTATTTTCAACGATTACTTAGTATTAGCTATAAGTTTTATTAATATCATTGCTTACTTTATTGGTATGCATTGCATTTCTGTTTCTCACCTTTATCTTGCTGACATCTAATCTGAAGTTTTATATTTTTGTATGTATTTTGTTTTCAGAAGAGGTAATGTAGGTGGTAAATTTCTGTGTTCCCAAACGTCTAAAAATGTAGTGTTCCTGTCCCATATTTTAATAATAGGGCTTGAACTTCAAAATATACTTTCTTAGCTCTTTATAGACATTAGTCCATTTTTATCTGTTTTCTGTATTATAGATGAGAAATTTGATGCTAGCAATTAAAATAGTATATTTTAGAAGCCCGTATGTCAATTAATATTTAGCACAAATAATACTGGAGTCAGTGATAAGAATAACAATTCTTTATACCAACCTTACTCTTTTCTTTCTGGAAATGTAAAGAACTGCTCTTTATCTTTGGTAGGGTTACAATATTTTATAATTTTGCCATAAAGGACTCAGTCTTTTCCTGTAAAAACTCAAGTCCTGTTTCAGCCCTGAGTCATTTCTTTTATTTATGTGGTTCCATCATAATAACTTCCATCTGTTTCTTTCTTTCCTAGAATTCTCACTACCCAGCCACTGAGTCTGTTGAATCTGTTCTTCACAGGTATTCACTTATTATCACTGCTGTTGCAGATTACCACAAACTTACTATCTTAAAACAATACAAACTATTTTATATTCCAGAGGTCCGAATCTGAAATGGGTTTCAGTGGGCCAAAGTCGAGGTGTCAGCAGGATGCGTTCCCTTGGAAGTGCAGGGGAAAACCACTCCTGCACTTTGTCCAGATTCTGGAAGCAGCCCACATTCTTGGCTGGCAGCTCTGCCTGTTATCTTCAAAGCTAAAAGCATAGCATCTGTAGATCTCTCTCCAACTCAGGTACTCTTGTCTTCTTTTATTTATTCTAAGGACACTTGTGATTACACTGAGCCCACAGGAATAATCTCCCCATCCCAAAATCAGTAATTTCATGTGTTATGGAAACACATTCATAGTTTTCAGGGATTGGGACATGGGCATCTTTGAAAGAGCTATTACTGTGCTTACCATAGTAGTCTCTTTGCTCTCTTCAGAAATTCTGATTCTATTTTGTTGTTTCTGGGACAGTTATTTGCATTACTTTTCCAGACCTCAGAGTTAAAATGATATTTTTAATTTTCAAGATTTCAGATCCAATGTTTTAATTTTATCTGGAAGAGAACAGAATGATTTCTGAAGATACTAAATTTATTTGCTTTTTTTTCTGTTTTCTGCATCTTCCTAGGGGATTTGTCCATTTACCCCTCCTATGAATTGCTTTCACATTCTTTATTGTCATTAAATATTATAAATTAGATAATTTGCTTACATTTTATAAGTCAGGATGCAAAGCACCTAGAGTTTATAATATAATTCTCCTTGCATGCAGAAGTCATTGGTGAACTACACGTTATCCAGCTATGGGTACGGATTCTAGGGGCGAAGCCATGACCACTTTCAAGATTGGGCACTGGTGACCAGAAGCCTTCTTCAGGAGGCGTAGAAAGTTATCCATCTCTTTTCAACTTAGTGCCTGCTGAGTGATTCCCCAGCCTATTCAGGGAAGCTTTCTTCCACTTGCTATGGATAAAAGTTGCATTTGCCTTTCTCATGAAACAGCTTTTCAGGACTCTTTATTCAGTTATCCTATACCCTTTCTCTGATCTAGAAGTTCCTCCAGAATTTTACTGGGAAAACATATATCCACAATCCCTTCTTTCTTCCATGTTGTGTTTAGTTACTGAGCTTTTTAACATTCTCAGTCAATATGCTATTATCTGCCTTATACCTTTCAGAAATCCTTTAATATTCTGGTCATAATCTGTACTTTTCCAGTGATGTTATGGTTTTGTTGTTTTTGGTGTACATCTTTTGTCATTTAATGAAATGTTAGGTAGGAGACATGCATAATCAACTATCTTGAACTATAATTGTTTATTCTACTGCTATGTATGTTTCTGTGAATTATAACAACTACTTTAGAATGTATAAATAAGTAAATATTGCATAGACAGTACACAGGTAGATAGAAATATTGATCTATTGGCCTCATTAATACCAGATCTCCAATTTTTGTCTGAATGACCCTACCTTATTTATTTGTTCATTCACAGATATATGCCTAGGGTCCTGCTATGCACTGGAGTTATTTCTTTTTTTATAAGAAGATACCCTCTCTTGTCTTCGTGATGTCTATTGTTTATAAGATTCAATTTTGCAATTCAGGTTCATTCTGAGAATCCCACATACACTATAGATTAAGATTTTTGTTGCATGCAGTAGTTGGCTAGAGAATGCTGAAGGTCAGAGAATCACTTCCGTGGACTTTGACTCCCTTGATTCCTAAATTCTTTACTAGAAAACCACAGTCTCTCTTTGTTAGCTTCATTGCTCTCTGTCCTCATGAGCACTGAACACTGAATTTAAATCAGAGTGACAGAATTCCTCTTGCACAGTCAGAGCTGATTTGCAGTCATCACTCAGAATTCTCCAGTAGAAATGTTTCCTTCCCCCTTCTGCTGCCATGTGTGCTCAGTTTCTGCATCTGGATCAAGAGTCCTTTATGATGATCCCAGCTTTGGGCTTATTGGCCAGATTTTCCCAACATCTGTACAGACAATTTCTATGCCTGCAGAGCCAACATGATTTTATGTTACTCTCAATCCTTTTTCTGACTTTGTTCCCATCTTTTCATAAGGATGGCATATATTCGTTTATATATTTTGATTTTTGTCTTCTCACCTGAAGGTTAGCATTCAGTTTGACATTACCTGATGATGACAATAATAGTAATAATGTGCACCATTATTGAATTTAAGGTAACTACCAAGTCCTTTATATATAGCATATAAATTTTGACTGTTTTTAACTGAACATAACAGAAAATGAAACCATAATATCTTAAACAAGTAATTTTTTGTCACATGATAATAGATCTGGAGGTTGGTAAATACTGGTGATAGTCCAGTTATTCAGTGTTATCCATAATAAAGCCTTTTGTGTTTCCCTCACTGTGCTAGGATGACTGCACCAGTTCCAGCCATCACACCCCCCAACAGAAAGAAACTTATATCAGAAAAGTAAATGGATTCCCGAGGCTATAACCAAACCACTTCCTTCCTCATGTCTGAAAGCAACATAGAGTATCCTGGCTTGAGTTGACTATAGAGGAGGAATTTGAGAATGAAGGTTGAGCCACCAATGGCCATATTTGCCATACTCACATTATCTTGTTTTATAACATGTCTTCCATGCTTATTCCCCTAAAGATAATGAAGGTTAAAGAATTTATGTGGCTAAACCAAAATCACATCACTGAACAGAGGAATAACTGAAATTCTGATACATCTCTGTCTTTCTCTGAACTTCCATTCTTTCCACTTATTCATCCAAGAATTGCCTACAAAATAGAAATAGATTAATTAAAGCAGGACTGAAGAAACAGATGAATGATGGGCTTCCCAACTTTGGTGTTTATGTGCATGGTTCTATCCAAAAGATAGCTCTGGTAAAGGCCCGACAGAATCAGCGTAGAGAAATGGGCAGAAAGAGCTTCAGAGCTACCAGCTTGAGTTCAAATCCCCATTCTACCACTTACCAATATGTGACTATGGATCTATCACTTAATCTCTCTGGACCTTAAAGTTCTCATCTTTTTCTCCATGACTATTCTCTCCAAGACTAGCTAAGTATTGCACCCAAGTGTATTATCAAAAGGCATCACTGTACGTCTATTATTTCCTTACTCAACACCATTAATTGCTCACAGTGGACACTGTGAACTGGCTACTCCAAAGCAGCACACAGTTACCTTTGCCCTTAGCTTTCTTTGCCACAGTCAGATGTACAACACTCAATTTCTCAGCCTTCCATGGGGCTGTGGGTGGCATAACACATTGCTGGCCAGTGAGATCTATATGCAGTTGTAAGGTGGGATTGACCAGTATGTCCATTAACCTGCACCCTTCTTCCTACCTGTAGCATAGATGTGAAGTTAAAGGTGGAGCAGCACCATCATGCAGTGGTGAACACGTGCACAAACCCATCTGTAGAAAATAACAAGGCAGAGGAAATGGATAGAGCTTGCGTCTCCCATGGCATCTTGAGCCTCTATGCCAACTCTGCACTGCCTGCCTCCTACTTTCTCATTGCATGGGATAAGCAAGCTCCTTTCTCATTGAAATCACAATCTGTTGCATTTTTTCTGTTATTTACAACTGAATAAATTCTGATCAAATCACAATTTTCTATCAAATAAAATGCAGACCCATTAAGTCAGAATCGAAAATGCCTCTACCATTTTTCTAGACTTTTCTTCCACTTCTTTTATTCACAAACTGTGTATTTCATCACAGAAAAATTGGATAATGTTGCCACCTCTAGCTGAAGGCTAGAATGAAGTGTGACCTCCCCCTTCAACAAGTTCTCTTTATGTGGCCTGACGGATGCTATTTTTAATTCTTTAGAACTTTGGTCCATTATAATACTTAGCGTTTTCTCATTGAATCATACTTATTTAAGTATCTGTCTCACTACATCTGTGGCAATGAATGGATAAAGTATACACGATCATTTTGGATTCTTTTTATTTTAACTGCCACAGATATTCTTTGATACCTCTTATTTGTCTCTGCTGCTGCTTGCATCTTGTTCAATCACAACAGGTTTCTTAGCTTCATCTTTCCTGAACCGTTGTTGACCTACTTATGAAAACCTGGAAAGGAGGAGAAAATTGTCTTGTTTGCGGCTTGGTTAGTAGGACTCCTTCCGAGCTGTCTGCTGTTCACTGAAGAGAGGCAAGTTTTTAATTCTCTCCTTGGCAGGCAGGCAGATTGGTCTGTGCTCCTGGCATAACTGCCAACCAGTTCCAAATTCAGCAATATATAAGTGAAATGGAAGAAGCTTTGAACCCAAGAAACAAACACAAATCTGATCCTCTGTACATCCTCACAGAGTGCCTTCCATGGGCCAGTCAACCACTAAATATTTCTGATTCCTTTGAAACTATGGTTTGAGTCTAAATTTTCAGACAGACTTGCTGAAACACTGTTCACTCATTTTTATTTATGTGTTTTATTGATACCCTGACTATTTCTCAAATTTGTGGTAACTAAAAGCTACAGATACACCATAACCATTTAGTAATTCATGTGAGTTTAAAAGGAGAAAAAACAAACAACAAAAACATCCCGGTGATACAAAAACCTTGAGTGGGATCTTAAAGTTCAGCCTACTTATTCTTGCCAAAACTATGGGTTTGGTATTTTGTACAAAGGAGAAAACCAGAGATTGGGATCCGGAAGATGGAGCAAATGGGAATAGATCTCCCATTCCTGAATTTCAGAGTCCACAATTCCAGCCAGTGTCTGCTGACACTGTGGCCTGCCTCCTCCCCTAGCTTCACACTGTAACAGGAGTAGGGTTGAACTCACTTAGTAATGCTGTCCACATGAACGGACTACAACACAAAAATGAGAGCAATGATTAAGTACATCCTAACAACCATAAATTAACTGGAATATTCTATTTCCTGAAGTTTCCTACAAAACCCTAAACCTCTGTCACTCTAACAGCACAGCAGGAAGAAAATAAACCTAAAACTCATCTTGTTTTGTTCTAACCTTTTTACCAGATGAAGAAACAAGGGAATTGTGTTACTCAGGATACTCTGCATAAATGGCTTATCTATGCCAGCCTACAACCCAAGGATGTTTTGTCACTGGGAGACTCCCACTTCCTTCCAGTTAGGGATTAGAATCAAAGACCCTCCCAGGTCACACATCCCCAGTGGGTCTTTAGCAAAGACTTTTTGATAGCATGTTTTTTGTTTTTTGTTTTTTTGCTTTTGATGGTAACCTTGTGTTCATACGTTCAGTTGAAACTTCCATATCCAACTTATAGCTAAATGGTTAAGTGGCTCCACTTGTAAAGGTAAAAGTACCCTTATAGTTGGGGAAGTTTAATTAGATGTTGAGTGTGGCAGCTAGTCTCCAAAGATGACCCCTCAAAGAACCATGTTCCACAGAAGTTTCTCCTTCTTGTTCTCAAATTTTTTGTACTTGATTATGATGGCCCTACATAATCACTAGAATGTGGTAGAAGTGATATTGCGTGACTTCAAAGTCTACATCATAAGAAAGCTTGCAGTCTCCTTTGGGCCTCTTGAAATGCTCACTCTTGGAGCCTCCCTCTCAGAACGCAGCCACCATTCCCAAGCAGTCAAAGTTACCTGGAGAAGCACATTCAGTTGTTTGAGTTGATGGCCCAACCTGATTCCTGGCCAACTTAGCAACTGCTGATCTTGAGCGTGACATAGATACCAACCCCAGAGAGCCCTCCTAACACTGTCTCCCCAGATTGTCACACTCAGAAGACTCCGTGCACCCAGCTGTTCCCAGACAAACCGTAGAGTGATGAGTGCCACTAACAAATCACTATTTTAGGCCACTAAGTTTTGAGGTGATTTGTTATGGAGCAAAACAAAATGGGAACACTGGGTCATACTAAAAAATTATTTTTCTCTCCAGTTTCCACAAAACTCAGTAGCAAAACTTATTCAATATCTACCAAGATCTAGTAGATGGTCAAATTGAAATTTATTTACACTTCCCTCTAATCCTGCCAAAGACTGTGCCATTTCCAGCCAAGTTATTTCTTTCAGACCTAAGCGAGACACTAAAGATAGAAGGATCTTGAAAGAGGAATGCAATTTTAAAATATCTATTGAGATAGGTACTGTATTTTGACATTTGAAGGGAATAAAAACAATTTAGGATGCTATAAGAACTTTCCAATGTTTACTTTCATATTATTTCACTCTGAGCTACAGAAAATAGTAGTTCTTATCCTATAATCAAGTTATTTAGAGCAATCTACAATAGCATGATATGTCCTTTAGAGATCTTAATTGATATGTCCTTTAGAGATCTTAATTGATATGTACAATGAAACATTTTATTTGCAGTTCGCCTATTACATCTTCAGTACAATTGAGCTAATTTTCTTTTCTTTCCATCTTCTTTTCTTTTCCATTCCCTTCACTCCCTTTCCATTCTTTTCTCTCCCCTCCTGTCCTCTCCTCTCCTCTTCCTTCACATCTTTTGCCTGTCTGCCTGTCTCTCCCCTTCTCTGTCCTACTCTTACCAAACCCCCTCTCTTCTTCCTTCCTTTCCTTGCTCCTTCCCTCCTTTTCTTGTTCCTCCCTTCTTTTTCCCTTCTTGTATTAATTAATGTCAATTTCTAGCTGTGTCTTATTGGAGACAAGAAAAAGAATCTAGCAAAAGTCTTATTTTAGGGACTTCCTAAGTGTGAAGTATCATACTAGGTGATCTCATGCACTTTATTTCATTGAATCTTCGTAACAGGTTAGCCAAGTAGTGATGTTGCCCTACTATGAAGATGAGGAAACTAAAAGGGAGATAAATTAAATAACCTGTCCAGATTTACTGAGTCAAAATGATTGGTAGAGCAAGGATCTCTACCTTATCCTTTCTTATTCCATAGGCCTTGTGGTTTCCATTATACAGTTGGGTATTTGAAATCTATATGTAGGTTCATGAGTGCAAAAACTGTACACAGAATAACTGTGAAGAATTTCTATTGATCTCAAAATCTCTGCCTGCCCTTAGGAGTGATAACAAACGAGCTTTATATAATTATGCCTCTCTCTGTTCAGTGACCTCGCCCTGTAGACCTGTTTGCCTCAGCCCATAAACTTCATTCAGGGTTTCTACCTTCTAAGAATAGTTTTATTGGCGATATGGAAGAGATTATTTACAAAGACTCCAACTTGAAGCAAATAAATGTACCCAAAGATTTTTTTCACTCATTTCTCCAGCTTTTTTGTTGCATTGGTTAGGATTCTCCAGAAAATAGAACCAATAAGATGATTGATAGATAGATAAATAGATAGATAGATAGATAGATAGATAGATAGATAGATAGATAGATAGATAGATAGACAGATATGTGTGATTTATGATGAGTGTGTAGAAGTTGATGATATGATGATTTATTGTAAAACTTTGATGATTTACTGTAGAAGTTATTTCTATCTACAAACTGGAGAACCTAGAAAGCCATAGTATTATTCAATCTGAAATATTCAAAGGTCTGAGAAATGTACCTACATTGGAAAGGGAACAGACACTGAAGGTGTAAGTCTATATTTGAAATCCAAAGGCCTAAGAACCAGGAGAACTATGACGTAAGTCCTGATACTAATCCAAAACCTTGAGAACCAGAAGCACCAAAGTCTGAGGGCAGGAGATGGATCTGCTAGCTCAAGCAGAGAAAGAAAATTCTACATCCTTTGCCTTTTCTTCCATTTGGGTCTTCAACAGAGAGTGATGTCAGCCCATCTTAGTGAGGGTGGTATTCTACACTCATTCTTCTGTTTCAAAAGCTAATCTCTCCCAGAAATGCCCTCTTAGACATACCTAGAAATATTGGGCATTCCTTAGCCCAGTCAAGTTGACAAACTGGTAGACTATAACAGATCAACTAGATGGATTTAGAGATGGGTTCCTTTTAATGTAGGGATCCTTAAACATTTGTGTGGATCATATTTTCTTGAGAACTTTTTAATAACACAGATACTTGGGCCCCATTCCAAAGATCTGACTCAAGGGGATTTTATATAAGACCTAAGAATTAGATATTTAAAAAGCACTTCAGTAATTCCATAAGAGCAGCTCTAAGACTTTGTCAAATACTGCTTAAAGGTAAGACAAGATTAATCATACTTTTGAATTATGTGATAGTTAATCCTTGTCATCAACTGGATTGGATTGAGAGATGCTTAGGAATTTAATAAATCACACTTCTTAGTGTCTGTGAGGGTGTGTCCAAAGATAATTGGCATCTGAACTATTGATCTAAGGTGGGAGGACATGCCCTGAATGTGAGTGAACTATTCAATGAAACAAAAAGTGAAAGGAAGAGGAAGCCCTCCAGTTCTTGCAAGCTTTATTCTTCTTGTGTGGGTGCATTTTTTGCTACTGCCATCACCCACAGACCTCAGATTCCACCTTTTTCAGCCTTTGAATGTGGACTCACATCAGTGACCCTCTTGAGAGATTCCAGGATTTCAGCCTGGACCTGGGGCTGATCATTGTTCCCTCTTGTTCTGAAGCTTCCAGTTTCTTGAACTGAGTAGCAATTGGTTTCTCTCACTCTTCAATGTGTAGAAGGCTAGCACGTGACTCTGATTGGATAAACCAATCCAATAAATCCCCTTTTACATGTATTTTGATGGTACTGTTTCTCTTGACAACCCTGACTAATACCAATTACCGTGATGGAGGGAATTGTTACTCCACGAAGTTTTCATTGTTGGTAGCTGCAATTTTTATAACCACTCGGTCTCATCTATGTCTAAGACCACACTGCTGAATTCACCCACATCGTTAACTGTCAACTTGATTGGCTTGGTATTTACCTACAGGATTAGTAAAACATACTTTTATTTGTGTCTGGATGGGTCATGTAGGTGTGACTTTGAATGCTGCATCTGATCCTTGGCCCCTTCCTCTCTGATGCTGTTCTCCTGCTATGCTTCCAAACTGCCATGAAATTATCAGCTTTGTTCCACTGCACCCTTTCACCGTAATGTTCCTACCTTGAATCCAGCAGACTATGGACTGAATGCTCTGAAACCATGAACTAAATAAACAATTTCCTTCTTTAGTTGTGGGTATAGGGTGTTTGGTCCCAGTGACAGGAAAGCTGACTAACACAATGCTCAAAATACCTCTGGAAATGGATTGGCCTTTAGCAATGGTGCAGGAGGCTGAGGGAAGATCCTCCTGCCACTTACTGGACTGGCATCAGTTTTAAGACAGATGGGAGACAAACTTCCTTTCTTGGTTTGGTGCACAATCTATATTGAGTGCTTCTTTGCTAATCTGCACTCTCTGCCCATGATTGAGGACTTTCCTGGAAGGCACTTGTTTATAATAACTTCAAAAAACCTTTAGAAACCTCATCCTTCCCACTCTTCTCATTGCCTGACTCTGTATTGCTTGTGCTCTAGGGCTCAGTGGCTGAATTATATCTGCTCATACATCAGAGCAAACATCCCTTATTTTCTTTCACTTTGCAAATAGGTATTCAGCATGCAGCCTTCACAGTCCACATACTGGATAGATCCTGGATGTTGGGATGAAAGAGAGTTGGAGTGAAAAGCCCTCTGATTAATGGACAAGCTCACAATTGCCCTGATAAGAAACCAGTGTATTCAAATGATACAATGAAAAGATTTCTAATGAGAAAAACAGAACAACTAGAAGGCATCCAAAGAAAATAGCTGTTAATTGTCCAGATGAGAGCAAGAAAGGCTTCCAGGCATGAGAACTGAGCTAATCTTAAGAGAATTTGTAAGGTTTTAACAGAGATTCATGTCATGAAGTAAAGGCAAGATGTACTTTGGAGGAGACAATAGAAGATTGAATGTGAGGGATTGTGAAATTGTATGCTGAGAAACAGTCAGAAGTTCACTTTTGTAAAGATGAAAGATGCCAAGGAAGAAGAGAAAAACTGATAGTAGAGCCCAAGTGGAGACCAGATGGTCCAAGAGCACAAGTGCTATGTTTGGGTGCTGGAGTTTAATTTCTTGGTCATGAAGAACCAGAAGGGGATTTCTATCAGCCAGCCATTCTTTACAGGGCACATTTCAAGTCCATCCAGGTACCATTTTCATCCCTGAAAGAATAGCAGAAAAAAAATCTCTGTTCATATTCTTGTATGACGAGGAAAATGACAAATAAAATAAGATGTCATATAGTGCTGTGGGTTGAATTGTGTTCTCCTAAAAAGATATGCTGAAATCCTACCCCTGTATTTGGGGAGTTTTTGCAGTTACCATCAAGCTAAAAGGTCATACTGGATTAGGCGGGCCTTAAATCTCATCTCTTTATATCAAAGTTCATGTGAAGACACAAGAATATAGACAAGGAAGAAGGCCACGAGACAATAGAAGAACTGGATGGAGTACTGCCTCCATAAGCCAAGAACATGAAGGGTTGCTGATGACCACCATCATCTAGGAGAGAGGCATGGAACATGTTCTTCCTCAGAGCCTCTACAAGGTACCAGCAGGGCTAGCACCTTGATTGCTGTCTTCTGGTTGACCTTCAGAACTATGAGACAATACTATATTTTGTTGTTATAAGCCTCCCAGTTTATTTTTATAGCAGCATTACAAACAAAGAATTGCTATGAAGAAGAAAATGCTGAGAAAGAGGATAAGAAATACCAAGGGGGTGGAAAAGGAGTGCTGTGCAGTGACTGACAGTCAAGAACATTTGCTATTGGCTTGAATATAGAAAGAGAGGCAGAGAAGGATCCAGAATGACATTGAGGTTTTCTCTGGAGCAATTGAGAAGATGGAGTGATCATTTATCCTTTTTCTGAAGAACCCTAAAAGACCAGGTTTAGGAGAGAATATCATGAGTTTGTATACACTTATCAAACATCCAAGGAGAGATGAGGAATAGGAAGTAGAATAGGTGAATCTGGAATTTAGGAGAGAACTATCCCAGAAGGAAAATTTAGGGGTAAATTTAACATCAATTATATTTAAAGTTAGGTCTGCAGAATCATGCTAAATAAAGACCCTAAAGACTGGGCTCTGGAACACCCAACATTAATATGAGGCAGAGTGATGTCCAATCAGCAAAGGAGATTCAGAGGAAATTGCATTGTGTTTATATCCAGATGTCCCCTCAAAGCCTCCTGTGGTGATAGGCAGGTTTTTGAAATATGATTGGATCATGAGGGTACTATAGCTAAATGTGGTGCTATGAGGCAGGGTCTGGTCAGCAAAGGCAGGTCACTGGGGCATGACCTGGAAAAAAATGCCTCTCCCCCCTACCCATTACCCACATTTCCTCCTTTGCTCTCTGCTTCTCTCTGCTTCACGGCCACCATGATTTGGGCAACTTTCCTCCAAGGTCCCTTCCCCATTCCCTTTCTGGTTTGGGCCCAGCTGACTATGGACTTAAACTTCTACAAACTGTAAGTGAAAATAAACCCCTCTTCCTTTAAGTCGGTCCCAGGTATTATATGCTGGGAAGAGAAGAGTTACTAAGACAGGCTGCCATACAGGGAGCAGGAAAACTAGAAGAGCATGGTATCCTGAAGGCCAAAAGGACAAGGTGTTCTAAGGCAAAAGGAACTGTCCATGGGTCACGTATGATGAAGATTGCAACAACAATTACTGGCCATGAGTGACCTTGACAAGGGCAGAAATAGTAAATGGGAGTGAGAAAATATCATCAGCATGTGTTCATGACAAAATTGGAAGGATTTAAATGAATACAGCCAACTGTTGAGGAATTTTGCTGCAAAGGGAGCAGAGAAATTGAGTAATGGTAGCTTAAGAGAGAAGAGTGATTAAGAGAGGATACTTTAAAAAAAAGAGAGGATATTTTTGAATTGGGAAGAAGAATATCGTGTGAGTATACAGATGGGAATGATCTCCTCAGAAAAGAAACATTGATCAATCAAGAGAAAGAAACTTTGTAAAATTATTTTAAGTTGATTTGTGTGTTGGTATGTGTGTGTACTAGTTCCTCCTCAAATGAATTTAAACTTTTTTGCATTTGAAGTATTCAAGAATAAATGCCATAGTTGTTATTTAAATTCCACTCCTTGGCTTCTCACAAGGAGGTGACCTACCAATGATAGCTTATTGTGAATGCTTCCAAACCTGAAATGTGCACATGAAGTCTATGCTGCCAGCAAAGTATCACACCAGTACTTTTCTGTGTTTGTCAGCTTTCTGTCACTGTGACAAAATACGTGAGAATAACCACTTAGAGAAGGACAGGTTTATTTGGGCTCATGGTTTCAAAGCTTTCAGCCTATGGTCACTTGGCCCCATCATTTCTGAGCCTGTGGTCAGGCAGAACAAGCAGAAGGCCATGGTGGAGGAAAGCAGCCAGGAAGTGAGTGACAGAGAGAAACAGAGAGACAAAGAGACCAAGACGGAGAGAGTTCCAGAGAAGAAGGGGCCAGCAACAAGATATTCCTGCCGAAAGCACACCTACATGACCTACTTTCTGTACCTCAGCCCTTCCTCCTAATAACCCATTCAGCTGTGAACTCATCGATGGATTAATCCACCGAGGAAGTCAGCAGTCTCATGATCCAGAGGCCTCCCTAGGCTGCACCTCCGAACTTTGCTGCCCTGGGGCTCAAGCATTTGATACATGACTCTTTGGGGCAGGGGGATACTTCACATTTAAACCATCACATTTGCCTGAAATGTAGCTGGTCAACATTATGTCCATTGGGAGCACAACTTATGTTTTCTAGAGAGAAGTACTAATTTATATTCTACTCTAGGGAAAGAAAATGAATAACAACTTCTGAAATAATTAAACACAAAATTTGCCTCTACTGCTAGAGTGAGGAGGATGACAATGTTGAGCCTCTGAACTGGCTGCATCCATCTCAGCTCAGGCTCTCAGGCTGGCAGGACCTCCTCCTCCCACCCCTTCGGAAGTTGGTTGTGTTTAAATTGAAAGAGCTCTACATGAAGAGCCACGCTCGCAGCTGATCTCAGCTCAAAAGTCACAGGAAAACGTCCTTCAAGTACCAAGGACAGTGCCTAAGTTGGGACCATCAGCAAAGCAAAGTGGATGCCCAAGCTTTTCCCTTGCTTGGGCCAGAGTGAGTGAAGAAGAATTGTTTCAGACCCTGTGAAATATATAATATAGTTAACGTACATAAGCAACAAAACCTCCTATAGTTTAAAAATATATTTTATTGTAACTTTTTTTAAAAAGGCAAGTGGTCTTGGGTCACACATTGGACAAGCAAGCCCTTGTTCTGGATTGATTGGAGTGGTGGCATCTGAGGAAAGCCAGCCCCATTCAACTCCATCTTTTTGGAAGTTGAGTTACATCCTCCCCTGCCATGGTTTATACATGATTCAGTTGTTTGTTGTGTTCCTCAAAGATCTATTGTGATTGAAGGCTTTGTCCCAGGGTGGTGATTTTGGAAGATGACAGAAACTTTGAGGGGTAGAACCCAATGATAGGTCGTTAGGTCATGAGGGAAAGTTCCCTTGGAAGGATCTGGAGGAAGCCTGTGTCTCTCTGACTTCTTGATCAGCAATGTAGACTTGCATATTTGCTGCTGCCATGATGTTCTGCCATCCACCACCTTCACCAAAAGCCGAATCAATGAGTCTTTCTCCCCACATTACATCTTGAACTTTGAATCTCCAAAACTGTGAAAGAGATAAACCTTTTTTCTTTATAAGAAAGTTGCCTTAGGTATTTCATTATAGTGACAAAAAACTAATTAATACATCCTCCAAAATATATATATGTACACACAAACATATAATTTACAATTAGCATTTATGAGGCTCTGGGGATTTGGGGACAATTCTGGGATAGGCAAACATAAGTGACAGGTTCTAGATTTCCTGTACTAAGATCTGTGGGGACTCAACTGGGAAAAATGAAAAGGACATGATGATATTACATTACTAATGTATGGAAGAGTTTTTTATCAGTCACTTAACTTGCATTTCTTTGTACATACTTATAAATATATATAATTACATATAAACATATATGAGAGATAATATTATATATGTTGTATTATTTTGCACTTCATTCTTTTTTTGTTTTACCAACAACATAACATAGGTATCTATTTTAAAACTCAGACCATGTAAGTTTATTCTTTCTTTTCACCCACTGTGAAGTTTTCCACAGTATTTAACCATGTCTATTGATGAAACTTTAGAGTACTTCCACTATATATTACAACAAATAATATTGAATCTAACATTTTGCGTATATCTTTACGCACCTAAGCAAGCATTCCAAAGGGATATGTGTCTATAAGCAGAATGGCCAAACCCAAAAACTCACAAAAATGTGACTCTGATGAATTCTACCATATTTCCCTCCCCAAAATGCTCTCCTTATCAACAGCATAAGATGCTCCTCTGCCCACAGCAGAGGAGCCAACTCTGCCAACTCTGGATATTCTCCATCTTTAACATTTTTGCCAATCTGATATGTGAAAAATGTTATCTCTTGTTGACTGAATTTGCATTTCCCTGATTGCTAACAAGGTTCATCACCTTTTCATATGTTTATTTGCCTTTTGTATTTTTATATGAATTACCTATTCATATCCTTTGCTCTGTTTTTCTATTAAAATAGGCTGTCCTTTTCATATTGATTTTTATGTGTTTGTTATACATTATGAATATTAACCATGTTTCAGTTTTAGGTTTACAAATTTTTTTCTATCTTGTCTTTTGTTTTTTAAATATGTTTATGGCAACTTTTGCTGGTGCACTGCAACTGCCATTTTTAAAATATAAAATCTGTAAATCTTTTTCTTTGTGGCTTTTGATTTTTGTCCTTGTTTTGGAAACCCTTCTTTAGTATAACATTATAAAAACATTATCCTATTAATTTAATCCTTAAGGGTTTTTTTACATTTATGCCCATAATCCATCTCAAAATTACTTTAGTGTATTATATGATAAAGAGTTCTAACTTTTTTCAGTTACTCAGTTTAATGAATAAATCCTATCACCATTAATTTGAAATGCAACTAAGCTCCCACATGTGCATGGGTCTGCTTTGTGCTTCTCTTTCACCTCCTCTCGTCATCTATTCATGCACCAATACTGCACAGTTTAATTATTGCCGTTTTATCATTCTGTATGCTTTCACAACTGAAATTAACTTTTCTCCGCATGCTTCTACATAAGCCTTTGTCTACTCATTTATTTTTACTGTTGAAACCGATCAAATAAGACAATAACCAGAATAAGCAGGATTTATAATCTCTCTCCTCTCCCTCTCCCCCCCCCCCGTTTTGAGACAGGTTCTCATTATATAGTCCAGGCTGGCCTGGAACTCACAGTGTAGCTGGGGCTGATCTCAAACTCGGGATTCTCCTGCTCCAGCCTCCCGGAGGTTTGGTGGAGAATTAACAAGTTGGATCCACCAGGAGCACCATAAATAGGAAGACTTTTGTTCTAAAATATAGTGTATTCATTTAAAAGATCAGAGGTACAGGAAAGATAACAGACCAGGAAACAATTGCCATTCAAAAAAGCAGTTTGTTACTTACAGCTCTGAAGAGGAAAAGCCAATGCCACCTCACACCCATTCCAGTGCACACGGGGAAAGACCCAGTCAGTTGGTCAGTAGGTCAGGAAGCACAGAGGAAGGAAGGAATTATGGGAAAAACCTTTGTTGTGGTTTCTGCTGGAAGGGGCAAGGCAGGGGTAGCAAAGTTAGGAGTGGGCTCTCTGGACAGTTTCGGGCAGCTCTGGGTCATTGAAGCTGTCCCTAAGTACCTGGTACCTGGCCACCCAGTGATTAGAGTAGGTGGTTAGTGTGCTAGTGGTTCAGCAGGTATGAGCCCGGGGAAGGAGGTAGTGGAGGTGAAGGCTCTGGGTTAGCTGGTTTGCATATGAAAAGCCTGCTTAGAAGGTCTAGGAATTAGATAACCTTGGAAAAGTGGGTCACTCCTGTGTCAGCAAAGCCCCAGCTAGCAAAGCACCAAACCCAGAACATAAATGAACTAAGTACTTTCAAATGAGTAGGGGAAGGAGAAAATAGGGCTAGGGATAATATGTAGAAGGCTCACACAACTATCTTTAAGGTTTGACTTCCCAGTAATTCAGGGTTAATAGTTTATCCCTAAGAAATCAGAAATGCACAGTAATGTATGTACAGAAAACATTCAGCACAAATTGATGCTCAGTGGAAAACAATTGTAATCTGCCACAAATGTCTGACAATGAAGGAATGGCTACAGAAGTATAATAACTCTCATAAAATACTACACAGTTAACTAAGTTTGATTTTTAATAAATTAAATCATAGGAAAGTAAAAAAGGAAGCTTACAAAGCTATATGTTGTATGTTTTATTTTTGAAAAACTGAAGAAAATCTAAATATATTAATTGGCTATGTTTAGATTTTTGGAATTAGAGGATTTTATTGTTATATAATGTAATGAGCAAATGTCATATTTGAAAAGAAAAAAATTATTGAGAAACAAAATCTGAACTGATGAACCCTGCACTTGGCACTGAATGAATAATTATAAATTTGAAGAACTTTTATTCAGTCCATACGATGTATCAAAATCCTGGAGAAAATAGAGGACTCCCCAATTCATGCATCAGTCTAGTGAAGTAATCAATATAAATGTTTGGATCACAGAAAATAATAGGTTAAAGACTTTTATGGATGGAATTTCAACTCACACACTTTTCAGATAGGAGCCCTGGTATACAGCTAAGTTCTCAGCCTGAGCTCCCCTTACCAGTTACAGCAGATCCCAGCAATAAATGTCAAAATTGGACAATAATATAAAAATATTCTAGGGTGGGCTTTGTTTCTACCCAGCAAAGAGCGTAGAACATTGGCATTCTTAAAGGGCTGGAATAAATTTCAGGAGTTTTTCTGAGTCTTATCAGGCTTCTTGGGGTCTCATTCCCCACAATAAACACAGTGACTTCTGAAATTGTCTTCTCATTGAAATTATGTAAGGAACATTTAAAAATGAGTTAAATCCTAAATCTCCCCATGGGTCTACTGCTTCAGAATTTCAGCACAGTTAGATCTTGGAAGGAGAATTTTCAAATTTCTGCAGACAATGCTGATGCACCATCAACTTTGAAAATCATTGTGTTTTTACACTTCTCTATATTCTTGGAAAATAGATATTAGGCCAGAAATGTGAAAAAGTTACTAACCCATGAAAGACTTGAAAACATACAATGACCCATGGGAGACAGGTTTTTAAATGACTTCATGGAGTTAAATGTCATGGAAAAGAATATTTTTGCACCCACACAGTGGTTCTGCCTCCTCCAATCCTGGACAGGTGCCAGCACATCTGAGCCTCAGGTGGCCAATGTAATGTGTGCTTACTTTGGTCCATTTCTTGAAACCAGTCTGTTTTTAAGGTGCGTGAAGGAAGCTGAGTAATTCTGTTAATGCATTACAGAATTCAAAACCCTGAGTTTATAAAAAAGAATTACCAGGAGATGAGATGGTCAGGGAAGAGTAAGTAATTATAAGTGTAGCAACTTATTTTGAGCCAAGAACTGTGTGCTAAATGCCTTACCTACATTTATCTCATAAACACAGCGATTCTATTATGTAGGAGTTTGATTTAGACAAGGTGTGATGAGGTAATAAGCAATCTCCAAATGTCAGTGGCCTAAAATAACAAAGGTTTATTTCTCACTCATGCCTCGTGTCCATCTGAGTGTTGGCAGGGAACTCTATTCCATGTCATTTTCACTCAAAGACACTGGCTGATGAAGTCCTCACCATCTGGAAGGTAGCTGGTTGCCAAAGCTGGGGAGGGAAACAAGTGCAGTGTGCATCGGCTTTCACACATGTCCACTGTGAAGTGACCACCTTACTTCCACCCCGATCAAAGCAATGCACAGTCACATGCAATTTAAAGAGGGCTGGAGATGGAACTTTTTGTGACAAGAGTTGCAGAATCAGAAATATTAGGGAGCGTCCAGGTATTTAGCTCAGTGGTTTTGCCACCAGCTGGGCAAGCTCAAGGACCCGAGTTCAATCCCTGATGCCAAAAAAAAAAAAAAAGAAAGAAAGAAATATTAGGGAGCTGTGCTAACATCTACCATAATATCATTATGCCTGATTTTTAAATAAAGGGGCTACACAATTACTAGAATGGCAAATTTTAAGAACCTTGGTAATACCAAGTGTTGACAAAAACATGGAACAATTGGAGCTTTTGTTCATCGCTGATATGAATGAAAAGTGGTACACAGACACCCTTAAAAATAGCTTGGCGGTTCCTTTTAAGTTTAATCACACATCTACCATCTGGATGTATTACACTGGAGCATTGATTCTTAACTGAAGGTGATTTTGCCCCCTCTACCACCACCTCAATTACCCTGGGGATACTGGGCAATGTGCAGACATTTTTTGTTGTCATAACTGGGTCAGAAGGTGCTACTGGTATCTCATAAGTAGATCCACAGATGTTACGAAATATCCTACAATGAACAGAGAAGCTCTTCACAGCAGAGAGTAGGCCCACTTACAATGTCAGGGATGAGAAATTCTGCACCAGGGAAGTGAAAATGTGTGTTCAGACCAAAGCCTGTGCATGAAAGTTTTTAGCTGCACTATCCACATTCCCTGGAAACTATAAACAACTCTAATATGTTTTAACAGATAAATTGGTAAACTGTGGTACCCCACGCAATGAACTACTTCTTGGCAATAAAAAGCAATGATCTATACTATTGATAAATAGAATAACACAGATACATCCCAAAACCAGCTCCCAAAGTTTCATGTTGTATGATTCAGCATAGAAAACTTAACTGGCCAGTGGTCTCCACAAGGTGAAAAAAAAAAGTAGAAGAGAAGGAGGAGGGGATTTTGTATCAAAAGGCACTACATGAAGGAAATGTTGAGGATGATGGGGTCACCCTGTACCCTGAGCTTGGTGGTGGTTACAGAAATCGACATGTGCTAAAATTCACTGATCAAGCATTCCCAAAAAAAGTAGATTTTAGTACACCGTATTTCTTGTTTAAATTAAAAAATAAAATGTAAGTACAAAACCCAAAAGAATGAGAGCTGAGACCCAGTGTGGAGTGCAGAGTAAGGACAAGGACCCAGGGTCCTGAGACTGCTGAAGCAGCATTTTCCCAAACCCATAAAGCTGGCTCAGCACAAGGGAGGATGGTGAGCTATACGCACAACTTAAATGGCTTTGAAAATCAAAAGCATTTGTTATTCAATCATGCTGGCTCCTGAAAATGCTTAATTTTCTCCAGACATGTTGATGCCTTTGTTATAATGTGACTCTACATCTGTGAACATAGATCCAAATACAAATTATAAAGCTACCCTCCCTGCTCCAAGCACCTTCACCCCACCTCCAAACAAGATGCCCAAGGGTAAGTAAGGGGACAAGTTGGCAAGTGGAAAACCCCAGTTCAAGTTACAATAACGTTAAGTAAAGCGAACATTCTACACACATGATAGGAGCAGACAATGAATTTGGTGTTATCATTGTTTCAACTCACATCTACATTCCATTTTCTAGACCTTCATCTTGTAATAGTCTTGAAATGTTGAACTCTAAGAGTGAGCAGTTCTCTGAGATGCCAGAAACAAGGAAGAGCTGAGTATCAATGTTTCAGCACACTGTACATTTGGAACAAGGTTAATATAATACACGATGTTAGTAATGAGGTCATCTAGCACTCTCTCATGTGGCTTTTTTGGTGCATGTGGTCAGAAGCTACTGTAATCAGCTCTGCCCACCTCCTGACATTTTAATCACAGAAACAATTACTATTGCTTAGGGAAAACTTCACAGGACTTGAGTGAAAGAACAGAGAAAGAAAAGCTGAGCTTTGAGTTTTTTTAATTTTTTTAATAGTTACTCCAAGAATAAGTGCTCAGTTAGAATTTAATAGAATTAAGAAGATAATCTCAAAAGTTGGACACTACCTCTACTAAACATAGGCATAAATGCACAAAAACTTGATTTTGGTTTCAAGAAAATTTTTTTCCAAGATAAACCATCAGAAGATCACTTTCTAGAAGGGATGACCTCACCTTTAACAACCACCAAATAGTTCTACGTATTAAAGTCACAGCCATGTAACATAGAAAGGAAGGTTTTAAAACATAAAACTTTCAACAAACACTTCAATTAAAAACTACTAATAAAAAAAGTCACTCTCAAAAAGACAGATTTCTCGAGGAATGAACATACTTTTGCCCACATTTTACACGGAAAGTTCCAAAACAAATCAAGTTGGTGATAAGCCATGTTGAATGGGGTCTCTTTTTTTTTCCATAGGAAAAGTAGAGTTGATGAGTATAGGCAGACAAGGTGATTAACATTTGCTAAAAACCTATTGCCTGCCAGTGTTGCATCTAGATGTTTTAGGCGCATTATCCTATGTGACTACATAATCTCTCAAACCCTGTCAGTCAAGGTCTAGCTACAGAAACATAAATACATCTTTGGTCATTTTAGGCATCAAACTGGATATTTACAAATCATGAAAAGGGCTGGGGGAGATCTCCAGACTTGGTCTTCAAGTCTGACTCCAGGAGTGAAACTGTAGAAACAATGGACCTGCTTTCACTGCCATAGTCAGAAGAGGGGTCAAAGGTTTGCCCAGCCAGCAGAGTTGCCTCTGGGCACCCCCACAGCCAGTTATGGATGCTGGAACTTTGCTGCAGAAAAGCCAGTATCTCTACAACCTTGATTGCCTACTGGAAAAAAAAAGAGAGAGAAAAGTTGGCTTTTGCTTTGTGTCTGCTTTCTAAATAAGGACATCCTATTGTTGGAGTTTAATTCAGCCATGAATGCTAGCTGCAAGGGACTCTGAGCAGTGTCATTTTTAGCTTTTAAGGCTCTGCAATACCAGGTAGAACCAGAGGAGGGTAGAGTGAGTGATAAGCATCAACCACCTAATGCATTGTACCCTGTGAAATAGTTCAGGTTTTTCTAACTCCTTATGTGAAGCAACTGAAACCCAGAGACATCAGATCCCTTTAACAAGGTGGCAGAAGCCACAGAGTAGGAGTAGCAGCATTTACACCTAGGTTCCCCTCAAAGTTATCATTTATTGGGTGCTTACTCTGTACTCTACATTTGTTCTTATTTGATCTTTCCTGTAACTCTATTGTATGAATATATGATCTTCATTTTGCAGGTGAGGAAAAATGGGCTTCAGAAACTTAAATGACTTCTCTGGAATCACACAGCTAATAATAATTAGAGCCAGCACTCTTAGATACCAAACTCTCTTGCTTCTCTTCTTCTCCCTTCATTGTACAGAAGTCTTAGCAATGGTGTTTGGTTGCTGATATACGACTCAAAACATTTCCTGGGACACCAGTATTCCATGCTCATGCAGTAAGGAAATAATCCTCTGAAGGCTATCTGTGTGCTCTTGGTTAACTTTTGTGGAATGTTTGGGTACTTTTAAGAGCTAAATACTCAGTGTAGTGCTAGCTAATAAAAAAAAAACTATATAGCAACCAGCTCTCTGGAAATAAGAGTCCTGCTTCTAGCCCTTACCAGTTTTTATGCTATAAACACTTTCACCCTAGGCAATTCTAAGCTACCAATATATCAACCAGCTTCCACAATATCTGAAAATTTAGCAATTGGCTCTTGCAGGCCAGTGTGATCTCACTCCAGAGACCATTACGAATGGCCCTTGTTTGTTTAGGACCCTTACAAGGAAACTTGAATCCTTTCCACATTTGGAGTTCTGCCATATATTGAGATGTCTCAATACTGGCCATCTCTTGACAGAAAAAGGCAGATGGCAGAGAGAAACAAAAAGATCTCTGAGGGGAACAGAAAAACATAAGTTTTAGCATGAACCAGCAGGATGAGCTTGATAATCTCTAAAGGAACAACGGTTTGAGGTACTTTTCTTGAACTTGTCTAATCTTAGGCTTCTGAGTTAACCATGACCACTAGAAAGAGAGAAAATTTTATTTTTAGAGATTTGAAACACTGTTCCAGGGGGAGCTCCCCCATAACTAGATGAGTCATACAGCTGAAAACACTCAATGACTAAGGTTTTAAGTCACTGTGGAATTTTCCTTATCTTTCCTTGCCATCATAAAGAAACTAAGGTAGTTTGACAATAGCCACAGACTTGTGTGAGGACCAGCACTGCATTGGTACTTTGTAGAGAAGACCAAGTAGAATCATTGCCTATCTCTTCCCTCATCTTTAACCCACTGTTTCCTAGTTTGGGATGGTTTTCCTACTTCTCTGCTGTTGGAAACCCTATGTCTCCTTGTTTAAAGTCCATCTTGGATGAGAAACTTCCCAAAAAACTCTACAGTTGGAATCAGTTATACTTTCTTTTGCTTATGCTATGTTTACAGGTTTGTATTTCATTTATTATTGATGTCATCATTAATTTCTGACTACATATGATTCTCTGATAATAGATGCTGAATCTTTGAAGGATCATTCATGTCTGTGACTGCTCCACAAGTGATTCTGGCAGTATTAATAATTGTGCATAGAAATAACTACCAATGATAGTGCATTTTAAGAAAATAAGGGAGGTTGTTAGAGGGAAAGAGGAAGGAACAAAGGGAGAGAAGGAAGAATGGAGGGAAGAAGGGAGGAAAAGTGGGAAAAGAAAAGGAATCTCCACCTCCCAACATATTTAGTATTTAGCTTAAAGCTTGGGAATAGATTTTTCTTGATGACTTGAGGCTAGCAACATCGTTTCAGAGCCAAGCACAAATTCCTTTAGAATATATCAGAGTCCTGCCATAGTCATGGTATAAGAGTAATCTCCTCTGTATTTCCCATGCATGACTCATCATTTCTAGGAATACCCATATTCCCAAGCGAAGTGTTCACCAGAAAGGTTGTCCTTGGCAAAGCCACTGATCAGAAGCCAAAGCCTTGCTTCAGTCTCTGTGCCAATCCTTCCCCGATAGCAAATGCTTCTAGAGTGCAAACACCTTAATCGCATTGTTTCTCCAAGCATGCCAATAAGTGCTCATATATAATCTATGTGTGCTTATAGTATATATAATACATATGGACTTCTCTGGTGTTTGGTATGCCAAGCCTGAAAGAACAGCTGATTTATTTCATAGCTTTTATGAACTGTTTTATTATTCTCCACAACATCACATCCATTCTCTTTGCATGCATATTTTATAGCACCTTGATGGACTTATTTGATTTGACCCAGTGTTTTGATGACAACATGGCCATTGGAGGTGCACATTAACTTACACAAATCATTTGTTCAAGCCACTTTAGAATGTGATCCTGCCCTCAGATGATTTGTGGACTGCCAGCTCTTTCATGATGGGCAAAGTAGCATAGCATGCCCTAAAAAGCTATGGTTCAAGGAAAGCTATTGGTAATTTATGGATCAACAGGGAAGTCTCCTAGTAGGGGCTGCTGACTGTGTAAGTGTAGTCAGTCATTGTCATAATTATATCAGTTACTTTGTTTCATCTTTGTACTTTTCTTCTGGCTTTGAACTTCCTTAAAGTTGGAGTTAAGACAGAGCATCATGATTGCAATTCAGATTCTTGAATCCAAACTGATCAAATGCAATGGCCTGACCTTAATAAATACTAATTAAAGAATGGTTTGGACAAGAAAGTGTATGGTTTGACTCTGAAAAATTCTGACTTTGTTCATCCTCTCACTCTTGAACACAGACCTAAAATCCAAGGTTTATATCTTCCTCTTTTGGTATACTAGCTTTTACCTGGCTGAGGAGAATGATCTTATACCCTAGAGTACAGAACACCTGGCTGTAGTGATGTAACCATTCATCCTTCTCATGTTGTCACCTCAAGAGATCTCATTTGGTTCAGGTTAACCTTCATTAAGATGCCATGGATTTGGCATATGGAAATCTGCATCTTGCCCAAGTCATTTGTTCTATATAGGTCAGTGTTCATACTGGATTCTGGGGTCTGAAACATATTGATTCATGCAGCGCATGCATTTTGTTAGCATGCTTTCTCCATAGTCTAATAGATGCCAGGTGCTTAATAAAACCAGGGATTTGCCTTTAAAACCTCTCTCACCAGTGTAGCTATAAAAACTACACAATTCCAAGAATGAAAGTCTGTAAAGGGGAGCATATGTGAGCACTCAAATTCAAGAATCCCAGCTTTAAGAAGCTCATTATCTTAACTTGGATATTAGGTTTCAATTGATAGCTCTATAAATACTATGGGAGCTCAAAGAATGTCAGGACAAACTCCTTCTGGGTGATTTGAGGCCAGTCTTCCCAAAGATTAGGCATCAAAGCTCTTCCTTGTCCTTTGATGGTTTACTCTGGCAGATAAGCTTTCTCTCCTTACCCTATCGTGAGTGAAAGAAACTCTGTCCAAGGTCCTGAAACCAGCTTACTACACAACTATCATATAAAATATCAAGGATCTAGAAGGGAGGCTCCTATTTAAATTTCCTGGTGAGTTTTACATTGTTTCCTAATCCTCCTTATATTAACCAGACCTGAAGATCACATGAATACATGACACATGGGGAAATGGAGGCTTGAAAAGGCCTAATAACTCACCCTGACTCAGGACCAGGGTCAGATCAAATCTCAGGCTTTGTGACTTTTTTTTTTTTTTGGTACTGGGAATTGAACTAGGGTCCTTGCACTTGAGAGGCAGGCGCCGGAACCACTGAGCTAAATCCCCAGCCCAGGCTTTGTGGCTTTTAAGCAGCTACAATAGTTTCCCTTATCTATGGTTTCACTTACTATCATGCTGTTCTGAGTAGCATGATGAAATCTCACATGGTCCAACTCTTTCCCACCCAAGATCTGAATGATCCTTTGTCCAGTATATCCACCCTGCATACACTACCCATTCATTAATCACTTAGTAGCCATCTAAGTTATCAGATCAACTATCATAGTAAAACAGTGCTTGTGTCCAAGTAATCCTTATTTTACTTAGTAATGACCCTAAAGCACAAGAGTAGTACTGCTGGTGATTCATATTTTCCAAAGAAAAAGCCATAAAGTGTTTACTATTCAATGACAAGATAAAAGTCCTTTAATTAATAAGGAAAGAAAAATAATCTCATGCTCAGGTTGCTAACATGAGTGGCAGACACACCTATCCATGAAATTGTGGAGAGAATAAAAGCAACTCATGCTGGTTTTGCTGTTATACTTCCAACTACCAAAGTTATAGCCACTATGTACGATAAGTGGTTCATTAAGTTTTTGTGTGGGTGTGAGTGTGTAAGAAAAAACATAGCGGATATAAGGTTCAGTACTATCCATAGTTCCAGGGCCTACAAATGGATCTAGGAACTTCTGAGGCCACAAGGAGGCCAGAATATTAGAAGATATAGCCATATAAATCAGGCAGACACTGGGCAAGGTTCCTAATGAGGAACACTATAAAGTCAGAATGGAAGGATGTTATCTTAGGCACTGAGTGTGTCTTCTTTAGGGACTTGAACCTTTCCACTGGCTAGGGCAGATGTGCCAGGGTTACAGCACTACATGCCTCCTGAACAGCCAGTCAGTTTCTTCCAGAAGTAGTAAAATAAGCATGTATTTATAATCTGGGGCAGTAAAAATAATCTGACAATTATGAGGAAGAGTAGAAGAGATTCTGGTGCTTTGAGTAAAAACCTCTAAATTCTCATTTCATTAAAAATTCTTCTCTGCAGCTGGTAGCAGAGATTACCATGGTTCACCATCTGTGCAGATTAGTGTTTACTAAAAAAGGGGAACAAGAGGTAGAGAGCAACAGATAAAATGAACGGTTTCCAGTTACAACAGAAAGCCAACTAGACTATCTATCCATGACTTTGTGTGTGCATATGTGTCTTACACCTGTTTCATTTGAATCCTGTGATAGATTTGTTTAAGGAAAACTGAGCCTCATCTATTTTTAAGACTGAATAATGTAGAAGCTGCCAATCATCCTCAAACTGTTGAGATATATATTTTATGCAAAATTCATTTTGAGAAGTCTTTGGAATCGGTTAGAAATTATTAGGCATCTTTAGTGCTTGCCTTTTTCATTTAACACTCTAGGAAGAATTTTCCTGATACTTGCAGCTTGGGTTCACAAGTCAGAACCCCAGATTCTGTCCTGGGGGACCACATATTCCCAAGTGCCTCATGGTTTGAGCCTAATCAGTTATAGAAGGGCTTCTCATTTGTTAACTGACTTAGCTTCAGGTCATGAATTGATTGCCTTCCAGTACCTGGAGATGCTGGTAAGCTAATAAACCAATATAATGTGGAGTGTTGTTTTTGTTTGTTTTGGTCACTTTCTTTGTGACAGGCACAGTTTTGACTTTCTGCATTGTCTCTTTATTCCTCACAACTAACTAGGGAAGTAAGCACTCTTATCATCTCTACTTCATTAGAGAGGAGATTGAGACTTGGAGAATTTAAAGAACTTGCTGCATGTCAAAAAATGAATACAGGCTAAAATTGATATTTGAATTTAGATCTGTCTTCCTTCATGCTTTAAACCATTGTACAGTCTCATTCAATAGTTAGGTTCTTTCCAATTCTATTTGGGTACTTTTTATATCCAATCTTAATATTGGAAATCTCATTTCCTTGAAAATCATTCTTTTTCCTCTCCATATACTGTGAATCGTCATTACCAGGAGCAGAGAGCATCTTACTTATTGCAATTACAGTTGTTAATCAATTCTGCCTTATCGCCCAGTGTTATAAATGTCTAGTTACCTATATTCTATTGACATGTGGCCTCATTTCTTACTGAAATAGGCACTAATCTCAGTTTAGAGGCTCTCTTTTTAATGCCATGGAGGACCCAAGGAAATATGTCAATCTTATTGCCAGCCAAACAGCAATAAACCATTGCAGTCATTCCTTATGCTAGAGATCCATGGGTTCAGTGGAATCCAGGTACTTCTGAATTTTAACTTCTCAATGAGAGGAATTATTCCTGACAAGCTAGCATTATTTTCTCTTTAATTCTTGTATGTATAGCTGTTTAACTTACATTAAAATATTTTTCTGGGACTTAAAAGTATTTCATAGGACCACATTTCTGTTGAGCTTTAAAAAGTGTAGTCTTCATGTCCATCAACAGATGAACGGATAAAGAAAATGTGGTATTTACACACAGTGGAGTATTGCTCTGCTATAAAGTAAGATAATTTTGAGTCATTTGTAGGAAAATGGATGCACCTTGAGACAATAATATTAAGTGAAAAAATGAAATAAATCAGATACACCAGCTTAAATATAGCATGGTTTCTTCTATATGAGAAACCTGAAGTATAAAGATCAAAATAAAAGATAGATAGTAGGAAATAGGGTGATAGATCTCTCTTAAAGGGGAAAAGGATCAAGAGATGGAGGGAGGAGGAAGAGAAAGGGAATGAAAAGGGAATTAAGATGTGTTATGTACATGTACTGACTCCCTGCATGGAATGTAAACATTATGTACTCCACACATCTACTAATAAAGACAATGATCTGAAAAAATAAAGTGAGAAATCATAAACCGCATTATTGACCATGTCAGAAAAGTTCCTAGGATTGATTCCATGGCACAATGGCCAGCCATCCTAAAGGTAGTATGATGGAGGCTGAAAAAGTTCTATTATCTCTAAAGGAGAAGCCAGGAATGATCAAGTTCAGGGCCAGATCTCTTAGTCTTAGCATCAGTTAGCTGCTTATGCTCTAGGTCCAGAGCAACTTACTAGGCTGGCTGGGGAAATGCTGGAAGCATGGAACCATCTTGAAGAATGAATGAAAAGAGCCAGGTGAGGACACAAGAAAGAGCTGAAGTTACACCTGAAGTAAAACCTGGCCACACAGAAACAGGGTTACCTGGGCATTGTCTGAGCAACAGTTTATCACTGAACAAGGTGTGAGGAGAGTGTGGTAACTCCAGAGCCCTCTTCAAGATGGAGGATAGGCCATTGCTAACCAACTGCCTCGCTGGGGCCTTATTGGTCCAGACCTAGAGAGAAGGAATCTTTAACCAGGAGTCAGTCTGACATTAAGGACAGTTGAGATGAGCTAACGGGAGCAGTCAGGAACAAGAAAGACACAACAGAGATTTTTAAAGTATTTCCTTGCATTTGTTTGGTATAATCTTTTTCCTCTTTAATCTCTCTCAAAGGTAAGTAATCAGAGACACACTCAACATATGAAGGAAATCTGTGTAACTGTATGTGTACCCTGTCCATCCTCCTGTGAATGGAGGGATGGTGTACACAGCCCTAACCTCACAGACCAGCATGAACTCCCCTGTGCAGATCTGTCCAGCATAGGCTGCGGGTGTCTGTAGCGGAGCAAAATCACCCTGCCCATATTTGTGTTCACTAGACACATAGAGGCAGCCTAACATCACAGATGGGAAGAACAAGGGCCATCGAGTCTCCTGGCCCTGGATTTAAAGCTTAGCTCTAATGCTGATAAGCCATGGAACCACAGGCAAGCTATTTCCCTACCACTCTATTTCCTCACTTCTGAAATGAGGACGATGAATCCATCTCCCAGGGATACAGTGAGGATTAAAGAGAGACAACACATACAAAGTGCATCCTAAATTCTCTGGCTTTGAGTGCTTACTGGCTCCCGTTTCTTTCTCTCTGAGGCCCAGGCCACTGAGTGCCCCATGGCCTGCTAACCTGGGAACATGTGCAGCTCACTCTGGAGGGACAGTCTCCTCATAAACACATCTTTAAATGTTTTTCATTGCCAGAGAGGAGTCTTTGACCCTTGAGGGGAAAAGACCCCTGTTTAGCAGATTCATTCATTCAGCAAATTATTATTGAAAACCCACTACATTCTATGTACAGACCGAAGACCCAGAGATAGAACCATGAAGCAAAGCAGACAAACATCCTTTGCTTTTGTGGATCTTTCTTTCTAGTGGGAGGAGACAAACAAATTAAAACATCAGCAAATTAAAGAGTGTGTCAGATATTAATACACAGAGAAAAAAACAAATCTGGGAAGTACAGTGAAGTGTACCAGGGTAGAGTGGAATAATTCCAATCCTAACTACTGCACCACACCTCAGAGGGGTACAAAGAGGCCTTAGAGAATTTCTTTTGGTTAGAAAGGACCTGAGAGGCAAAGACCATTCAGTGTGTGTGTAAGTCTCCACTGTCAACAGGAAGAGGCTCACTGGAACACCGTATGGCTTCTTAGTACTGGTATCTGCAACTGCAGCACAATGTCAGACATCTACTAGGCACTCCACAATTGTTTGTTAAACCAGCCGGCACCCTTCGAACCTCTTGCAGCACCCAGTGTGCCCTCTGACACCAGAAATATCAATTTGTGCTAACAGCCCCACCTCCCTGCCTCAGTTTGACAGGCAGCAAGTTCTCAGCCGCCAGGTTGCTTATGGATCTGACTAACAATAACTAGTGGAGTGGCAACTCAAGTGACATTAATATAATGTGGGCGGGAGGGAAAACCAGGATTGAAATGCTCTCTTGCTTCAAGGCACCTCTACGACGGAGAGAGGAATTTGATTTTCTCTCACACAATGTTTTCTGTTTCACTTCTTCAGCTCTCAGAACTGGAAAGATCCCATTGAAAAGGTGTGAAAGGCAAAGGCAGAGTTTTAAGCAGAAATTCACAGTTTGTTTTGCAATAGTCGAGAATAGTATGGTGGAAGTGATTCCATGAAAATAAGAAATAGTAGAGAAGGAAGTAGAACAACGGATGTTAGGGCTTCAGATACCAGAAGTAAATCTATCCAAAAAATAAAGATAATTGGCCTACTCTTTCTTTCCATGAGATTATGACAATGGCCTTGTCTTGACATTTAATATTCATTGTTGTTTATTCATCAAATATTTACTACCTACAGTATACTCCTAAACAATCAGAATATATGACCTTTGTCCCTGTGTAATAAAAACTTCAGTTGGCCTTTGTTGTCCTTGGTTCCTGGGAAGTAACCACTAAGTCTTTGGATTTTCTAAGTGATAGGAGTGTCTTTGTTATTCTGGGTGGGTGGACAGCTTGGAACAGAACCCTGGTACATTTGCTAATGAGCCAATCATCACCCCCATAGTTCAGCCAATGAGATGACTGAGAAATGACCACATCAGGAAGATCAACCATGTGATAGAGGGTTAGGGCTTTGAGGTTTGAGCCACCTGATATCGACCCCACCCTGGAGAAGGGAGAGGGACTGGATGTTGACTCAACCCCTTGGGTGATGATTTAATCGATTACCCAGGCATAACGAAGTTTCAGTGAACTTTCTGGACACCAAAGCCTGAGTGAGCTTCCCTGGGAATTGTCACTTATCCATGTGCCAGGAGGGTGGTACATCCCTGAGGATAGTAGAAGCTTTGTGTTGAAAATCTCCTCTTCTTTAGACAGCTGTGATTTGTATGCTGACCCTAAACATGGTGCTTCCCTATGTTCTGTGAGTGTCCTGAGTTCTACTATGTTATCAAACTTGAATGGGAACCGCTGACTTTGTAGCCAGCTTATCTGAAGAGCGAATGTTCCACAGGACACACACATTTGCGGCTGAAGTGAGGGTAGTCTTATAGCGAGCTGTGACTTTAACTGTGACATTCGGCTTAACTCAGGTAGTTCTTCAAGCAGTTCAGGCTAGCTAGAGGGACAAAAAGGAAAATCACATTCATAGTGCAACAAGAAAGCTGTTTTCACACAACTGTGTCTTAAAATGTCATGGAAGAGCACGGTAGGTACCATGTACCTTATTACAGATAATCAGGGGCAACCTTCTGGACCAAGTGAAACTCAAGCTGAATTTAAGCAAACAAAACAAGGACTAGGGGATGGAGACAACAGCATACAGAACAACTTTCAGACTCCTTTCCATCTGAATTGATGATAACAACAGCAGTGACAGTTAAAATTCTTTGGACTATTTTTTATTCAAAATGTGCTCATTGCTCATTGATTCATGTAGTCCCTACAAAACCTCATCAGGAAGCAACTGTGCCTTCTGTTTTCCAGTGAAGTATCTGAGATTTAGGAGTGTACGATTTGGTCAAAGTCACCCACCCGGCAAAGTGCCACACTATTCCTTCAGATTTTGATTTATGTTATGGGCTGAATTTTTGTGTCCCCCCAACCACCATTACCATCACCAATTTGATGTCTGGAGGCCATGTGATGGTCTTGGGAGATGAGCCTTCAGGGAAGTGGCCAGGGTTAGATGCAGGTAGGGCCCTTATGTTGGAATCAGTGGCCTTATAAGAGACAAGAGACACTAGAAAGCTCTCCTTCTCCCCCTCCCTCTCTTCCTCCCTCTCTCCCTTTCTTTCCTCATCCACACGGAAGAAAGACCATGTCAGTATAGGAAAAGAGCCCTCACCAGGACCAAACTGTGCTGGAGCCCTGATCTTGGACTTCTAATCCCCAGAATTATGAGAAAGTAAATTCCTATTATTTGGCTCTACCATCTATGGTATTTTGTTTAGTAAATTCAGGCAGATTAAGATAGTTTCTCAACCCAGGGTTCTTATACATGATTATTATGCTGTATTTCTTTTGGAAAGATTGCCTTAGCCTCTGAGAAATATGCTCAGTGTAAGGCTGCCTGTCTCCTCCTCTAAGGTAACAGCACCTAGAGATAGAGGAAGATATTGATGTTGAGATTAAAAAACAAAAGGAGCCTAGTTAAAGGCTAGTCCCTAAAATCTCTCCTACATGAATGACTAGACCTGTGGATATCTACTGTAACATATCCTTGGCTCACTGAACTAGTCGCCAGTGAAACCCAAAAATCTCAGTACACAAAGGGGCTTCCTCATCTGGTTCTAGATCCAAGTATCCCTCCAACTATAACTTAAATAGTACTAGTTGTAAAGAATTAACTGCCTTTCTGTGTAGCTGATGTAAGATCCGATCATCTGAAAATTTCTTCAAAGAGTTGAAATTTATCCCTGTGTGATTCCATTCATTGATCTTGGCTCTGTCTGTAAGGGAATTAAGGTAGAAATGAACGGCAACAGGAATAGGGTGGCTACTCTGTCTGGCAAGACATACAGGAAACCTTGTAGTTCTGTTGTGAACCATTCGTAGCCCTGTAGAGTCCATCAGAGCTCATTTTCAAAAAGACAGTCATGGATCTGGAGTTATTTTCAAATGTAGCCTTTGGTGATTTGTCTTTCTCTATGAGCCTTTGAAGTCTGCAGTCATACACATAAGTAATCTTTTATTCAACTTTTATTTTCTGTGTATGCATTCATTGTTCACATTAGACTTCTTTTATGTAAATCAGGTCCCCTGATATGAGGGAAACAAAGCAAAGCCAGATTAATTGGCTAATTTTCAAAGTCTTATTCTACATTGATTGCAGCTTTTATTCCCATGAATTTTTTATTATGCTGTCTCTTTGCAATGCCAAAAGTTGCCTTTGGAACAACAGTATGGAAAGTTAGTACATAAAATGTTGACCCAAATCATCTTATTTTTACAAAGAAAAACCACATATCTGTGATCATGACCTAGTTCTTGTTTTTCCAACTCAGCAGGTTTAAAATATAAGAGAAAGAAAGAAAAGGGTAGTTTTTCACAGTCATGGCTTTTCTTCATGCCTTTCTCACCTTACATGTTGCATATGTATATATTTTCCTTGTTCTCTCATATCCTCACTTTGCTACCTTTGCCATTTTAAACCCAGGAACTTAGACAATGTAGACTGAAATCAGAGAATAAAATAGCCTGGGTTTGGAAGGAACTTTCACAATCATCATTACTATTGCTCGAAGCCCCTTGCTCCTGACTGATCACTGCATCTGATGGGGAGCTCATTGCTTCCACACATAGTAAACCTTCTGAGCAGTTCTTGCTTTTACATGAATTTCTCTTTCCCTGTCAGTCTTTGTTGGACCTCCTAGCCATTGCAAAGCATGCTCACTACTCCTCTACTTCAGAGCCCCAAAGAGACTTTACTCTCACCACCCTCTACCTTTGACCTTCTCTTCTCTGGATTAAAAAGGATGTCCTTTTTCAAATTATCAGTTATTCATTTTAATCATTTTAATTCTTATTTACACTTTCAGTTTCTCACACTAGAGAAACTATTCGGTATTGATAATTTGAAATAGGAAGAAAAGGTCCAAAGGAGTAGGGGTGGTGGGAGGGTAAGGGGAAAGGAAAGGAGGGAAAGGAAAAATGATGAGAAAGGAAAAAAAAACGGAAACAAAGTCTATGTAAATAGGGAAGGGTGCACAGGTAATGGGGAAAAGATAAGAACCAAGATACATCATGCACAGTTACATCCCAATGATAAATGTAGAAGTATTGTATACCTAAAATGTACCGATCAAATTTTAGGAAAAAAAAAAGAATGTCCTTTTATTCCCTTCCAATTTTGTGTAACAAAAATAGGCAATGGGTACAGCTTCTAGTTATGTTTTTCTAACCTCCCAATATGTTGGTATCCTCTTCCATAACAACTTTACAGGAAGCAGTAGAATCATTTGTCCTGCTTTAAAAAAAAAAAAGTATTTGCATATAATTACTGTATTAGTCAGCTTTTGTGTTGCTGGATAAAATACCCACTGCTCACCCTTTAAAAGAGGAAAAGTTTAATGTAGCTCATGGTTTGGGGAAATTCAATGCATAAAGTTGGCTCCAAGGCAGGAATATCATGGGGGAAGGGTGTGGTGGGGCAAAGCTGCTGAGTTCCTGGAAGCCAGGGAGCAGAGCAGGGGAACAGCAACAGAAAGGAACAGGCAAGGGATCACGTATAGTACCCAAGACCACGACTCCGTGACCCACCCAGACACATTGAGGAGGATGCTCTAATAATCAGCCAGGCATTTTTTAATCTAATGACATTGACATATCAAGATTAATAGTCATAATCACCTAGCGTGTTTCGAACATTTGTATACTTCGATATTTTATATGATTATCTCATTTACATCCCCAACAGCTCCATGAGATATGTGTTTGTCTCCACAAACTAACCATGTAATTTTCAGGTGATCTGGCTTACTAACATATGAAGAGTCTTGCACACGCATAGTGACTTTGGCTTCTAGATTATCTCTCTGAAACATCACCTATCTCCCGTGGGCTTTTAAGAGATAACACGTAGAGCATGCACATGTGTCTTTGATTAAAAAGCAATGCTGTTAGCTTTCACTGCCAGGCATGTTAGATAGCCAAAGTGGCCTGTCAGACAGCAGTCAGAAGGCAGAAACTATGCCAAGTAACTTAACAGAGAGAATTTATATAAATGGTGGCTAATGAGGTGTTGTGTATCTGAAAAGACAGAAATAACACTGAAGTATCACAGAGGTAGTGACTGCAAGGAGTAGACACCATTGCTAGGGCACAGAGAACAAACAGAAAAAATGAGAATTATTAAATCCTAGAAGCTTGGCTGATCTGAGAAGTGGGTGTTATTTGGCCATTGCGGGCATCTCTGGGCTGAGAAGACCCAAACCCCTGTGGAGCAACAGATGGTGCTGGTGTCTCGTAGGGACAATGTTGGAAAGACTGTAAACTGGATCAAACTGCTACTGCCACAGAGAAAAGGACAGGCTGGCGACATGTTGCCTGGAACACGAAGCAGACACTAAGAGTACCACAGATCTCCCTTTCCCTCTAGCCTCTCAGCTTCCCTCTAGCTCCTCCTAATGGCAGAGCCCAGCAAAACTCAACTGGCAAAGCAGAAATGTGGTTTGCAGTGTCCCAGCTCCAGCATCACAAAACAAAGTGTGCAAAGCTGGATTTGAAACTGACCGACAGGAGCATCACTAGTGACTGGGAGATATTTTATGTTAAAGTTTCAAAGAGAACCACTTCCCTTGTTGGCTTCATAGGAGATCAACATGCAGCTCGCAAATAGTAGGGAGAGGGGAGGAGGAATGAATGGAGTAGTTAGAGCAGTATCTTCTTCCCAGTCTCGCCCTCTTTTCATTTTTACCAAATCTCAGCTCATCAGGATGGCTGCTGTCAGAACTTCTATTCTGAATACCCCCAAAGGGGGTAAAAATCAATTTTAAGGGGGAAAAAATCAATAGCCACTGTGCTGTATTTATGTATCATTGAGAGAGAGAGAGAGAGAGAGAGAGAGAGAGAGAGATCAGTGGCCCATATAAGTACATCATCAGAAGTCTGTAGCCTGTTTCTGTTGCATGGATAAAAATCAAAGGGAAGGAAGAAGTCAGCTGGCTGCCAATCTTCCAAACTGAAGGTTGGCAGGAAGCACTGAGGACAGCACCCATCCTCTGTTCTATTCCAAGAAGAAGTGAGCGTGTGCACCCTCCACCCACCCCCCCACCAGTTCTCTTCTTCAGAAATTCAGAAGTTATTCTTGCAGATCTGCAACGTGGAATGGCAGGCCCACCCCCTCCAGAGTCAAAATACATAGCACGTATTCGGCCCACTCTTCTTTCTAGTCAGACTTTTGGCCGCACGGCTAGCTGAGTGTTTGAGAGAGAGAAAACAACAGAATGGTGCAAATGAGGGCCTGGGACTGGTGAGGCAAGGAGAACTGCAAATCTGGCTGTGCTCAAGCCTCTCTGTAATTGGATGGTTCTAAATAGAAAGGGCTAATTTCATGGGGTCAGGGCTGGGTCCCATAAAATCATCTACCATTTAAAAATTTATGTTTGACAAGTGCTAAGTCCAAAGTGGCCCAAGAGACCCAAGGAAGGGTTTCCAGGAATGGGATTGGAAAGAACATAAGGAGAAAACAGGACACATCTGTAAGGAAAGAAGAAACCTGTAAATGAGTCCAATTCTAATAAATCAGAAGTGAGTGGACCGTGTGGTCTTGCCCTTCTACCTCCCTGGCCCTGTGCAAAAAGCCACCTCCTTCTCATCACTCTACACTTGAATCTCCTCATGCCCCTGATCTTACCTTTGAATAAAAACTACAACATTGTTTTTATATGTATGGCAATCATTAGTCACCAAAATCCTTAGTCTTTCATGTAAGTAAATGATGAGACAAGGTAATGTCTCGTAATGAAAAGTAACATCCATGACACTCTTTATGGTTGTAAATGCCCTTCTGTGTTATCCTTTACTCCTCACAAAAACACTGTGCAATAAATATAATTTCTATTCTCAGATGATGAAACTGAGGCTCAGGTGTTTATCCAATGTGTCCAAGGTCACATCATCCATTGGAGATGGAGCCAAGACTTGAACTCAGCTCTCCTGACTTCAGTATGTAAAGCCCCTCCATAGCTTGTATAAGACGTGGCACAAGGAATCATGTGCCTCTCAGTGGCTGGGTATCCTGAGGTTATTTCCAAACCCAGCCAGGGATATAATCCTAGCCATACTTTGAGGCTGAATGATTTTGATCTGAGGGAAAGGGAAGGCAAATATGGCACCTGGGGAGGTACTAACATACTAGTCCACAATGTCAATGACTCTATATTTGTCCTCTTTCATTCACAGACAAGGCTGGGTGGGGAATAAAGGATAGAATGTCTTGAAAGAACAACATGGTACGGTATGTAGTTGTGCACTGTTAGTATTCTCGACAAGATGATCACAACACTTCCTTGGTGTGGATACGGTCATGAAATTTCATTCAGCCACAGATTCAAGATCCCTGCCCTGATGCGGAAGAGAAAATGACATCCATTTAACAATAATAATAACTCTTAACTATGTGCTCCCATTTTGCAGATGAGAACACTGAGACTTTGAGAGGCTACATGAGCTTCTCGCAGAGGGATTGAGAGGCAGCTTTAGGACTCAAGCTTAGTTCCTCTTAGTCCAGCACTTATCTTCTTCATCACTACATCATCACCTGGCCTAAATTTGAAATCTCTCTTGGACTTCCTTCCACTAGCCACTAAAATTCTTTCAGTATAATGGTCTTCTCAGTGGATTTGCACAAATGTGTGAGTCCTAACAATTTACAACATTCCAGCAGAGGCAGGAACCAAGGCACATTGGAGCCAAGCATCTTAATAACTTCCTGTGCTGGCAGTTACAAAAATGTAATCATTGCTGCAGGTTCAAAGAATTAAAATATGGCGAGGTGGAAGGAGCTCTTAAAGTCAGCTTTCAGAGCCAGGGCCTTGCCCTTGTAAATAACTTTTATGTACCCCTTTTGGAGTGTGTATAATGAAACGACTAACATTTTCAGCTGGAACCAGAGGCATTATGCAGCAGCTGAGTGTTTTGTAGCTTGAAATCTGTCCAGGAAAACACTGAAAATTGGTGGGATGGGTAGGCTATGGGGACTCCTCATCTCTGCATGGGCTCATTTTCCATCCTCCCCATGGGAATGACCTGCACAAAGCAAAACGAACTCACAGTTCCAGGTAAACTGCACCCATGCCTTCCCCCATACAAGCTCTCTTCTGCCCATCTTGTTTCTGCTTTTAGTGCCAACGGGCCTTCCTCCTCCCTCCCTAAAGTGGAACATATGGTTTCCTCTTATTTTTAATCTTCCTCAAAGAAAACTACAAGTTCAGGATTCCAGGTGCCTACCTGGCATCCAGGAGCTCACATCATTTGCATTTCTGATGGAGGTTCCCAGAGAGAGGAAAGATGAGTGGGTTCTTTCTCTGTCTCTGCTTCTCCATTTCCATAAGAATGGGTTACAGTTGCTGATCACTACTATGAATATTCAGAAGAAGACAACCTGAACTCATGCAGTCCTCTTTCCCCAAGAATTTCAGAGAGTGATCCTCCAAAGATGGAATGATTGGTGCTAAAAAGAAAACCTTGGAGTTTCTCATTCAGTCTCCACCAGGGCTGCACTAAAATGCATACTTTCTGAGGGGAGGCACATCACAGAACCGCAGAGGTCATTATTCTGCTTGCTCCTGGAGACAAGACAAGAAATCATAAAATTATGAAAAGCAGGAGATAGTGCCTGTGTCATCTGCTGTCTCTTATATCACTCAGACCGTAAAGATACACTGTTCCTTTTCGCAGGAGGGCTACAGGAACGGAACAAGGGAAAGTTGTTCTTCCCCCAAACATAACAGTAGTCTGTTCTTAGAATAAAATACACAATGAAATACGAGTGGCCCTGCCACATCATGGCAGGGAAATTGGGCCAGTGTCATGACCTGAACCAGTTTATCAAAGTGCAGTGTCTCACAGCAGGGTGCTGGGGATTCCTGAGTGAGTCTGGAAGAGCTGCACTAATCACCAGTGCTTTTCATCCCAAGCTCTTCCTGTTAAAATGGCAGGCCATGTTCTTGGCTGATAAAATCAGCAGCACGTGGTGCACGGTGCATCCCACTGAGAGGAGCAAAGCATCCTGTGATTCCAGAAGCCTGTTCCTTAGTGCTTGCTGTACGGTGATATGAAGATGCCCCTTCCCAGAAGCTTGGCATCTTCAGCTGTCAAATGAGGATAACAATATGTATTTGAGAGGGTTGTGGTGAGGACTGGAGGTGATCATAACTGTACAATGCATTGTGGCAGCAGATGTTCGGTAAATTATACTTAGTACTGATATTGTCGTGTATGTTCTCTGAAGAAGAAACAATCGTTTTGATTCATTCAGGTGACAATATTTTATTTTTTTACAGTTTAAAATTTATTTGTATTTCTGTGGAAGTAGTTTTTATATTTAAAAAATTTCAATAGTACACAGTTTAAGGAAAAATAAAATGCCTTCATTCTTTTTTTAATTTTTGAACACTATTTTTATTTTGTATACACAATGGAGTACTACTGTGACATAAAGCAAGATGAACTTAAAGCATTCATAAGCAAATGAATGCAACTTGAGAACATAATGTTAAGTAAATAGGCATGCACATGGTTTCTCTTACATGCGAAAATCAGAGAAAGAGGAGTAAAATAGAAGATAAATAGGGAGAAGTTCAAATAATTCCCCTTCCTCAAATTACTTATTCCACCATTTCAGAAATATTTTCATACATATGCTAATTTGTTTCATTTATACTACCAGTTTCTCTTAGTTCAGTGAAAAGAAAGTTTTCTGCTATTATCTGTTTGTTTCTCTTTTGTAAGAGTCTTTTTCTCTATGTCTTATACTGAGTAACTTCTTTTAAGATTCTGATACGCAGTGTATTAACTATTGTTACTCTTATTTCATTATGAAATTCTGTTTTATGTTTTCATAATCCTTGATTCACCTAATTGTCACATCATGACCTCCACAAAGCCAGTGCATTGCTGTGCACTGCATTTAGGATCAAATCGATCTCCTTGCCTCTGCCTCTCTCTGCATAACATCCATACAGACACACTTGAAGCCCATAGTCCAGCCACTGAGCATGCTGGACTTGTCCTGAAGCATAGACTTTGCCTATCCTGTCCCAGTCATCTAGAAGGCCAATTCCTCTTGCTCCAGGTGTTGGATCTGGGCCTGTCTTCCATAAGCCTCTACTTTTATGTCCTCCAACCTGACCTTTCACTGTGCCTCGATACCAGCTGTCCACACAGGCAGCCTTGCATTGAACGGTCTTCCCGCTTTCTCTGTGTCCCATGAGAGTATTAGAACCAACCAAGGATGTGATTTGTGGTCCATTCAGCTCCATGTTCCTCCCAGCTGTGGACCAAGTCACTGGATGTTGATTTGAGCCAAAGTTTAGGGTTTATACTGCCAAGCACTGTTCTGAATTTCCTAGTTGTTTGTTCGTGATCTGTGTGTCTTGTCATTATTTCATGCTCCTTGGCAACCATTTACTTTACAAATGCCTGTCCTTTCATATTATGCATTTCTAGACTCTGTGTGGTCTCATGTAAAGCACTGGGGGATTTGGGGAGTTGTTGCTGTCATTTTCCTGAACTGTCTCCCTTACCTATTTTCATATGGGTAACCCTTTAAATAACCCGAATTACCATCAGGAAACAAACTGAGTTTAGAATACAAAGTGTCTGCCAGTGTTACTGCATGGAGTGAAAGAAAAAAAATCTCTGATACACTAGGATTAGATTTGCTTTTGGAAAATGTTTCTAACAAGCAGGTTGGTCCTTCTGCAAGTAGGAGGTTCTAAAGAGCAAAAGACCGGGCTGCTCAGGGGACAGGTTGGAAACGCCTGAAGCATTGCAAAGTCCAGGCTGCCGATATCACTTCCAGGTTAACCCTTGCACATTTGCCCTGGACATGGGCATGCACTTGTTCAGAGCTGGAGGAACTTTACCATCTGCTCCATCCTATCATCGGTGGACTAGGTGATTTCCAAAGATGAATGAACCACCCCATGTCCTGGAGGTAATTAGGGAAGAAAGCTGAAGCAGGACACAGGCCTTCAGATTCCAAGCTCTTTCCTCTCCAATATCCGACCGCCTCCTCCCGTTCACAGATTATTCGCACAGTACAAATTTTGACTTTTTAAAGAATCCACTTGGGGAATTAATCACAACTTTTGCCATTACTCCCTTTTACTTTGAGATAGCACCAGATGTGAACATTATGCAACTCGGTGGCTCCAGGAGTGATGAGGGAACTGCTGGCCCCTAATCACCCTCACGTTTCTACCAGCAGAAAGCTGGGCCAGTCGCACCTGTGCTTGTACAACTCTTCAGGCCCCTGTGGTCTGGGCTCTGGTTCTGTCCTTGCTTCTTTGCATCTCTTCCCTTCATAACAGTAAAGACACTTCCTGGCTCTTTGTACATAGGTATCCTGTGCTATATTTGAAGTTAGCATCACTGAAATTGAGATGTCTTATTGTTCTGTGATGTCCAATACTTTAATCCTCAACATTTTTTAAATGTGTAAATGATGGTGCGTATTAGAGTCTCGCGAATTTGAAAAGTCTATGGTTGTTCATATTTTGCAGCTTATTCTCAGAGAATAATAAGAGCCGCCATACACAGAAGCCTTGTGGTAGATGAGACACCATACCCGTGGTTGGTTACATGAATTTTATCCCCTCTTCATAATTACTCTCCAAGGTGCCTTTAGTCCCCATTTCCTAGATCAGGAGACTATGGTTAAGTAATTTTGGCAGTCATGATGCAGTACAATTCATCGTGTACCAAACTGACTTCCTTCCACCTCTCCTCTGGTTGGGTTTTGCTGTCTCCCCAGAACCAAATGGGTAGCAGAAAGAACCAAATGAGAGCAAAGACTTTGGAGTGAACCCTGGAGCCTTTCTGTGCTTCCATTGTCTCGTCTATACAATAGCGATGAAAATAGCATAAGGCAGTTGTGAGAGTGAAGCGAGATGAGCTGGGAAAAGCACTTGGAACCTGGACCCCACACACACTGGGTGCCCAGGGCATGTGAGTGGCCGCATTGTACTCTGGTTTGCTGAATCCCCCATGAGCATCATCTGAATGGCTTCCAGCCTCTTCCGTCAGGTCAGAACCCATGTGCACAGAAGCCTCTGCGATCCCCTGTATCACATACCTTCCTCTGAAGGAACGACATGGGAGCCACAGGCTCAAGGACTCTCCAGAGCAGTGTCCAGCAGGAGTGATGCTGCTGCCACCTCCGCTATGTGAACTCTTTCACCTGGGCCTCAGTTTCTCATTCTGGACCACAGGTTGGCCAGAGTCACTTCCTTAGAAGATAAAATGAGAGAAGGCTATAAGACAAGCCAATGGATGACATTCCCCCCAAAACCTGGTAGAGAGAGGAAGGCCCAAGGTCGAGTCCATGGGACCAGAAGGTGAATATCTGAGGCATCTAAGGACAGGTGCAGATGCTGCGTCTGCAAACATGTTTGTACAGCAGGTCACCAAAGCCAGGAAGCCTGAAGTGGACACAAAGTGTCCACAGCCTGGAGAACCTCAGGACCAAGAGTAGAAAGGAATGCAGGTTGGAGTAAATGCTCCAGGAGGTGATGTAGGATAAGTCCATAGTCAGGGGCTTGTGTGTATGTTGGGTTGTGGGTGTGGGGTTCCCTGGGTGGGCAGGCCACATTTATTTAAAGGGCTCAATGGGGCAGACACTCCAAGCGGTCAGATCTCTCTGCACCCCATAGTGGGACCACTGACCAATCAGGGAAGGCAGCCAAGCTCCCGCCCACCTTTATGCAAAACAACCCACAGGATCAAGACTTCCAACTGTATTAGATTGCCTCAGTAATTCATCACTCCAGCCCCTAACTAGCAGTTTCTGTGAGTTTTATTTTACAGTTAAATATCACCACCAGGACCTTTTTAATATTCTCCTTTTTCTTAAGCAAGTAAGATGTTAACATTCATGTTAACATCTTGCAGTAAGGCAAACTCAGCACAAGGGTATGTGATAAAGCCCCCCTATTTCTAAACAGAATGCCTTTTCATTTTAAATGAAACTGGTCAGGCAGATTAGGATTCCTAAATTAAACATTTGTAAAACTATTATTCTGTCAAGAATTACAGGAATGAGGAGTCACTGAATTATGTCAGTAGTGTAGTGTACTGGTAGCAAATTTAAAAGCACTAATAAATAAGTAAATTTGATTGAGCTCCTACTTTGTAACCTTGTGCCAAGGGAATCAGCTCCCTCACCTCAGTAAACCTTCATAACCCTGTAACCTCTGTAACCCTGTAACCCTTCATAACCTCTGTGAGGCGAGGGTTAGGGTTCCATGTAGTGGAACTGGGACTTAGAATGTAGATTCCCCAACTCTTCAGAGTCAGACGTAGAACGTAAATCTAGTTACTTCTGATCCCAGAACCCAACTACTTAATGAACACAGCATTTAGAGCCAGACCTTGAATTTCAGGTGCATGACTTTGAGCAAATTATTTAAACCACCTCCATTTATAATCTGGAGATTCATTATCTCCACCTTAATTTCTGCGATTTAATTTTATAAATGAAATAATATAGAAACACGTACCTAGCACTATAACAGTGATATAACTGATACATTATTCACCACTTAAAAGTTGTTACTCAAATCTTACCATAATTCAGAAAATCAATGGAAGCTTTTCAGGCTGCAACTTCTCTGGCAAGTGGTCACCTCTGCTCACCATGATAGTGTGAAGACCACAGACAAACTCAGCCCCTCCCCTCCAACTCAGTGAAGCTGTTCTCTGCTTGCACAGAGCTGGGCTGTGGCCATGGATATGGACTGGCTCTGTGGTCATGGGCAGTGGACTGAGCCCACCCATCTCCTGCAGACAGGGACAAATGAAGCTGGCAAGTGATGGAACAATGTGGCATGATCCAGGCTCTTATTCTGGCCCTGGGAATTTTGAAAGCTGTATTGTGCTGGGTCCTGGGTAGATCGTATTTCCTTTGTATCTATTATACTTAATTGTACCACCCAAAGAAGAGCAGAGATAAAAAAAAAATTCCTTTCAAATAGGAGCTTTCATTATGTGTGGGTTTCTGGCAGTAAGCTAGATAGAAAAATTTTCTTTAATTTCCCTGAAAATAAGAGGTTTTGAGATGAGACTAAGAGGAGGAGGAAGTTTAGAGGAATCGGAAGACCAGCAAAAGCTGAAGGTTTTAATTAAAACAAGGTGAGCGATATTTGGCCCAAATTTCCTAATATTTGAAGCAGTAGTCATCAATTTATGATGAGTCACGGTCAGAGACGCAGAGTTTTACTTTTCCAACACCTCATTCAGCTTAGTTGAACAGTATCTGCCCAGCATTGAGCGCAGAGCGGTACATGGCTAAGTGGACAAAATCCTTGACTTCTAGAAGCTTCCACTCTATTCTGAAAAACTGACCCTAAAATAGGTTGTTTTAGGACAGGATTTTAATAGTAAGATGATATCATAAAATAATAATATCAAAATATTTCTCCAGGAATTATCACATGGCTGCCAGTGTTTTCCGTGTATCAATTCATTTCATTCTCAAAATAATCCATGAGGTGCACACTGCTTTCATTCCCACTTACAGGTGAGGAAATTGAGGCAAAGTGGCCCAGCCTGAGAGCAGCAGAGCTAGATCTGACCTCAGGTTTGGACAGCTCTGTTTGTCCCTTCTCCTGTGTGCCACTTCTCCCATCCCAGAGCAGGGTCACTGTGCTGTGCTGTGCAGCTCCAGGGTCACCACTTGTCACTCAAGTCACAGGCTACGTGGCCTGTGATGCTGCATCCAGACTAGAATACAGGAAGGTGGGCATTAATGCGCAGCACTTGTTCTAGAGGGTGAGGTGACATCTCTAAGGTCACATAGCTACTCAGAGGCAGTGCTGAGGCTGCTGCCTGCATGCATCTCATGCTTTCTGGACTCCATACTGCCTTTACTGATTCCTTATGGGCCACTCCAGGAAGGGGAGCTTAGTACAGCCTATTCTGGAGGAGGAGTCGGGGATGGCACTAGGGGAAAGATGCAACCTGCTCTTTAATCTCTGTGATTCTCCAAAGCTTCTCCATAATCCTTTCTCCCAAAGCCCACTCCCCTTGCTGCACCCCCTATAAACTTCTCTTCTGCACAGGTGAGTTTGCTTCATCCCTCTCATCATTGCAAAGACCCCATGGGAAGCACATCAGGTACAAAGACAGAGGAACCAGGATTTGCCATCTTTCCTCACTTGCTCAGCAGATGTTTATTGGGAGTACACTGTACCCCAGGAACTGTTCTAAGAGCTGAGGATACAGTGGTGTATAAGTCCTTTACTTTCAAGAGGCTGCCATCCCAGTGCAGTAAATGCTGCCTGTGTGTCCTTCCATATGTGACTCAATCTCTCTCAATGTCAGTTCTCCCACTCATGAAATGGAGACAGTACTAACTCCTCAGAGTTATGGCAGGGCCAAAGTGAGACGATAAATATAAGTGAGACTTTAGCCATTATGAGTGATCAAGAGATTTTAGCTTGTTCGTTACCTACTTGCTGCCCAATAAAAATGAATGTAACCATATCTGCTGTTGCTGCTTGCATCCCTTAAAAATATAAACTCTATGTGGTTGGTGCTGTGTAGGTTTGATGGACTATTCTGAGTCCATCTGACCAGCACGGGTTAAAGCAATGAACTGGTTCTCCATGTTTCTCTACTTTATATATATTATGACTCTGTATATGGAACCATAAAACTCGGGACAGATTTATACATACACTGCACTGCATATTTTCATTAAAATGTTTAGCCAGGCACCTGTAATACACTGATATATGTGAGCAGTTTTCCAAAGTTTATTTCTCATAGATCTCTCTTAAATTGCATGTGAAGTGACATTTTATGGCTTAACTTTTGTTTTCATGACACAGCCCCAATTTGCATCTCTACCATAGCTTTCAGGACGCGCCTGCTCACTGAGGTGTGTTCCTCCAGTTCTTGATGCATTTCTTCAGCAAGCCATTGCTAAAGACCCCAGTTTGGCCTCTTTTCCTGAAGAAGCCAATCCATCTGTGACTATCTCATGGAAATGGACTTGAATTATTCAAATCCAATACCCTTCTTGCTTATGGGGTATTGATGCAAAGAAGCAAAGTAGTCCCATTCTTTGTATGGTCAGAGCCCTTGGCATGACAGCATCTGTGAAATCTCACTGCCTCTTTTCCCAAATGGTTTTCTTTGCCTGAGATTGACTCAGACTTTCTGACATGCAATTCCATCAAAGCAAGATGGAAAGGAAAGAAACACACATGCACCAAGTACCTTGTATAAGCCACACTCTCTACAAAGCACTTGCCAGATCCATAATCTTGCCAAGCACCTGCACTTGGGGTGGTATTTGTAATTATTAAAGAAAATAGTTGTAGAAAGATCAAGTAAATACACCACAGTTCCACAGTTAATGAGTGGTGGAGCCATTGACCCAAATCCACCAGTATCCAAGGCTCACAAAAGGGACTGCAGGTAGATAAAGCGCAGCTTTGTCATCTCCTTCTTACTGTAGGAGTTCATTCATGTGAACGAACACTTATGCATTGAATGTGTCACATATGTTTGGTGATATGCAAGGTGCTGTATTTGAAGTACTCACAGCAATTTTGGACTTTAGGATTTCTCACTACCTACTCCTGTGAGACATTGTAAATGAGTGTTTTGTGAGCAAATAGTGACCCACATAGAAAGGGACTATTCCTTTGTCCTTACTGGTTGCTGGCACATAGTAGAGTGTCTGGCATACACAGAGGACATTTCAGGGCAAATCAGGGAGTGGAGACATTTACAACCCCCATAACGAGTATATTGGGCAATATTTATTTGCATATCTGTGTTCCCCCTGGGGCAGCACAGTGGCTTGTCATCTGGGTGTCCTCAGTGCCTAGCACAGCACTTGGCATAAATCAGAGATTTGCTGAATGAGTGCAGGAGTAACAAGGTAGTTACCATCAGGTCAATCTGGGTGCAATTAAGAAAACTCAATCTAGTACTAGAAATGTAAACAGAGCAAGAGACCAGGGTGAAGAAATGAGGCACTGGTCTCAAGGGTAAAATTTAAGAGGACATCAAAAAACTTGGTAACCAAGATAAATAGCATTTTAATGCAGTATTTCAAATAATCAAGACAGGATCCAACAGAGCTGAGATTCATATACAGTAAGGAGATGCTTCATTCACATGAAGAGCCAGGTCCTGTCTTTGTTTAAAATGTTGATTTTTTTCTTCCTTTCTTTGCATTCATTTTTATTTTTTAGTATTGCATGAAAATATTTATCTCTTTCAATGAGATGTTAGCACCCCTTAAATTTTGCACTCGCTGATTTTTGCACTCACAACTGATGCCTCAGTTGCTTACCTTAGTCCTGACTCTGTACATCAACTAAAATTATTTAATGTCATATTAGATGAAAGTACTTTGTGTGAGAAAATTCATGGTAAGTTCTCAAAAACCTCTCATCAGGAAGGTGTGATTATGATCTGTTTTACAGTCAGGGTGGCTGAGACATGAGGAAGCAAACCTGCCCCCTGGAGTGTTCCAAATGGATCACAGATGTGCCTAAGATATTGTTTCTCAGCTCCCAGCAGGTGCTGCCCAGAACCTGGAGCTCCAGGGGTCCCCAGACAGCTCCCTCTAGCCCCAAGCAGCCTCGTGCATTTACCCGAGGGTGCCAAGCAAATACTGCCTTCTGTCGAATCCCAAGATTCCAGTCATTATAAGAAGCAGCAGGATTTTATGTAGCAGGTCCCCGCTCCCACCAAGATGACAGCAATTATAAGGTGCTAACAATTGTAAGGCACTTCCCAACTTCAGAGATTGTGTAATGAAAAAAAAAGTGCACTCTGAAATGGGATGAAACAGAGTCTCGGTGTATCCCAAGAGGTCGTGATATTGGGAAAAAAGGCTGGGGAGATTCTACTCAACTCATTCACTGCCATGACAGGTATAAAAGACCCTGGCACTGTGCATATCTCTAAATACCTAGAAGTCCATTTGTCACTCCAGCCCATAAAGAGCTGCTGTGATTCCTGAAATAAGACGAATTTCAAACTAGCAGAAATGCAGGGAGTGCTTAGGTAGGAGAATCTGCCTTCTGGGGAGACTTCCCCAAGAGAGGGAAGATTGCAGTATTCATTGTCTGATTATATTACTCATGGATGGGTAAAGACTTTTATCTTTTTACAAAATTATGTAGAGCCATTAGTTAAGGCTGAAGTGAGACTCAGAATCTCTTTTTCTTGTCAACTTCCATTTAGAGTACATCTATGGTGAACTGCAAAGATTCCCTAGCTGGTGTCCAGAGTCACAAAGAATGGTCCCAGGTTTATTACCCAAGACAAACAGTCCTTACCGCTCCACATCCAACTGCCCTGCCTACCCACCCAATGAGCCCATGAGCATACCAATTAACTGCGTTACAAAATATTGCATTAAACTTTACTTAGGTTTAAAACTTACACAGTGATGCATTGACCTAGGTCAGCCACTAACTTCCCAACCATTCCAGGGCATAATCACAAAACAGCTGAATTATTAGTCTGCCCATCATTTAGTTTTTTAAAATACGTCTACCAAGCACAGACACAAATCTATGGTGCAACAGGAAGTACACCAACATTAGACTTTTGTGATTTGCTTAAAATGCTTGCAATTCTGCCGTGGGCCATTTGTTTAATCAAAATTCCAAATTGGCTCCAGTAAAGATTAAACCATACTCTTTGCTGTTGTTCAGGACAGAGGATAATATAGAGGGAAGAGTGTGGAGCCAGACTGCCTAGGTTTGAACCCAGGTCTGCCTCAGTTTCTTTATTTGTAAATTGGGAATAATAATGGTACATGAAAATGGAAGGAACTGGAGATCATCAGGAAAGTAAAATAAGCCAGACTCAGAAAGACAAGTATATGTTTTCTCCTATGTGTGGAATCTACGAGGAAAAGAAAAAAAGAGATGACATTAAAACAGGAGGGAGACTGTTACAGAAGATAAAGGGAATTCGGGTGAGGTAGAGGGAAGGGAAAGTGTGGCGAGGAGTGAAGGGTAGAAATGGTCAAAGTATGTTTCATGCATTTACAAATATGCCAGAATGGAACCCACTCTCTGGTCAGAAATATACACTACCAAAAATATCAAAGGTGTTGTGTGGATTTAATGAGCTAATATTTGTAAATCATTTAGAACGTCACCCAGAGCCTGGTACATTGGATTAGCTGCCATTTCCAACTACAGGATTTCTGCCCTCAGATGCTCATCTGAGCTTCATCAGTCACCCAAGGAGCGTGATGAGCCTGTAGTATTGAGCCGTGTAAGTGGAGTGTAACTGCGGTGTAAGTGGATTTGCTTCTCCTGCCCTGAGCTGCCACCTCCTCCGCCTCCAAGATGGGATGGAGGCAGTTAATCAACACCTTGAAGTGGTTCCCTGTACAAATCCCAGTGGTGAACTAAGCTGCAATGCAAACAGATTCTAGAATAGAAGAATGCTTGGCAAGCTCCCCTCATCACTCCAATTTGTATATATTCCTATCACTGTTCTTACTCTATGGCATGTTGCCATCTTTCTATGGTGTGGGATCCCTTGATGGGCAACAATGGATCCTTATCTTATTCTTCCTTGCACACTCAGGTCCTAACATCTTGTGTCCAGTGCACAGCAGGTACTTCATAAATTTGTGTTGAATCAGGCAGCAGCAGTGCCTGCCTCTATGGACCAACGGTTTGTCCATATAATACTTACCTTCCCTCTACTCCATCCTTGGGAATCCTCTTCCCCCTTTGCCTCCTCACTGGTAAAGCCGTGGAAACAGCTGCATCATTGGTCTGCAGAGGAATCGGGGAGCCAAGGACCAGCTGTTCGCATAGCTGCCCCTTGAGCACTGGCTAAAGCTTGCTGGGTAGGATACCAGTCTTGAGATCTGGCTCCAAGAACATTTCCAAGGGGATCTGTGAAGCCTCCAATTATTTTGGAAATATCCGAGGTAATAAAACTAATAAATCTCATTCATGAAAGTGGCAATCGCCCTTCATTTAGAAGCTCTGCATCTCAAAGATAATGGGCCTGTAGGACAGCAAGCTTGGTGAAAGGAAGAAACTACTTTTTAATCTGTCAGAGAAAGGAGGTGGATAAGGATTGGAAAGGAAGTTATGAAAAACTATCACAGCCTTGGGAGAAGAAATCTCTGTTCAGCACTCAGTGTGTTTTGAATGTAGTTGGATCTTTAGGAACTTGGAAGTTGGGGAAATTGGATCTGAGAGAACAAAGGGGACTGAACTCATTGTTTATTGCTGTATAAAAATTATCCCAGCGCTCAGGGGCTTAAAACGATGAATATCTATCACCACACAGGATCTTTTAGTCAGGGATATGGCAGCAGCTTAATTGAAGTTGTGACTCAGTATTTCTCAGGGTGGTGGGGTCAGGATGTGGGCAGGGGCACGAGTCAGGTGAAGTCTTCAGTAGGGCCAGAAGGTCCACGGATGACTCATGCACGTGGCTTTTGGAAGAGGCCTTGGTCCCTCCCTGCAGGGCCTCATTCCACGACATGCCAGCCCTCTTCCCCTGGAAGAACAGAATGAGTGAGAGGTGTCCAGAGCCTTCATGTCATAGCGTTATCCTTGTGCCAAGGTCCTAGGGCTGCCATAACAAAGTAGCACTAACTGAATGGCTTAAAACAACAGAAATTTGTTTTCTCACAATTCTGGAAGCAAGAAGTTCAAAATCAAGATGGCAGCAAGGCTGGGCTCTCCATGAAAACTCCAAGTGAGAAATTCTTCCCTACCTCTTCTTATCTTAGCTTCTAATGGCTGCCAATTGCCCCTGACATTCTTGGCTTGTAGATGCATCATTGTAACCTCGGTCTCTAGCTTCACACTCCTGTCTTCCCTAGTGTGTTTTCTTAGAAAAGCATCGGTCTTTGGATTGGAGTCCAACCTAAAACAGTATGGCTCTGTGTTAACTGATTACATTACCAAAGAAGGTCATGGTAGGAGATTCTGGGCTGACCTTGATTAAGCGGGGGGCAAAATACCAAGCATCCAAGTCTACCCAAAATCACGTCTGTTTTATCCTATTAATTATAAGGAAGACACACTAAATGTGGCTCACATTCAAGGGAATGGGAATTAAGCTCTGCTTCTTGAAGCATCAAAGAATTTGTGGACATACTTGAAAACTACCAAAGGCTAATATTATGCTTCCATTCCAGATACTCTTTATGCCAGGATTTTCTAGTCTCGTGTGAGTTTGTATGGGTCAGTGAAAAGAGAAGAAAATTGATAAATGTTCTCTGTTATGCAATGATAATAGGTACCTGGAAAAGACCCTGCAAAGTAAATTCTTTTAAAATAGGAAAAAAAATTTCTTTTAAAATAAAATAAACTGTTTTGACTAGGAATTTCAATGAAAATAAGTATACTATAATTAAATTTGAAATAAAAATCAGGCTATAAATATAACCATCAACTAATTCTTAAAGCAAAGAATTACCTTTTTATATTTTCCCCTATCCTATAGCTTTTCCAAAATCATATGATGTGATTTTCCCACTATAATCATAAGGAAAGTTATTCTGTGAACTTCAAGTGTGTTATCAATATTTCCTAATCTCTTTAGTATTTATGTCATTCTTTTCTATAATGCCTGTGTGTTTGTTTTTCTGGAGGATTTCCCATTCTTCAACAATGTCTAACAATGATTCTGCCAGACCATCATTTAACAGTAATTCTGAATGCAATTTCAGAAATTCTTCAACATCACTTTTTTTTAACTTCATGAAATCTTCCATTTTTGGAAACTTTTATAATTTATAATTAATTTACAGAGTACTTTATAAGACTATGTTTCACAAGTGGCAAGCAGGGAATGATAATGGTGTTGACTGAGATTCTAATGTTGAGGACTGATTTTGAGTGGGGACTGATTTTATAAATAGTCGATTCTGTGATAACATTTTTATGCTACTGTGAATCCACTTCTCTAAAATTTCACAGCTGTACAACTACAACCACAAAAAAAATCCCAGATAACCAGGACTTCCTGCCTTTTTTCCTCCTTTTATGGCTCTATCTCTATTCCACCAAAGACATTAGTAAGATCTGTTCATGTTTTTTAAGCAATACTGTAAAAAAAATAGTACCCAAAAGAATTACTTTGCAGAAAGAGCTATTGTTGTAGGAAAAGGATGGTATGTATAATTAGAAGTTGTCACAAAGATTAATTGCATCATGAACTTCTTTACTGAAAAAGGGCCCACAACATTTCAGATAATCAGGGAATCTTATACCTTGAGTCCAAAAAGATTTTAGTGGGAGAAAAGTCAAGCAACTTTGGATGATTACAGCTTAACCTGCTGTATAACAGAGATCCAGAATTTGTTTTTAAAGTTTCTGCGAAGAGTCGGGGATTTAGCTCAGTGGCGCTGCACCTGCCTGGCAAGTGCAAGGTCCAGAGTTTGATCCCGGGTTCTGAAAAAAAAATGTCTCAGGGAGTCTTGAACCAGAGTGTGAGGGGGAAAAAAGCAGTGGGATAAAAATGAATAAAAAGATGTCTTATTTTACAAACACAATGGCATAGTTAGAGAATGGCCAATTAGGGTCAGTTTCTGAGCCAAACATTCAAAACCGAGAATAATAGGCTGTCCACTTCTCCATAAGAGAACAGACTCCTCTCATAGAAACCCACTCCAGCCCCAATCTACCCACTTGGAATGCGCTACACACTTGGAGTTCCTTTCTGTCTTCAAGGAAAACACTGCCTCTGCTGCTGTGGGTGACTCTGTGGCTCATTTCTTCTTTAACTACTCTTCTGCCTTCACATTCGCTTATTTCTGGGTGAATTTTGGTTGCCCACTTCAATGTCTCCATCAATACCAACTTCAATACACAACACATTTCCGGTAATGGATATAGTCATTGTACTTAACTTATCATTTGCACATAACTTACCAAGGCCACATGTAAGCATTCCCTTGCTCAGCCTCTGGAAGCAACCCATTTGCTACCCACACTTGCTCACTTTTCTGCAGTAGTAATGAGTTTTTCTCGTCTCTCATAAGTTTCTTTGTAAAACCTGAAAGCCAGCTGAAGCTAGGGGGTCAGGTTATATATGCTCCCTATGCTGTTACCCTTCTCAGGCCAAATGATTCCATTTTAATTGCTTATTGATTTATTGACATGACTTCTACTAAAAGCAGAACTGGTTTAATATGCATAAAAATAAATGATCAGCTCTCTATCTATATTTCTCCGAGTGAGTGCATATGTGAAAGGGAGTGTCATGTCCATGACGCCTTAGCTTCCACAAGGACATTCTCCAGCGAGTCCACCTGGTGACCAAGCCTCTGCAGACAGTGCAGGACCCAGTGACTGTCGGCTCCCAAGAGGCACAGTTCCCCACAGTGATCACAGATAGGGCTCCATCTTGGTAGTGGAGCGAATTCACAGGAGAGATTTTGAAATGTTCACAGCTGCTGCATACAGGAAGCCCATTCCTTGGCTCAATCAGGTTTCTTTTATAACTGTATGGTGTTCTCCATAACCAGAGTCTGTCATCCCAGCATCCACCTCCCTTCTTGGGCCTGGTCTTATGCTAACAGCAGTCTTTGTACTTTTTTTCTCTTTTAAACTAAAAAGTATTATGTGCAGAAGGGCGCAATGGCACACCCTGATGTCTATCCACTGAAACCCTGTGCTCCTCTTCTTCATTCATGGGGTGATAATACCGTTCAGGTGGCTCTTCTCAGAAAACACGACTCCATCTCACTTGAGAGACAACTCTCAACTGGTCCAAGAACATCACAGCAATCCCATTCCTTTATAAGGCGCTGCTTTAGAGGCAGGCGTGTGACCCTGTGAGATGAGATGAGGAAATGTCAGGGCACCTGTGGGAAATATATCCTTGTTCTTAAAAAGAGAAGCAAAGAAGAGACAGCCCCTTCCCTCCTTCTAGTCATGGCGTATCTGCATGTAAAGCCTGTTACTGCAAATGAAGCAAAACCTACAGAGATGACATGATCACAGAGAAGTAGGGTCAGGGCCCCGACATACCCAGCTTGGTACCTTCCCTGCTCACAGGCTGCTTGTTGCTCTGTGAAGTAATAAATCTCCTTCAACTTAGGCTTATGAAGTCCAGGTTTTGGGCTATTTGTGCCAAAGCTATTGAACAAAGTAGGAAAATAATAAATCTGCCCATGCTGTGTCCTTCGCTTGGAGTGAGTTTCCATCTTGTTCCGTTGGTGATTTTGAGGACTAGCCACAGTTTTCTTCAGCATGCAGTGAACCACTCCTTGCTCCAGTTTCCCATGAAATACACTTTTTACATGCTGCTGCTATTTGTTCTGTTTGTTGGGGCTTGTTTGTGGGGTTTTCCTCCCACACACAAATTGGAAGTTCCCATGTGGAAAAGGCAGAGCTGCACCAGAAACAGTGCCAGGGGCACCATGAAATAAAATGTCTCCTTGCAAAAAAGACGTTGCATTCTTAGGCACACTGGCTTATTGGAGAAGTTGCCACTGGAGGTAGAAAGGATGCCAGTGTCATGGAGATGTAAAGAGGCCATGGAACCAGATAAGGAGACCTTGAAAATCAGCTATCAGTCTGTACACACAACCAAGCTGCATGGAAGGCAAATATGAATGACGCGTTGTTGAAGCCTCAGGGTGGCTGTGGAGGTGAGAAGTCCTGACTGTTGGTTCAGCAAGTAAAAGAGGAAAAGGAAGCAAGAGAGCAAGTTCTTCTGGAGGGTGAGCAAGAGGGATACAATGCCATGAAAGAAACTAGGCCCATGCAGGACAGCAAGATCCGGCTCCACTGACTGATAGAAAGTAAGGCATTGCCATCTGTCCCTGCTGCCATTGCTGAGCCCTCTAGAATATTAATCAACCCACATCCAAGCAAGTTCATGGCTCTCATGAAACGGACTCAGCTGTTTCATTTTCTGTGTCTTTGCTAATAAACCATAAATCTATTCTCCCAAGATCGGTGTCTGTTGTTGTTTTGGCTTTGGTATTGGTCTGTTTTTGGTTAAGATATCTGAAGTAAATGGCCACACTTTGCGGGGGCTGTGTTTCTGGTATTTTGTCTCATGCACAAAACCATCTCACCTTCTCTCTCACGTAGTCAGTTTCCCATTGATGATGTCTTTATGAAGTCTTTCCCATTTGTTTCTGTCCTCTGTACTTCTATAACCCAATTATTTGAAATGAAAATATCATCCTTCCCATCCTCAAATTTAAATCTATTCTCCAAAGCAAAGTCAAAAACATAGGAAAGAGCCCCTAGTACCTCCCTTCTCTGTCCCTTACCTAATCTGTGTTATTATAGCCACAAGCAAGATAGCAAGATTAGGTTCAGAGTTCAATTACATTACAACTGCTATTGTTGGGACAGGAATGCCCTAAAAACATGATCAGGAGCGTTGCACTCTGTCTTTTTTCTTTCAGTAGACATCTAATGAATGTATATCAAGTTACTCCATTTGCCCAGCAAGGCCCCAAGCTCAGTAGTAAGAGCATGACCTCTGGAATAAACAGATATGGGTATGAAATCCTGTCTTGACCCTTGCTAGTCTCGTGGCCTTGAACTAAGGAAGCAGTGAGTACTTAGTGGGCTCTCTATTAGGCACTGTGGTAATAAGTACTTTCCTTGCCTCATTTGCCCCTATTCCAGGTGAAAATCCTGAGGCTTAGCAGGATTTGTCTAAGATCACACACTTAATAGACCCAAGATTCACATCCAGCTCTGTCAGGCTGTGAAGCTGTTACATACAATCCCACACTCTATTACCTTATTCCCTGACCCCAAGTTTTCGGATACAGAAGGAGCTAGGTGCTTGCCCTCTATACATGAAAGGAATAAGTAATGGACAGAATTAAGACCCCTACCACACTGGATGACACTGAGTAACACTTCATCTATGATAAATGTTACAGAATCACTGCTATTGACTGGCTATAAGGTGCCACTTCTTGGAATTGATTTTCATGTGATTCCTCTGCCAGAGCTATATTATTTATAATGTTTTGGATGTTTTCTATTTCACTCTTCCTTCCCATTTAAGCCTTTGGTTTACTTTATCATAGCTATGTGATCCTAGATCAACCTTTTCTAACAAACCCCTCCAGCATTCCTATCAGTCTTTAAAATATCTATTCATCAATTAGTGCCTGGGCCAGTATGGGTACCTACTTAATTCTGATGGATAAATCAATGAACTTTTCTTTACATTATTTACTTTGTCACTTATCTCTTCTTCAAGGAAATGTCTTTTTAGCCACAATGATACTTGTGTGGTGGGAAAGCACTGGGTATATTTGAGGCCTGTAGCATGCTTTGCTCAACAATGAACATATAACTAAATGAAGACTGAAGCCCTGATTTTATGAACTTGTGTCTCCTTCAGAAAAACATTTTTGAGGTCCTGCTTTGTGTCAGTTACTATTAGACAAAGACCACAAACGTTAAGTAAAATAAAATCTATCTCTGATATTGGTAAGCACAAAATTTTTTAGAAAAAATAAAACAAGAATGAGAACAAAGTAATTATTATTCACAGAGGTCTATGGAGGGCAAAATGGTAGTAAATGGGAAGAAATGATCCAGACTTTGATGGGGGAAGTTGATACAAGAAGGACAGAGCACTTATGGAAGGTGCCAGAGAACAAATCAGTAGGCTCCCTTGAGCATAACTGTGTGTTTTCCAGCCACCTTATTTCTGTCTGAGAAGTATAAGATATGTACAGAGATACTTGCTATGTACAGAAGGCAGGCACTTGCTGTCTTGTAGAATGTCTCATTAAATTTCTGTGGAAGTTTTGGTAATACATCAAGTCATTCTAGAAAATAATTGTCAGTCTTCAAAGAAAATAAGGAATGGGACTCTCACTCTGAGTAATAACTGCACTCAGCTCTTCGTAGCAATTAAGCAGTTAGCACACAAGCCACCTCAAATATTTATTTCTCATGATTTCTGTAGCCATGGCAGTTCTAAGAGCCATATTTCCATGGGGGTTTAAAGACAAATGGAGGTTGATTTGTAAGGTACTAGCTCCATCGGGCTCTTTCCTACAATAGAAATAAATCTGCTAAGACATCAAGAACATATATCCAAAAGACATAGACTGGTATTGAGACCCAGGCAAGATGGTTTAGTAAGAAAGGCCCTAAATTCAGGACCCAGAGCCAGGAGCCCTGATGCCAGGCTGTCATAGCTTCTTTTGTTGACTTGGAGGTAAATCAACTATCTCTCTGGGACTTAGTTTTTTTTTAATCTATTAATATGCATTTGTAAGACAAGAGAATTAACAGATTAATGTAAGATGAAGAGCATAATGCCTGCAACACCTATTTCATAAGAGTTTTTTAAAAGATAATTAATTATACATTGGAAAGATAAAATGCTTCAGGACACTTACCCTCCTATTTTTAAAACAGTGGCAATAAATATCACTTTAAAAATTTCAGAGTCTGAGAATACACAGGTTCTTTCATTATCCAAATTTGCCCTTGACCAGAAGAGAAGAAACGTTAACTTGAAGAGCAGGTGTTATATTGCATTTTATTAGATAATCAGCTGCTTAGAAATTCCAACAATATAATCTCCTGTGGACCAGAATGAAGAATAAAATTTAGAAGTTATAAATAATGTAAATATTCCAATATCACTGAAATAATGATAATCATAAAATCCTTCTGGGCCAAGGATTTAGTTTAGTGGTTCCGCTGCCTGCCTGGCAAGCGCAGGGTACCAAGTTCAATCCCCAGTACCAAAAAATATATAAAAACCTTCTTATAGGTAAAATAGTTGATACATACATATATCTTACATTTTTACATTTGCTCATGTGCACATAAAAGGCACTATTTGATAAGGTAATAATGTTAACTATATTTTTGAGACAGCATTGTATACTTAAAAGGACAAATGTTTTGGAATAAAAGAGGCCTGGGTTCAACTCTGACTATGTCACCGACATGATCCATTATTTCACAACTTCCGGTCACAATTTCCAATCATTCATGCAATGGATCTCGCCTTTCACCCCCAACACAATAAGGTGATCATAAAGTGTGAAATGCAAGTGTTAGTCCTCAGCCTACCCACCACTGCCACAGGTAGAGGAGGGCCCTGCTTCTGTAGCCAGTACCCTGATGATGCGGAAAGAAAAGTCTTATATTTTCTGGAAACTCAAGTTTCAAAGAGAAGCTATGCCACACCATGCTAATTCTGCTTTCTTCCTCAGAGATTTTTCAGTGTTGGGGCTTACACAGTCAATCTTAGTGCTTACAAAAGCTTGCAGGGCTGGAGCAAGTCTCCTGAAAAAATTGCACATGCTCTGAATCAGATTTGATGCAGGACTCAAAAATTTACAAGATTGGCCTACAGTGGCTGCCCACAGAGTCAGTGTAGAAGAGTGCAAAAGACAGATCCTACCAAAGGCTTGAAGCCCACAGCAATGTCCTATAGGAGACATCAGGAGGCCGAAGAATCTGCAACAGAAGGCCAAGGGGTCTGCACTGGGAGGTTGCAGGGACAGCACTAGGAGATAAAGAATCTGCACTGGCAGGACCAAAGGCCAGTGCTGGAAGCTGAAGAATCTGCACCCAAATCCAGGAGATGACACTCAAGGTGAAGGGGAAGACTGGAGCTCCTCCCAAGAGAACAGCCAAAGCTCCTCCAAGGAAAATCAGCTGAAATCCTCCCCTCCCGTTCTCATTTTTTATACCATTCTATACAACGCTCCTTAAAGTGTGTCTTCCATGCCCAGAACCAGGCTGACTCAATTCAGCTGGGTGTTCCCACTCAAGTTGACAATTAATCAATTAACCACCACCCAGTCCCAGCTTGAATCTTTTCACTGACTGACTCCCCCAGATTGTGTGTGCATGTGCGTGTGTGGCCTGAACTCAAACTAGTCTTATGTACAGTTTCTTCTGACATCATAAAACCTCACACAGTATTGAGTCTCTAATTCTTCAGCCAGGCTCACATCACCTTTCTTCCTTCATTGTCCTTTCTGTCCTGCCAAATGTATTATTCCCTGATTAAAACTTACAAAGGGGGCTGGGGATTTAGCTCAGTGGTTCCAGTGCCTGCCTCTCAAGTGCAAGGTCCCGAGTTCGATCCCCAGTACCAAAAAAGAAAAAAAACTTACAAAGGAAGAAACTACACATTCACACCAAAACTAAAGCATAGGGCCCACTCCCTTCTCTCCAACACACTCAAGTCCTCAGAGAATATTTCCTGTACCCATGCCTCTCCTGCCAACCCTCTCCCCCCTCCAATTCTCTTGATTTTTTGTGCCACCACAATTTCCTAACATTTGACACATATTATGTACACTTAGTTTTAGATGTCCATTTTCCTTATGCCCTGGGAGGTCTTTGGCCATGATGTCCAAAGCATTTGACACAGGCACTGCACAATGTTCAACAGTGAGTGAGTGAAACCCCTTGTGTGTTTTCCCCACTACCTAGAGCAGATGGGAGTAGGCAGGGTATCGAGGGTTTCCCCACAGGCTAGTGTAGAGAAGACCTGGCTGCCTGAGGGGCCTTGTCCCTGTGTTGCCTGAGCTCTGCATTTAAACTGCTTTGCCATCGCTGTCTTCAAACTCTGACCTCTCACTGCAACCTGACTTCATCCAGGACCTAATTTGCATGAATGTTAGGTCCTGGCCCCTTTTTCAAAGTGGCTTTACCTAGAATATTTCACTAAATTTACAATGAAGTCAGGGGGTCTTGGGAAGCAGAATCCCAAAAGAAGTGATGATTTTTTTGTCCTTAGCAGTGTGTGTACCTTGGCCAGTGAGAATGGCAGGTCAATATGAAAAAGCAACCTTCAGCCTGTGGTTTCAGGTTCCTCACTTACTTTTTGGTCAAATCAACAAAAACTGTGGTTGTCCTGTTTATCCAAGGTGACAGGTGAAAAAGTGATGCTGAAATATAAGCCTGACTTGAGAGGCGTGTGGATGATGAACGAGGTTATAAACTTCTACATCTTATTTACTTTCTTCTTTCTGACCCTTGTCTTTTCCTTCCTCCCTCTTGGGTCTTAATCACCATTACCTTCATCAACACTTCCTTACCTTTATTCATCCTCTTCCTTTTAGTTCTCTTCTGTGTGGCTAAATCTGATTTGTCCTTCTAGTTTCCAGATCACCTATGTCACCCTCTGTGACTTCTTCACACCCCTTCTCTGTATTCCAAAAACATTCTGCTCCTCTCCTATGGTGCTTATTGCTAGCACTCCCCATTCAGTTTGCTAATTGGCTGACTCCGCACCTAATTAGTTATTTTTTTATAAAATACTTAAATCAGTTGGAGCACTGTCTGGGGGCAGTAAAACTCAATAAGTGTTAGGAACTCATGGTGGTGATGTTCACCCCCTTACCACTGCTGCATTTCGTTGTTTGAATTAAAAGATGCCAACCACAAAAACACCTTTCTTACAAACCTAATTTTATCTTCCCTTGTGCTAGTTCACATTTAATACCTGAGCTGGGCTCTGGTGGGCTCAGCTTGATTGCTGAATGGGAGTAGCAAGCTGTAGATGCTAAGATATTAAAGAAGTACAGCCATATTGTCAGCAGACAGTGGTTCTAACTCTGAGGCCTGCGAAGCAAATCCTAATTCACAACTATGAGTCAAGAGAAAGCAGACTCTACAACCTCAGCTGAGAAGGAAACCTTGCTGCCTGCTCCTCAAAGGCTCCTGTGTCTCCAGCACATGTCATTTCCTGCAGTTGACTGTTCTCTCTTCCAGTGGGAGGTGCTTAGGTGTCCCACAAGTTGGGCCTGCTATCAGCCTAGCAATAAATATCCTCTGAGAAGCAGTGTCCATCCAGCTGCACAATACCTATCTCCTTGAAAACTCTAAGCAGCTGGAGCACAAGACCACATTGTTTTGGTTCTCTTTTGTGAACTTTCTCATTCTCTTCCTATAAAAAGGTGAAAGAGCAGGGAATGAGGGGGGTACCCTTCCCAGAGCACAACCTCACACCATGTCTGACCACTACGTTGGCCCCTGGAAAGCTCACTGTGAAAGAGAAGACAATAGAGAACTTGTGATGTGATCCTTTACCTCTAAATTTACCCAATGAAGTCTGCTTATACAGGACATGGGGCTGTCACCATTACCTCCAGCCCCCACCACTGACTGCCTTTCATTTCCTGCCACCATCTGACATGAAGTTCATCAGCCCCTTTAGCAGCTGAGGTATCTGGAGCTCAGGTCATTTAAGCAACTCCCAAAGGCCTCAGTAAGCAGAGTAGCAAAGATTCAGGCCAAGTTTGTCTGACACCTAAGCCTTCTTGCCTGTCCCACTGCCACCCCTGGAGATGGGTGATCATTGACTACTGAGAGAAAAGATCCCTCGCCAGCCTCCTGCCAGCCAGAGGCCGAGACTCTGCTGGTCTCCCCAGATGTGCAGGTAAAGAGGAAGTGAACCTCAGTGGCCCGACTTTACAATGCTCATGTGAACAGCAGTGGTGTCCTTCTAAGTAATTTCCATTGTACACGCTGTGCTTTGGGGGTGAATAGAGACTCCAGGGAAGAGATGGCACTGTGAAGAGTACACATAGTACACCTTCTCTTCCTGTTTCTCCATGAAAACTCAGAAGGGCCTGGATGTGCTCTATGAATGGAAGACTGGGATAATCTCTAAATCATTCCCATGCATCAAATGTCACTTCTCAAGGGGAAAGAATATGCCTTGAAGAGATCTGCTCAATCTTAAACCTGCCTCTGAGTGCCCAAGATCAATGTGGAGGCGGATTAAGTTGCGCTGTATAGATTTCTGCAGTCAAGTTCATCAGGGCACCCATTTCTCTTCCCCTAATGATGCTGAACCCCAAGCTCTTCTCTGAAGTGCTTTAATTTTCACTTGGTCATTGCGGGAAGACAGTGACTTAATGAACCTCAGATAGGAAGAGAAAGTTATATAAATCATCTCCCTGTCCCTTTCCATGGTCTAACCATCGTGTTCTTTGCTCATTACGGAGCCTCCAGTCGCTTTTTTGTTCTCAGGCATGGAAATTAAATTATAAGCCACATTTTCAGCAATGTAGCACCAATAAAAAGATAAAATCATCAGGATAAATAATGAAGATAAATTAATGTCAACACAACACAATATTACCTACCCTGTGTTACAATATATTCCTCCCAGCTGACTCTAGTTAGATCCTGTAGAAGGTGCTTGTCTTCTAATATATGTATGCATATTTCAAGACTACTGTCTACCAATGCACATTTTACAAAGCCAACTTCCAGGAAGAGACTATTATGTCGCATTCTTTTTATATTCCCTGGCAAACAGTCCTGCCTCTCAAATGATAAGATAATGAGTTTGTGGCTTGAACACAGCTCTGTTTGAAAGGTAGCATTGAAAATTAAAGTGAAGTATTAATTAAAGATTAATCAAAAGTGCTAGACCTCTAGTAAGTTCAGTGCTTTTTGCTTAATTCTAAATGCCCCACTTTGAAAGAGTATTTCAACCTAACTAGAATTTTAATCAGCTGGCTAGAAGATGGGGGAACAAGAGGGGATGAAAAAGAAAGAGAAAGAATGCTGAGGGTGGATGTTTAAAAATGCATCAAAGGCTATTGGAAAATAAGCTCTTAATTTCTGTCGTGTTGGAGGGAAAGAACTCTGAGTGGAGGGCAGGATGCCGTGGGAGCTTCTGGCCTCCCTAGTGATGTGTTCCTGGGATGTACCGATGAGAAGAAGCCTGAGACCTGAAGCACTTGAGGGTCATCTCCCAGCAGAGGTGCTGGAAGAAGAGTACAGGAATCTATTCCTGTGTTTGGCTCCAGAGGACCTCTAAATTCAGACCTCTCCTTGCTAGAAGAGTAGATTCCATTTATTCCAGAGCCTGCCATGAGGCTAGTGTTGTCCTGCCCCTGTCTCCCATGGAATTGTGAATCTCAGAACTGAGCAGGTCCACAGCATCAGTCAACCTTACTTGCCAGCCTCTGTCTAAACATCAATTCCTTCTGCAAGAGACCAGTGCTGCTTGATTATCCCCAGCAAGAGAAAAATCACTTCTCTCCAAAGCCATTCATTCCACTGCTCCCTACTTCAGCCTGTATGTTCTTTCTGTTTCAAAGTTTCTCTCCAGTCATATGATCCTTGTCTTCAGTCTCCAGAGGCAAGCTCCAAATGTAAAATTGCCGTTTCACACACGAAACTTGCTGATATTTAAAGACAGCCAGCATAATGCTCCTGGGTGCTTTCCAAGGAACTCCTCTATGGCCGGCAGTCTGCTTTTGACCTTCCTGTCCAGTTTATGGGTGCTTGGGTAAAATGCAAAGAGCCCAGGTAAACTGGATGAGTTACTATGCCCTGGCCTTTTCTGAGTATGTGCCCTCAAATACATCGGGGGCATCTTCAAGCCTCTGGCTTTTCAATTGCAAAAAGATGTTGCTGAGATTTAATGATATGATCCATGTAGCATTTTGCAGACACACTAGTGACAAATACCTCACCCTATAAGTACCCTACCTCTATTCTAAAATCCTGGGTTACATACATGTGCTGCCAAGTCACCCTCCCTAGGAGGACATGTGTCAAGACACTCACACTAGTAATCCTCCTTAAATGGTTGGAGGACTTGTAATATGAGATATAGTCATCCCTCACATACACACAGGATTACTAACAAGACCTCATATGGAGACCAAAATCACTGATGCTCAAGCCTTTTATAGTAAATGGCAGAATTTGGATATAACCTGTGAATATTCTCTCATATACTCTAAGTCATCTATAGCTTACTTATAATACCTAATATAATATGACTGCTATATAAATGTGGTTGTAGCATATTGTTCAGGGAATAATGACAAGGAAAACATCTGTATATGTTCAATACCAACACAATTTTTTCCTGAATATTTTTAATTCACAGCTAAATCTGCGGTTGTGAAACCCACAAATATGGAGAGTGGACTACGTATCTGAGATATAGGGAGGATGAGGGGCAGCCACAGTGGTAAACATCTGATGGAGAAAGACAAACACATGTCATCATCCCTTAAGCCCATGTCATCCAGGCTCTGTTTCTTGGCTTTCTCCTCTCTGTCAGGGGTAAAATAAGCAGAGAAACTGCATGCTGGCCTCTTCACCGCAGCAAAGCCTCAGCTTTCTATCCCTGGAATTCCTGCAGCCCAGCCTTCCTAGCACAGGGAAGGGAAAGAGCCACTGAATGAATAAAAGTAACAGGAATTAGATATATGAGCACATGAAACTTTAAGGCTGGGGTGGATCTCAGAAATGGCTTCTTAAAAAGTACCATGTTTTTCTAAATCAGAGGTGAGAAAGAGAGAGACACAGACAGAGAAAGACGCAAAAAGCATTCCAGCTCTACTAGGTGCAATTCTTATGTCTTCAGCAGAGACTGTCTGGGAATCCCCAGCCTGCTCCTCACCCTCAGTCACCCAGGTCAGATCCTCTCTCAACTTCTTTACATCTACATTGGCCCTTTGTCCCATTAGGTTGGAGTCCCTTGTGAACCTTGAAATGAAGTCCCAATCACCTCTTGTTCTAGGAAAGAACAAAACCTTGAATGCCAGTCTCCCCAGGATTGTAATCCTATCGAAGGCCTTGAACAAACCACTTGCCTGTTTGAACCAGGATTTCCCAGTTTCTCCAATTGAGATGATATTTATAAGTGCCCCACTGAGTTTATCAGAGGATTAAAAGGCTACCACACTATCCCAGGCTCCTAGGGCAGTGAAGCTCAGCCGGTCCCAGCACCCGGAAGGAAGTTCCCCTGCTGCCATCCCAAGCTCCTAGGGCACAGAAGGTGAGCCGCATGGGCGCCAGAAGCACCCCCCACACCGTGGAAATGAGAAGACATATAAACAAGCCTCAGAAACAGACTTCCAGATCTCCTACAGCAGCCCCAAAGGGAAACAAGATGGGACAAACTGATACTCAACCACCTGGACTCTCTGAACTGGCAACAAAAGAGGATCTGGGAAAAATGAAATCAGAAATAATTACTCAGATAACA